>CAEFZP010004968.1:0-85000 GCA_903064625.1 Mallotus villosus
TTCTCTACGTACTGGGGCTGGTGCAGGCTGTCCCTCAGAACAATGGTCAGGATGTGGTTCTGCTGGATCCACTCCTTAAAAAGAGACACATACAGAGAGATGAGAATGGAGATGGATATGAGGCACAAAACTTCACCCTGACAGACAGACTATACTTACCGCCATGCGTTCGGCAGTGAGCCACTCTTCCTCCTCTGGGTTCCCATGGCGATGTGTGTAGTAAGACACACTTGAGATGACCTTGTTGACCTCGTTTAATGCGTTCATCTTACCATTAAAAGAGGATATTTGCAATAACCTGTAGATTCGAGGATAACCTTCATTAGCATCTGTTTTGGACTAGGATCATCATCAATTACTAAACATAAATGGACTCAAATTACAGTTGCCTTATAGTTTCAAACTCACCTAAGAATCATTTTTAACCTAAAAATCTCTAAATTCTTCACTGTTTCCTCCTGCCCAGGAACCCTTGAGGCCAGGTTCTTCAGGGACTTGATTATCATGGACAGAGCGTCATTCTTGGCCTCATTCTTGGCCTCCTTCTTCAGCTCTTCATCCGTCAGGTTCTCCAGGAACTGAGGAACCATCTCGATCACCGGGAGGAAGAACTTCTTCACTGTGTGCAGCGTGAGGAACTCGTAACACTGGCCGAAAGGCCTGCAAGGCAACACGACACGGTCAGGTCAAGACATGGCAGTCACACAAGAAGCACATATCACGACAATGAATAGAAATCTTCCTCCTATTCCCATAACAGTATGTGGCGAGACTTTAAGACCTGGTTCATGGTAGTCTAGTTACAGGGAGACAGTGTGACTATTTTTACTCACTTTATAAGTGCAGCGATGATCTGGACGTTCAGTGCTTGGCCACTTATGAAGCGATCGTGCAATATTTGAAACCCGTTTAACATGCCAAACTTGTTAATTAAATCCACTAACCAGCCCTGTTGAATGAAGAGGGAAACAGAAAATGGATTCAAAATACAAACTTGATTAAAACAGGCCTTTTACATTTGTGAAAATGTATACATTTTCTCAAAATATTTGTCTACATCGAGCAACAAAGAATTCTTGCAAAAGTTTTTTGTTTTCGTAAGTTTTCATAGAACCTAGCAGAGTAATTTCATCCACCGCAGTAATCTCATCAAAACATACTTAAAGGCATACCCTCCTTAGGTTTACCGGTCCTTCAGCAGTGTGAAAGATGCTCCAGACTCCCAAACTAACCACCAACTCCATATTATACTGTCCGTGCATGATCGATGAAGATGTAACTGTTAATGTGATGGATGCACTACGTATATTTTGTTGCCTCTAGTGTTTAAAACAATATATATTATTATTATTGCTATAGAATAAATTCTATCAAATGAAACCAGTTATATTTATATAGAATATTCTCATGGAAATTCAATGCAATGTGCTGCTGGATGACAGAACCAACCAAAACAGAAAAAAGGCAGCAACTGCACTGGGAGCCAACCCTGAAGGATTTATTTATAGAATGACTTCAACCAGTCTGCCATCTGATCCACCAACACTGACTCAGGCAGCCCCCAGCGAGTCAATGTTAGGTAGTATAAACATCATATATTTCTACCTAGAGTAGAGTAGGTTGTTCAGGTGCTGCACTTACTGTGATGATATTTCTTGCAGAGGCATTGCACATCAAGCATGACACTCCAGCTACAATACAAAAATGACACTCACAGCTAACAATACCAAATAAGAAACCAGTTTTGATATTAGCAGTGTGTTTAGTGGATACAAAACTTCCTGTGGTGGGCAAGTCTTTTTGGTATGTGTGAGTGTCCGAACACCCCCCACCTCGAAACAAACTTCTAGCCCTAACCCTATATTTCGGAGAAGGTTAATGTAAAAGTCTAATAGCTAATGTAATATTGCACATATCCTCATCCTATTTCCCCTAAAGCAATAAGGTTAGGCTACTTAAAGACACCTTCCACTCATAAAGCATGTTCTAAATGGCATAAATGCTGCCAATGAATAATTGACGTAACAACTTATTGTAAATGGTCAGTATCAACATCGAGGAAAACACTGGTGTGTGTGTGTGTGTGTGCGTGAGTGCGTGTATTCGTGTGGGGGGGGTGTGGGGCGGGGTGTGCGTGCGTGCGTGTATGCAAGTAATGGTGTGTGTGTGTGTGTGACTGCGTGTGCGTCATACCTTGGGTGAGCGAGGATCCGGGGGTCTGGCAAAAAGCTCGTCTTGGGCCAGCGTGGCCCCGGCGGGGACGGTCTCGGAGGGGCGTGTTCCGTTGTAGATGTGGAACTTGCAGTGGGGGTTGGCGGCCATGGCCAGCAGCTCCAGCAGAGGGAACCAGTCCTGAGAGAGCTTGCTCACACACAGCTCCACTAGCCGGTGTGTGTTGTTGATGATGCATCTCTGGAAGGCAAGAGGGAGGCTTGAGTCAACCACCAATTACAGACCCCTTGCATTAATGCCCAATGCTCACAAGTGCGGGGTAACCTAGGCATGGGGTAACAAAGGAACAGGGTTACCGAGGAACAGGTGTTACCAAGAAACAGGAGTATGTAAGGAGCGAGATCGATGTAACCGATCCAGCTAAAGGCTCAGCATAGCTTTCCTGCAGGAAGCCGTGAGTCATATACATTGCATCCTGTTACTCATGGATGCATGTGTGAGTGGCTATGTGCGTTAATGTAAGAGACTAAGAGTCTCTCCTCCCTCCCCTCCTGACCCCTACCCTCCTCTCCCTTCCCCAGCCCGAAGACAAAACTTACGTGGATCTCGAACTTCCAGCCACTGACGGCCTCGTCTGTCAGGATCTTGGTGAAGGAGATGGTGAGGCCGTCTCGAAAAAACCTCTGACACGCCTCACACCTGACATCCAGACCTTCAGAGATCACCATAAACAGCACAGACACGTCAAAAACAGTTTATAAGGCCAAAGTGAAACTGAAATTGTTATAGACTTGCCATGAAGTCTGATAAATGTAATCTAGTATCCCATTTAATTGGTGTGGACACAAAGGTCAAGACACAATAAAATAGATGAAACCTTTAAATGACTTGGGAGCGGTGAGACGGTGTTCTTACCTTTCTTACTAAGATCTATAGCAGCTTCGAGAAGGACCTCCAACTCTCCTTTTGGCAGAACTGGAACAACCCAACGGGGCCTGGAACCACAAATATGTAAATGCAGATACTTCCTACACACCGAACCTTATCCTATCCAGCCTAAGGTAGAATTTCAATCCAACTCAAGGTTATTCAATTCCTCGTTAGTCACAAGTTTAAATGCTTCATCTCCACTGGCCTTGTTCACCATTTGTAAATGATGTGTTTTTCAAAGAATCCGATGGCTTTCTTCCAATTTCACACCACAGATCTGTGTGTGTGTGTGTGTGTGTGTGTGTGTGTGTGGCGTGTACCTGTTGATCATGTCGTCCAGCTTGGCCAGGTCTGCATGAGGAAACGCAGGTTCCTCCTCCTCCAACAGAGGAAGACCATCGCCCTGACCCTGCTCCTCCCCTGGGCTAACTGGAGAGGTCTCATTGGACGAATTAGGGGATGATGTCTACAACACACACACACACAGGTTCATTCTTAGAGCAATCACACGCACACACAGGGCTTTCAAAGCCAGACCATCACATCCAGATGGACTGGATCTGCATTCACCGACGTTGAGGGACTTCCGTTGCTGTGTCTTGCATGTTGCTAATGCAGTCTACCTGCATTCTACGTGTGAGTAAAATGCAAAGCAGCTTTAGCGGTTGTGAATATTGAGAGTAAAATATTTAAACCTATTTTGAGTTTCTGTAGTTCAGATTGTAGCTAGACCATCCTTTTATAATTTAATTTCCTCTCAAATGGAAGACTTTCTTGACATTAGCCAACATGGACACTCTCAAATAAAAGCTGAGAAACTATAGACTAACCTCATAGCTAAGATGTTAAAAACCAAAACATGAATAATGCAGGTAAGTATGATGAGTTCAGGAGGACAATAACATTGATGACCTGTCAATTAAGGAAGAGTTATCAATGCATGAGAGGGTGTGAGGAGAATGGACAGGTGTCTCTTCTGAATAAGCTCAGCTCCCATTTTAGAAGACGCTCCTGGAGTTATCTCTCAAATATTCTCATCTCCACCTTGGTCAACATCATTGAAAATCCCTGAGCAAGTGTGTACGTTTGTGAAATTAAGGTTGTGTGTAGCTCTTCCCTGTCTTCCTGCTCAGTGTTTATGACTGACTGCGTGTGTGTGTTTGTGATAGGCGAGGCAAGGAGCAGAGCTGCATAACTTGGGAAATGTGGGGGTGTATGGAGAAGGCTTCTGCCTGGCTGACCTACATAGACAGCTTGCCTCTCACATCTCATCTCTTCCAAAAGACACTCGCTCTTACACACTTTCGCTTCCAGGGGCTTGTTTCATTGATGCCTTGCGCCATCCTCCCTTCCCTAGTCCCTCCCTGTGTATGGTAGGTTGGGGAACGGACTGTTGAATGAAACAGTGTTGCAGTGTCTTCCCTCCTCCCCCTCCTTTCCTTTCCTCTCCTCCCCTCCCTCCTCCTCAATCACACACACAGCCTTCCAGCTCCTCCATCCTGCACACACACACAGCCTTTCCATTCCTCCATCCTGCACACACACACACACAGCCTGCCCTCTCCTCCATCCTGCACACACACACACACACACACACACACACACACACACCACAGCACTCCCCACGCACACCCAGCCCTCTCCTCCATCCTGCACACACACACAGCGTTCCCATTCCTCCATCCTGCACAAACACACAGACAGCCTTCTAGCTCCTCCATCCTGCACAAACACACACAGCCTTCCCACTCCTTCATCCAGCACACACCCTTCACTGACGTGTCAAATTCGTCCAAATACAGTAACAAGGAACACAAGTGTGAGCAGAACTATAATGGCAGGAGATGGAGAGTAAGTTATGAGGCTAGCAGAGTGAAAAGGGCGGATGGTGATGATATAGAGCTAGCCAGTTAGAAACGACAGAATATGTATTAACATTATCATTGTATTTGCTCGGTGGGGAGCCGGATGTTCTGACCTGGTTCTGTGGGGGCTGGCTCTGAGCGTCAGGCGCCTGGCTGTCGTTGCCCCCCACTGGAGAGCCACGTGTGGTGGCTGTCATGCTCGCCACCAGGCAGACCTTGGCAATCTTGGCCTCTTAGCGAGCACTGTGCCGGAGAGAAATAACTACCACCTCAGCCGGGGTGCAGAGGGAGGAGAGCCCGAGCACGAGAGAGTGGGAGACGAGCACCTGGAGGTCTGGACAGACCGCTGAGACCATTGCATTACCTGCAGACCAGAGAAGGAGATGGGAGAGAATGGGTGAGTAGTGGATGATCCATGAGATCGGTCACGGTTATGATGTTGACAGATAAACATCATGTTAAAACTCATTCAATTAGGCTAACAATTTGGAGATGAACTGAAAGACAATACATACAATTAGAAACCCTACAAAAGCGTAAAGGACTCTACAATAGGCTAATTGTCTATTTCAGAAAACTGGAAAATGAATCTGTGGCCACAGCTCTGAGCAGAAAATTAGAACAATGTCCCAGAGTGAAGTTCGATGAGATGGGAGTACTTGCTAAGCAGCTACTGGTGAGGACAAAGCATAGCCACTTTTCACATGCATAACACCAGCATAGACACCTTACCAATTCTAAGACCTGTTGCACAACTTCGCGCCACCTAAGTCTCTCTACCCCTGTAGTTCAGCCATCAGCTGTAAACTTGGTGAGAGCTAGCCTGAATTTAATTTTACAGATGACTGAAATAGGATATGGACTATTCAGCAGAAGTCTACAGTATTTGACCAGTAGTAGACTGATGACCTAGGATTGTAGGATACGTGGAAGTAGGCATTACAGACCAGATGAAGGCCATGGCCACCAAACCCTGGCATTATATTTAAAACTGACTTCACTTTTTCCCACATGTCCATAATCACATTAATGGTGTCTAATTTCATCATGCTCTGGTGAGGGAAGAAAATAGATTGTGTTACCTTTTTAGAAAGCTAGTAAAGACACTCAAGAACATACTCTAGCTAGTTTTAACGTTTAGGATCGTTACCTTGTTTTTGTCTAACTGAAAGCAAAAGTCACTTGTAGATGCCATATTCATCAGCATTATTACACAGCTTACGTTAAATGTATTCAGTTCATATTGTAAACCTTGAGTTAATTGTTGCAGTGGGTACCCAGTCATTTGGCTTGCTACCTAGAGCTAATGTTAACTTGCTAACTGATTTGTCACCAGGTCAGAGTAGGTCATTATTAAAAAGCTGGTTACACCACACAATTATGAGGGACCAAACACATTCAAATCGGCTATTACTGGTATCAATGCTATTCTGACCTAGCTATCAGTACAGACTGATACGCCCCTAAGGCCTAGGCTCATTTTCAAAGCGCAGTTTCGTGGCCTGTGTGGCCTGGCTAGTGCTGCTGCATTGTAGCAAGATGGCTAACGAACTTTAAGTATTACTGTACAACAATAAAACTCCACAACTCCATTTACACATTTAACATGTTTGCGAGCTTGTGGGATTCTCAGATAACAACTAGCCTGACTTCTAATAGGTAAATACAATATGAACCAGCTGGCTAACTCTAAGCCATGACCGTTAATGTGCTAGTTAGCTCTAGCTAGCTAGGTAGCGACTTCCATTGAAGTGACACTTGCTTGGAAGCAGCTAGCTCTATCTGTCAGTCATTAACACGGCGCACAATAGTGTCTTAATAGCTTATGGAAAACCTAACCATTTCATCCAATGTTATTTGACATTCACAGCACGATGTTCTGTGAACAGTTAGTGCTAGCTTGAAAGTATCTACGCTAATAGCACGCAGTGATCGCTGGCATCAGTCAGCTTTTACTGAAGTGAATCCATGTACATACCCGGCTTTCAGTTTCGGAGTAGACGGTAGCTAGACCTTGCTCTGTTTTGTATCCGCTAACAAGTTAGCTAGCAAGCTAACGAGGTAGTGACAGTCCGAAAAATGACGAGGGTGCGTCCCAAGTCAACTAGCTACTAGCTAGCTACGCATTTTCAACTAAATTAACACACTAGCCTAGCGACTGACAATACAGTATATTGCAAATGTCGGCTACTAGGAGTTCGCTAGCGGAATGTCTATGTTCCATCAGCTGACAAAAACATTAAATTACGAAAATGTAACTACGCTAGCTGGATGGCTAGTTTTCTGTCTGCACCAGCTGGCGCTCAACAAATGCACTGAATGCTAGCCAGTTAGCTTTCTTGCCATAGTCATAGCTTGTACTGTAGTGTAGTTAGTTAGCTAGCTTAGCTAGTGCTACATGGCTACCTAGCTAACCACTTACCAGGAATTTGATATGACTTCCTTCTCTTTACCAGCTAGTCCAGCTTCGAAAGCGGTTGTGTTGTTGTCTTTCACTAAACTTGGCCTGTGTTGGAAATACCAGATCCTGGGTGTTTATTTGTCCGGTTTTGGGTGTTTTCCTGCGTCACTAGCACGGCTGCAGCACCCCCTTACTCAAAGTAGTCTGATCTCTTTCTGTCTATCAGTTCAGACCCAGCCAGTCAGTCACAACTTGCATTCCCTGAACCGCTAGAAGCCCTCAATATGGCGGAAATGCAGGCATGACAACAAATGTCGCTTGTCAAAGAGATGCCAAAATACTTTCAGAAGAACTCCAACGACCACTGTTACTTAGTGGCCGACAATACATTATGTGAGAAGTCTGCAAATGGAACCTCGGCCGAATGGACAAAACCCTAGTTTAATTAATGGATCTCGATTCCAGGTCCAGTAACCTACTCTGGGCAGTTACTGGAGTTTTCTCCTACACATAACGTAATGGTGACTACAGCCTCCTGTCTCGAGTCTGTCTCTTGTCCAAAATGTGTTGTATTGTGCATGTTGTTAGATATGTTCTACGTGGAGATTAAATAAATAAAATTAAAAACGCTAAGTGTCATTTGCTATTTTATGTATGCATTTTCTATCAGGGAGATGGAAAGGCATTCATAATTTGGGAAGTTGATATTTCCATGCACTACTTAAATCCAGTTGCACCAGCTGATCATGGGCATCACATTGCAAGAAACACATATTGCTAGAGTCTGATACCACCGCTGTGAGGCCTATACAGCCGTTCAGAAACAAACCAGTCATCAGAAATTGTGATGGGTCAGGTTTCTAATCTTATCTCTGACATCACACATAAAGATGCCATACCATTACACAGTGTGTCTTTTGTGCTTCCTGTCAGTGTTTGCCCCCTTCTCACAAACTATGAATTGTTTTTACATAATGACAGAGAGAGAGAGAGAACAATTAACCCATTGGTTTTCTAAACACTTTAGCTAAAATCCCTAAAGCCCATTATCCTCACCTTGGAATGGTGAAGAATAGGACTTTGGTAGTTGGTATTACACTTTATAAAAGTATAAGCATCTATAATTTTGAAACAAAACTATTACTGAATGACTGAACAGACAAAGAACTGGGCAGGGTATGGAATAGAGAAAGACAGGAGCAAGCACAATGAAAAACCATATAGTAACACCCAGAACCATCTAGTAGCATCCATATAGAATGTGAGAGGCTGAGAGTCTGTGTTGCGTTTGAGAGTATGTGTTTTTCATGTGTGTGACATAAGTGTGTGTCTGTGTATCTTGTGTTCCAGCACTTTCCCTTCAGTACAATTATCTATTTGCCTTTCTCTGGTTTGAAATGACAGAATAACTGACAGAACAACAGACACGGATGTTCTTAAAATGTAGGAGTGGATGTCAGAGAAATTCTTAAAAAGTTTTACTGGAAGGTCTATATCCAATACATGATTTATTGAACTGCAATAGTGTTTTTTTGTGGTTGCAATTTGCGTTGTCTGATATTTCTCCCTCGAAAACACAACCAAATTATTTAGGGATGTACAAATGTTTGTTTTACGCTTTTGCTACATTTTGTCCAGATGAGGACACAAATGGATCATGGGACGTGGCTAGCTAGTAGAAAACTTCTCACTGACATTTTCTCCGATCCATGATTCCGAATCCACATCTTCTGTGTAACCACATAATTTTCACTTCCTGTTAGAGTACCAGCCTCGATAGTTCCAGAGAAAAGTATATCCGGTTTTGCAGACTTGTTTTCAAAATAAGAGCAAGTAATGGAATGTGCCGGAAGACAAGCCCTCGCTTTTAATATTGGCATTGTCCTATCGTGAACCTCTTGTTCTGATTCCTCTTACCTGCTTGAATTCATTTCACTCTCATGTTGAGAGGACAAGAACATATATCCTAACAGCTTAAGAAAGTCCATGGAAGGTGCAGTCTTTCCTTAATTATTAATGGGGGAGGGTGCAGCTCAGTGGTTAGAGTACTTTATTCACAATATTGGTTGGCAGGTTCAAATTCCCCTGACCTGTATGTTGCTTTGGATAAAAAGCTTCTGCTAAATTGACACAATATTATTATAAAAGGAAGCTATTGTAAAATAGCCTACCTCCCATTCCCATTTTGAGGATAATTGTACCAATATTATACGTATTTCTCTTATCTTGCTGAATCAATTTTTCTTCATGCAGACAATACAATATATGTAGCATATCATCATTTTAATTATGTCATATTCCTGAATCAGTTTAGCTCATGCTGAAGGGCCAACCTCACTGTTCAAACCTAAACTATTACTTTGCCAGTTTCTGATATATTATTTATCCGTACCAAAAGTCTTAACAGTAGTGCGCTATACCGTTGTGAAATGTATACATTTTCAAATAAAACGTTTTTATAAAACCCGGTGACCTTTATTTTGAACAGTTGTGGGGGGGGGAGAAAACGGAAATGACATTGCTTATCGAAGCTAGTTCACCCTGCAGCAAAGATGGCGGGTGAACAGTGTTAAATTCATTTTCAGAATAAGCTGTAAAATAGTGTGGTTAAAGTAACTTGAATATGGGGCGAAAACGTCAAGCCCCTTAATAATTAGTTGAACGTAGGGAAATGTTTTAGCGTTCATGTAGAGTTGGTTATCATAACAAGATATCGCGACCCGTTATCATTTTTCGGTGTCAATTGCAGAGGCTCGTATTGTCATTTTAAAATGGCTCCGGTGCAGATTGGATCAGATGGACAACTAGTCCCGGTCGGGGGTCCCACCTCGGCTCCTCAGCCGCAGCCTCCCGGGGCCCCAGCGACGCAGGGTGTACGCCTCAGTCTTCTCATCGAATTTCTTCTGCAGAGGACCTACCACGAAATTACCCTGCTGGCTGAACTGTAAGTCAGGGGACCTTGAATGAGTCAGCTAGCTAGCTTTCTTAGTGACTTTGGTAACCGTGCACCAGTAGTATGCAAAGTGTTCTTCTAAACGTTTTAGCAAAAAACAAAAGTATGCTGTACACACAGAGATTGCAATGTCGTGACTGCTTCATACATTTGACTGAACCGGCCAGGTTGTAGCTGGCTACAGTAGTATTGCAGAGTTCTTATAGAGCCGTGGGAAGTTTTACAGAAGGCTCCAAATAGGTTGGTTGTGTGGTCCGTGCTTCAAGAAGTAGAAAATTGTGTTGATTTAACACCTGCTTCTGTTTGTGTCTTACAGTCTACCCCGAAAAACAGACATGGAGAGGTGAGTTTCCCACAAGGTTGATTTATGGGGAAAGTGTATTTTGATGTTGGACAAGGGACGTCATGATGATGCTTAGCCCTTTATCTTTTGTGTTGTGTGAACAAACATCTCATTTGTCTTTGATAGGAAAATTGAAATCGTGCAGTTTGCCAGTCGCTCTAGACAACTTTTTGTGCGTCTCCTAGCGCTGGTGAAGTGGGCCAGCAATGCTGGGAAGGTGGAGAAATGTGCGGTATGTGGTCCACAGTCTTCTACATGAACTTGATGATCCCAGTCTCAGTCCATTCAGCATACACTGTTTATTTATCTAGATTTTGTGTTAAGATTTGATTGTTGTTTAATGAATGTATTGTTTAGTTGTGCTTAGTCTTAGGGATACATACCTTTAACATCTAGTTTCCATGGTAACAGATGATCTCCAGCTTCCTGGACCAGCAGGCCTTCCTGTTTGTGGACACAGCTGATAGGCTGGCCTCGCTGGCAAGAGATGCCCTGGTCCACGCCCGCCTACCCAGCTTCGCCATCCCCTTCGCCATCGACGTGCTGACAACAGGCTCTTACCCTCGGCTGCCCACATGCATAAGGGTAAGATGCCTCCTATTCCCTTGTTCTGCCCCCATTCCTCCATGCTACAAGCAGGGTTGACCTTCATGCACACCATTACATTAAGTTGCTCTTTAGTTGAATCTATCTTTCTTCCCCTCATCCATTCCTCCTCTGTAGGATAAGATCATTCCTCCAGACCCCATCACTAAGGTGGAGAAGCAGAGCACTCTGAACCAGCTCAATCAGATCCTTCGCCATCGCTTGGTTACAACAGACCTACCCCCCCCAGCTAGCCAATCTTACCGTAGGTACGTATGTCTAGGGTTGCACTGCCTCATAAGGAAGTACACTGTGTAATCACTGGATTTCAAACTCGTCAACCAGCTGGAATGACATGGTAATAACGTGTGTTCTCAAGTAACACCGTAGTAACGCATTTTTGTGACAGCTAACGGGCGTGTGAAGTTCCGTGTGGAAGGAGAGTTTGAGGCCAGTCTCACGGTGATGGGAGACGACCCTGACATCCCCTGGAGGCTGCTGAAGCTGGAGGTCCTGGTAGAAGACAAGGAGACGGGAGGTGAGACGAGCTCTCCTTTCTTTCTCAGATGTTATCCTTGCTTGCTTTACCTCTCTTCTCTCCATACTTCCATACTTTATCATTTCATCCCTCCAGTTGTTTATCATTGAACTCCACCCCTTCCCCCCTTCCTCCTCCTTAGACGGGCGAGCGTTGGTCCACAGCATGCAGGTGAACTTCATCCATGAGCTGGTCCAGTCCCGCCTGTTTGCAGATGAGAAGCCCCTGCAGGACATGTACAACTGCCTGCGTATCCTCTCTGAGTGTTCAGCCTCTCTGCTTGTGTAAACTCTCAGGTTATTGTGGATGTTAGTGTGCTTACTGTGGGCTTAGTTCCAGACAAAGGGCTGGAACAGTTACATGGCTGGGCAGTAGAAGTTAGTGTGTTACGCAACAGTTTTGACAGTATGGGCAGCCAGTACATAGGTCCCAAGGCACTCGGTATAACGTGTATGGCAAGTATATAACAAGTTATTATAGTGTAATAACAAGGGGGATTTATGTATGTTACATAATGAGCTCCAATGCTAAGATATATGTATCGCTTATTTGGTGTACTTGGACGTTGAGATGTTTGCAGGTTTTTGCGTGTTTCTTTTTTTCTTATGTGTGCCACATGCCTTTAGTTAGTTCCTTAGCTAGGCGTCCAGACTCGTTCTGCCTGTCGCTGCAGCTGGAGGTGCTGCACTCCCAGACCCTGATGCTGGTCAGAGAGCGCTGGGGCGACCTGGTGCAGGTGGAGAGATACATGCCTGCCAAGAGCCTCACGCTGGCAGTCTGGAAGTAAGGCAGACATCCACACACACACCTACACACACACCTCTGTATTTCATTGTCTGGTTTCCTAACACATTTCTTGTTTTCTGTTCTCCCTCCAGTCAACAGGTGTTGGGTAGAAAGACAGGAACAGCCTCTGTCCACAAAGTCACCATAAAGATTGACGAATCAGACGGCTCCAAGCCCCTGCAGATATCCCATGAGCCTCCCCTCCCTGCTTGTGATTCCAAACTGATGGAGCGCGCTATGAAGGTGAAATAGTGTGGGGGGTTTCTGAGACAAATTTTAGTTTTTCATAATGAAACATGTCAGTAGGGCTTGATATAATTTTCAGGAGTGAATAATATCAGGTAGGCTAATACTAAGATATTGTTCAATGTTCACATTTCCTGCATTAGATTTCATAACAATAAAAAGTGGAAATGATGAATTTTAGAGCAAAATAGTCTTCAGAATCTTTTATAATTACATTTTAGGCGACCCCCAAGAATCAATCAGACTTCCTCATGCACCTCAGTGACACATCTTGAGTCTTAATTGTTTGTGTATGTGACTTCATATCCTGTGTGGTCCTTGCCCTCTTGCAGATCGACCACCTGTCAGTGGAGAAGCTGTTGATTGACAGTGTCCACGCCCGCTCCCACCAAAAGCTGCAGGAGCTGAAGGCCATCCTGAGGAGCAGTAACCCTGGCGACAACTGTGAGTGGCCTTCCATGCTGCCAGCTACAGAACCTATCTGTACCTAAATCCGCTATTTTCTGATCATTGTTTTACATAAATATCTAAGATAGCTTATAAAATAAAGCTTAAGAACAGCATGACTGCAGGATCTTTACCAAGCCAAACTACAGAATAGAACTGTATTGATACCCGGGGAGGAAATGCTTTAGAGTTTAGTGTATATAAATGAATCATTTAGTTAATGGTCTTTTTCATGGTATGGTTGTCTCTGTGTTTCAGCGTTCATCGAGACGGCCCTTCCCACCCTGGTCATCCCCATCCTGGAGCCCTGCGGACGCTCAGAGTGCCTGCACATCTTTGTAGACCTGCATTCTGGAATGTTCCAGCCAATGCTGTATGGCATAGGTACATTGGGAAACACACCATAGATACACACACACAGAAACACGTTCATATACACACAGAAATACACACATTTGTTTACACTCATATCCTCTATCTTCTCCCTTTCCAGAACAGTCCACGCTTGATGACATTGAGAAGACCATTAATGATGACATGAAGCGCATAATCTCTTGGTTGCAGCAGCTGAAGTAAGTCAACATCCGGACTTGTTCTAACTAAACTGGGCTCAGTTTAGAACAGCACAGCACCTGAGCTGAGTTCAGTGTAGAGCAGCAGCACCCAGGGTAGCACAGAGCAGCAACCCGGTAACATTGAAAACATAGAAGTACCGTATTTCTTCGATTGAACGCCGCCCTCAAATAAATGCCGTCCTCGATTAAACGCGGCACAAAAAAAATCTGACATTTTTTATTTAATTGTTTAAATTTTAGCAGTATTTATTACTGTAAATCACAGTGTACAATATAAAATGTAATTCGCCACTCGCAAATTTGCCTTTCATCAACCCCAAGCTTGCGTGCTACAGATCGATTGCTGCTGCACAGCTTTCTGTTTGAAAGCTAAAGTGTAAGAACATTTCAGTTCACTTAATTGATAGCCAATGAGAAAGGGAGTTGCCGGACTCATACTGCACTTGTACTTGGCTTTGTGTTTGACCTCCTTGTCTATTCTTTGTTTGGCCGCACTGCAGCTTGAATTCACTAAATCTCTCTTACTAATTAAACGCCGCCCTCAAATAAACGCCTCACCAAAAATGAGCATTGTGTAATAAATGCTGCAGCGTTTAATCTAAGAAATACGGTACGGTTTATAAATAAAATGAACCACATCTCCCCATATCTTTCTTTGCTAGTGACATGCTAGCACAGTGCTATGCCCAAATAATATAAATGTTTTTTAGAAAACTGTCTAGCATAACTAGTGTGCTCGAAATTGTTATTATGAATTTGAAATGTTATCCAGCAAGTAAGACAAGTGTGTTCACGGTGAGATACCTGTCTAGAAGTGAACTCTCCTAGACTAGAGACGTGGATGCCAGATAGTAGCATAAACAGGAGGCCCGCGGTGTCCACAGCTGCCCGTGGACGCATCAGAGTATATCCTTATCTTTCTCTCTCTCTGCCCCCTTCTCCACCTCTCTAGGTACTGGTTGGGTGAGCAGCGTTGTCGCCAGTCTGTCAAGCACCTCCCCACTGTGTGCTCTGACACACTTCACCTCTCCAACGCTGCCTCCCACCCGGCAGGCAGCCTATCAAAGCATAAGCTCTACATCAAGCTGACACGCCTACCCCAGTACTACATCGTAAGACCCTCCCCCCTCACAGGCACCCAGAACAGTAACATCATTAACGATTGTTGTCATTTTTGGGGAGATCAAACTGGAGAGGTTTTCACCGACATTGTAGGATTATCCTCCCTACGTTTGTTTTGTTCTGAAATTAACTCACTAGCATATGTCCTCGATACTACATGGTCTCCAGTCACAGCAGCCTACTCACTAATAGTAATTATATTATTCACCCAAATCATCTTCTGTTCTTTGCTCTCCCAACCCTCTCTCGCTCCTCAGGTTGTGGAGATGCTGGAGGTCCCAGGCTGTCCTACAGAGCTCAGGTACCAGTACTCCTTCCTGTCAGTGAGTCAGCTGGAGGGGGACGAGGGCCCTCCTGTGGCCCAGCTTCTGCAGACCTTTAAGCCCAATCTGGAGCAGCTGGTCCTGGACACCATGTCAGGGAAGGGGCTCCGGCCTGGAGCCAAGAGGAAGGTACGATCAAATACCCTTCGTGATGTATTTCATTTAGCAGACACCTTTTTGGTGACAAAGTGAGTTATACCAGCAGGCATTTGGATATCTTGTGAAAGGGTCTACAACTGAGCTATAACTAGCCCCATGCTCTACCACTGAGCCATACCCCTCCCACCAAAGAATAAGGCTTTCATTATCTGTTATATTTGTGTTTTCTGTTTGAGTGATTGTGCATGTGTGTGTGTGTTCTGGCCCTGCAGCTGTCTGGGGACCCAAGTGCCCTGGAGCCAAAGAAGCCCAAGCGCTCGGGTGAAATGTGTGCCTTCAACAAAGAGCTGGCCCACCTAGTGGCAATGTGTGACACTAACATGCCCTTCATTGGCCTCCGTGCAGAGGTACGCTCCCACGCCTTTACCCCTACACACCTATACCTCCACCTATCCACACCTCCACCCTTATACCTCTACCTCTCCACACTCCACCCATCTCCACATCTCCACCCGCTATACCTCCACCCTCCCACTCCACCCCTATACTTCCACATCTCCACCCCTATACCTCCACCTCTCCACACCTTCACCCCTATACCTCCACCCCTACACCTTCATCTCTACCCCATACAACTCCACCTTTACACCTCCACCCCTCTCCTCCTGTTTGTAGCTATCCAACATGGAGATCCCTCACCAGGGGGTGCAGGTGGAGGGAGACGGCTGCAGCCACGCCATCCGCATTCTAAAGTAAGACACACGCACACGCACGCACACACACCCACACATGTTTTGACATCCTGAGAGTCGTGATGCTCAACCCTCCGTCCTCTAACCCCCCCAGGATCCCAGCCAGTAAGGGTGTGGGGGAGGAGACCAGGCGGGCGGTGGACCGCTCCCTGCTGGACTGCACCTTCCGTCTGCAAGGCAGGAACAACCGCACCTGGGTGGCTGAGCTGGTGCTGGCCCACTGCCCACTCAGCAGCACACACAGCAAGGAGCAAGGTGGGCTCTCGTGTACACACACACACACACACATACTCACATACACACCCAATCACTCACACAGCGCCAGCAGTGAAGCACCAGGTTGAGGAACAGGAAGACTTAACCTCCTTGTCCCCCATGCAGCCTCCACGCGGCACGTGTATCTGACCTATGAGAACCCGCTGTCTGAGCCTGTGGGAGGCAGGAAGGTCGTGGAGATGTTCCTTAATGATTGGAGCTCCATTAGCCAGCTTTACCAGTGTGTACTCAAGTTCTCACGCTCACTACCAGGTACGTGTGTCTGTCACTTATGTGCTGTCTGTGTGCATATCTATTTGTATTGTAACCTTGTTTATCACTAAAGGTGTCTCTTTCTCCTGTATCTGACAATAATCCATGTATCCCTCCCATCCAGAGATGCCCTCCTACCTCAGCCACTTCTCAGAGGTCCGGCTCTACAACTACCGCAAGCTGGTCCTATGCTATGGAACCACCAAGGGCAGCTCGGTAAGTATGACTGGAGGCACAGACCTTGCAGGCTGCTAGAAGTGGGAGCATGGCTTCAGATTCACTCTGTAATATTTAACTCTGGATTTGATGTTGTTATAACATAAACAAAGATAAAAAGAAAACAAATTATAAGCTCAGTGTCAAAATGGGGAAAAAACTTGAAAGCTATATCGTTTTTTTGTTGTTGTAGAATATTGGTTTACGTCCTGAACAATTTTTCTCTGTTTTTTTGGAACAAAAAGGAATTGAATCAACAAGGAAGTGTGGAGAATAAACATGCTATTACGTTCCCCAGGTTACCATCCAGTGGAACTCCAGCAGCCAGAGGTTTCACCTCTCCCTGGGGACGATAGGACCCAACTCTGGCTGCAGCAACTGCCACAACATCATCCTGCATCAGCTCCAGGAGATGTTCAACAAGACCCCCGATGTGGTTCAACTGCTGCAGGTACACACACACGCACAGATATTAAAGCCTGGCCGATAAAGGATTTTTAAGGCAAATATTGGTGATTTAAATAATCTTATATTCTTATAATAAATAAATAAATCCAGAAACACGTAACAAAACAAAACACTTCCCGACTGGCTGGATCAGCTGGTTGTAGGGTTTGTGGCAAACAGGAGTGCTGCCAACAGGGACGTTGTAGAGTGCCCTCTGGTGGACAAACTATGTAATGCCAACACTCATAACATGGTTGAAGGGTGTTTCGTCCGTTTTTTAATTTATATTCTTTTAATATTAATTTATCGGCCATTATGAGCCTTGATTTTGTGCCTCGTTTGTTTGTTTGTATTGTGAAGGCATAATAAAAAATACATAAAAAAAGAAAAATACCGATACTTTGGAAAATGCCTAATATCGGACGATAATATCGACCGATAATATCGGTCGGGCTCTAACAGATATACACACACGCAGAGATACACACACACACATACACACACTGTAGCACAAAGAGACATCTGGATATCCTTGTTCCCACCCAGGTGCTCTCAGACACTCAGGCTCCTCTGAATGCCATCAACAAGCTGCCCACTGTGCCCATGCTGGGACTGACCCAGCGGACCAACACAGCATACCAGTGCTTCTCCATCCTGCCCCAATCGCCCACACACATCCGGCTAGCCTTCAGAAACATGTACTGCATCGACATCTACTGCCGTGGCCGAGGGGTGGTGGCCATACGGGATGGAGCCTACAGCCTGTTTGACAACACCAAGATAGTGGAGGGCTTCTACCCAGCTCCAGGGCTCAAGGTGAGCAGGAGAGGGAGCGGGAAATGGATGGATGGAAGGAGAGGGATGGGTGGAGGGAGGGAGAGAGAGAATGAGAGGGAGGGATAGGGCTGGAGTGCTGTAGCTACCTACTAACCCTATGCCTCTCCAGAACATTTCTCTGGTTACTTTTCAGGACAGGGTTTGAACTCTTCCCTTATTTTCTCTAACAATCCACATCTCTTGCACCTCATCCATTCCTCTCTTCCTGCACCTCATCCCCTTCTCTTTTTCTCCCCTCCGCAGACGTTCCTCAACATGTTTGTGGACAGTAACCAGGATCCTCGCCGCCGCTCTGTCAACGAGGACGACAACCCGCCCTCCCCAGTGGGAGTGGATGTGATGGACAGCCTCATGAACCAATTACAAGCCCAGCAGCCAATAAGAGGGGGGCCAGGAGGAGTGTACCCTCCCCTCACTTCACCACCAACAGCATTCCATACCAATGTGGCTCCATCGCCCTCAATGATGCCCACCCAGTCCCCAGGTTAGTCCCGCTACGGTGCAAGAGGGAGAGAGCTTACGCTTCATTTGCGCAACATGAGCTTTGGATTGTTCAACTGAGGAGAAAGACCATACCATGTCTGGTCTGCTCCATCATCTTCCAATCTCCTGGTTCGTTTGGTGCCATGTCATCATGTTGCTAACCCAAACCCCAGCTGTGCTACCATGTCATCGTGTTGCTAACCCCTAACCTAATCTGTGCTCAGAAAGGAGACAGCATGATCTCAGCCCTGCAGCCCCCCCCTCCCCCCCCTTACACTGCCCAGCTTTAGCTTGTGTATGAGTGTGTGTGTGTATGTGACAGCGTGTCGCTGTGAGCGAGACACTACGATAAGTGAGAAAGGTGATCTTGTCGACCCACACCCGAGTCTGACAGTCCCTGTGTGGGTATGCGTGTGTGTGTGTGTGCAGGGACCATCCATTCCTCCGGCTCCCCTAGTGGAGTACTGAGGGCGCCCTCGCCCTTTGGGCCCACCCCGTCGCCCTCCTCTCTGGGCATAGCTATGGGCCCCAGCAGCTTTGCCAGCCCGCATGGTAAGTGGTTTCAGGCTCCCCTGGAGCTGGAACTGGAGCTGGAACTGGAGCTGGGACTGCGGTGGCAGACTAGGGCTGGAGAGCAGGGAATGGGGTGGGGAACTAGTATGGAGGGCTGTGGCTGGGGTGGAGGATTGGGGTTGGAGGCGCCGGTCTTAGGGCGCTGGGCTGAGGGCTCTGGGCTGAGGGGCTCTGGGCTGAGGGATTTTCGAACCCTGTGTGTTTCTATGTTGACGTCTGTGTGTTTATTATTCAATCAATCAATCATTATTGAGTCTGACTGGGTTTATAGACTGAGAGAGTCCGAAGCGGATGTTGATGACAATAGTGTCTGTGTGTCCTCCAGGGGCCCTGGATCCCAGCTCTCCGTACGCCATGGTCTCCCCCAGCCAGAGGGGCCAGTGGCCAGGCTCTCCCCAGGTGTCAGGCCCTTCTCCTGGGGCTCGGATTCATGGCATGTCCCCTGGGAACCCCTCTCTTCACTCGCCAATCCCCGACGCCTCCCACTCTCCCCGCGCTGGATCCAGTAAGCACTCCTCTGGTGGGCTGTTAGTAGATGGGTGATCCAATAAGAATGTTGACACCATAGTTATGTGTCTCTCTGTGTGTGTGTGTGTGTGTGTGTGTGTGTGTGTTCAGGCTCGCAGACCATGCCCAGCAGCATGCCTCCTCCCACGAAAGCTGCCTCAGCGCTCCTGGGCGGCTTCCATCCCCACCATCCTCACCCACAATGCCTTGCATGTGCTGCTGCTGCCGTCGCCCACGCCCTGCCTGGTGCCGGGCTTGGCAGGAAGTTACCTCTGCTCGCCACTCGAGCGCTTCCTGGGCTCCGTCATCATGAGACGCCACTTGCAGCGGATCATCCAGCTGGAGCCCAACGTGAGTACTGCATCCATCCCACTATCCTCTCCATTCCTCTCTCGTCTCCTCCATCCCTCTCTCTCCTCCATACATTCCTCTCCTCAATCCCTTTGTCCTCTACTCCTCTATCCCTCATCTCCTTTTACCTCCCTCCCTCCTCTCCTGTATTCCACCCCCCTTTCCTCTCGTCCTCCATCTCATCTCTCCTCAGCTCAGTGTGAGTTTACCGTCTGGCTGTAAGCGTTCGCTTCTCCCTGTCTCTGTTCCCCAGCTGGCCATTGTGACCTCCAACGAGCCAGGAGTCATCATGTTCAAGACGGAGGTTCTGAAGTGTCGCGTAGCCTTGAACCCCAAGACCTACCAGACTCTGCAGCTCAAGGTCACCCCAGAGAACACTGGTCCCTGGTCCCAGGATGAGCTTCAAGTCCTGGAGAAGTTTTTCGAGACCAGGGTGAGAGGAACATGGCCACCACTCACCAATGCGTGCACACTCTCACGCATACTAGCATAACATACACACTAAGCACTTCTGTAAGTCACCGCTGTTGTCCTCAAGCTTGTTGTCCTTTGCTCTCCTGCCCGCTAGGTGGCGGGACCTCCTTTTAAGTACAACACGCTTAATGCCTTCACCAAGCTCCTGGGGGCTCCCACCAACATCCTGAGGGACTGTGTCCGCATCATGAAACTGGAACTGGTGAGGGCTATAGGCTTAAAGGGATGAGGGTTGAGGTGGGTTTAATGGGACATAGAGGTGGGTTAGTGCGACTCTTAAGAAGAACTGTATATTTCCATGTGCTCATACCCTTTATGTCTCTCCTCCGCCCAGTTCCCTGACCAGGCAGCTCAGTTCAAGTGGAATGTTCAGTTCTGCCTGACCATCCCACCCAGCGCCCCCCCCCATCGCCCCCCCTGGCACCATCGCTGTGGTGCTCAAGTCCAAGATGCTCTTTTTTGTAAGTAAACCTCTGGATATTCCAACTCGGCTCCATCATGCCTCAATGATCCTCCCTGTCTGAAAGCTCAGTAGCGCTGCACTGTGTCAAGGCCAGGAGGTCAGATAAGTCCAGGTAAAAAAGACCTGGTATACAAGGTAAAAGATGAACACTGTCTCTCAACATTTGTACATCTCCCTCAGACCTTAAACTTGTTGTTCGTTTTTACCTCAACGGAAGTCCTTTTGCGGCATACATAGGATCTTCCTCTGGATCTGTGCCCATCTAACACTAACCCCCGGCCCCTAACCCTAGCTGCAGCTACTCTAACCCTGACCTGTCTGCTGTGCCCCCAGCTCCAGCTTACCCAGAGGGTCCCTGTGCCCCAGGACCAGGTGAGCATCATCGTGCCCATCGTCTACGACATGTCGACCGGCCTCACCCAGCAGGCTGACATCCCCCGGCAGCACAGCTCCTCCGGGGCCGCAGCCCTCATGGTCTCCAACATCCTCAAGAGGTTCAACGAGATGCACCCTGCCAGACAGGGTGAGACACCAGCCTGTCCAATAAGGACACTTGATCTGTTGATTGTTATGATTTGGTCATTTCCATTCAAAATCCCCCTCCCCCCAAAAACAATTGCTTATGTTTCTGCAACCAATTGCACCCAACTCTTTTCTACTTAGACGTCCCTTTTAAAATATTAAGCCTTCTGGCTAGCTCTATTTTGCACACGACTACAGCTAAAAGGCGGTGAAGTCATTTGGTAACCATGCTAAGATTATCTTGATAAAATGGGATTCTAATTACGGCTTAAACTTGGAAGTCGTACCCGCTGCCCCAGGATAGTTAAACAGCCACTAGTGAAACACATGAGCAAATCCCAACTAAAATGACATCTGCTTCCCATTGTCTGATAGTCTTTAGGCAAGTTACCTGTTGAGGAGCTTCTTTCCACCGTTTTTACCTGAATTAGGGGGGTAGGGCTACGGCCAACCAGCAAACCTTTTCTACTGACCTAGCTAGTCAAGTAAATGTATGTAAACCAGTTAGCCACGTTTTTGATCCAAGTTGATGCAAAGATGAGGATCCGTGCAAACCATCGCAACCCTCAGAGATGACTACTTAAAAACGTTAATTGTAAAATTATGCAGTTCGATTTACGCTGCTTGCCTCCTCTTGGTAGTGCAGGCTGGTGTAAACCCTGATTACCTCCCTGGTTGTTTACATCCCAGGGCGAAACATAATTACTTCACCCGGAGGATCCCGATTCTAATTTCAAGGTTTATTCCACTACAAAGTGTTTTAAACTGTTCCAGCGCTGTAGCTATGTTGATCTACTGTACTACATCATGCATAACAAAACACCTTGTTTGTGCATCGGTTGAGTCAGGGTTGTGGTATTCATTACTTATTTAGGTAAACAAATACGTATTTTCATGCATTTCACAAACCATAACTATTAATTATCAGAAGGAAAAAAAAGGGATTTCATATGAGCTTTTAGCGTAGCAAACTGGGGTGCGTCTCATTAGACTGTAAATGTCTAATTTCCTTATTCATAACTGAATCCACCAAGCCACCAAAAATAGTTATTTTTTCATATCCACATTGCTTGCTTTTCCAGTGACGGAGGAAGTGACTGAAGGTAACCTCAAACTATACATAGTTAGTATTGTACCTTAAGTCCAAAATTCACACACCCTTAAGTGTAACCCAATCAAGTTTGGCCTGGCAAAAAAGCCAAGAAGCCAGATGTTTCTCATAGCGATGTATGTGCTTTGGTCCCTTTATCTCCTTCCAGATTTCTTTGTTTTGATTATTCCTGTGTAGTAATCCCGTGTGGGGAGGAAACGTGGAGTATGAAGGTTTTTGGACGCAGCCCTGGATTATAAATGAGTTATGAAACTTGACAGTGTGTGTGTTTTCTTCTTTTCAGGTGAATGTACAATATTTGCCTCAGTGCATGAGCTCATGGCCAACCTCAATCTACCGCCTGGTGGTCGCCAGTAGCAACGGCTGCCTGCTGGTTGGAACAGTAACCCAACTCTGGATCTGGGACAGACATGAACTGTATTCAAAGGATGTCACAATGTAACATACCTTTTCCTGATTCAGCAGTTGGGCAAGTTTCACCGTCGGAAAAGGGAGTGGATAATGCAAAATCATGAAGCCTAATTATTATTCTAAACATGTTTATGTGTTAATTCAAACACACATGTATGTTAGCAATTTGGTGTATTAAGGTGAGTCCTCAGAGAGAAATACGTGTTATTTTTCCCTCCAACTGTAAAGGGTTCACAAATTAAAAAAGATGTTTGTTTACCAAAAGATGTACATTATTATATATTTCTGCATTAGGCTGAGTTAGGGTTTTGCTAGAAACTATTATTCACATTCATTTTGATTCTGTTGTTGTATTGGGGATTCTGTTTTAGTACAATATTTAAATGTATCTTCTTTCATTATGTTTTTCTTTCATGATGTTAAGCCCTAAAAGCTTCTTAGTTCAACCTGTCACTTTGAGAACTGTAAAACTGTGAGAACTTTATAAGCTGGCTGTATTTTATGACTGCTTTTGATTCCTACATGAAGAATCGTAGAACTATAGTCTGTCTTTATTTAATAAATCAGTAAAAAAACATGTCTTGAGTAAAGATCTGCCTTGATGGTAAGGTGCTGAAATCCAAACATATTATGCAGAACGCAGGGTGGTGCAGGGTCAGGACAGGAATTCTGGGTAATTGGGCCGTGTGTCACCCGTTTGCTGTTTTGAGGTGTTCGAGGCCTACTATTATACCTGCCCTTTGCAACCTGTCAAAGGCAGTCAGTCGCCTTGGCTAAGTATGCGCATGTTTTTTGACTGTGGGAAGTGAGAACGGAAAGTAATAATCGAGGGGCTGCTGCTGCTGTTTTCTGATTGGCTTTGTACTCTGGAGACAGCTATCATCTCAGTATGCCTGCGCCTCGTCCATTAATTGTATATAGCGGGACACCCTTACATCTCAGCGTGAGAAATGACTGTGACAAGGCTTTGGGCATCAAGAGTCTAAAATACTGACTACACAAGCTAGTGAAGAACCTTTCCTAAGACTCAGGTCCTCTGGAGCATGTGCAGCAGGACACAGAACCACAGGACCGTAGAGGAGCAGATTAGAGGAAGAGCAGAGAGACACGTGAAGAAGTGAGGAGGAAGGAGGGATAGAGGGATGAAGGATTGGGGATACTCTATATTAAGTCAGGATATATAATATTGAACAAATATAGTACTGGGTAAAATTAAGTAAGGCAAGTGAGAGAAAGAAAGATGAAGTGTGAGGTAGAAATTACATTTATTTACATCACTTCAGTTTGTTTTCAGTATTGGTGAAGAACTTTGTGCCTGTTTTGATACCAGGAACTAGCCACAGCACACATAGCCCATGTCTCGCAGACAAACTGCCTCTGCAATAAAGAGAATTAGTTTGTTTTCTTGTAGCTATGTGTGGGAGTTCTGTGTGTCCAGAGAAAATATGTTTTAATTTCTAGTGAAAAAGAGACAGAGGGAAAAGTAATCTGCATTGAGCCAATCAGAAAGGTTAATACTAAGGTGAGGGCCTACTGAAAGAAATGAGCTAGTGTGTCTTTGCAAAGAAGCACACAAACAAGTGTTTCGACCACGATTCATGATATGGACAACTCCTTCCTCTACTTTCCTCCTCACTGTTTGTGTTTCTCACTGGGCCTCTCATCTAACCCTAACTCTTATCCAACCATTCAAGGTTGGAGGTCAAAACCTGAGGATAACAGCAATGTTGCTGAAGTGTCCAGGTTACAAACTGTGGTGACGACAATGATGGAGAACCGGTCAAGCAGGGATGATGAACACAGAAGACCAAATATTCCTGAGTATGAACAATTCACACTCTTCCTAAGACAAAGTTGTTTTCAATAGTTGTCCGTTCCGACACACAACTATTGACATGGAAGACGATGATGTCACAGAAGATTCTTTGGGCCGAGTCTTGACGGCAACTTAAGAACCCGCTGGTGTCCACCGCTCTGTTTAATATTTCAAACGTTTTTTTTTCCGTCCACAATAACAACACCCAGAACTCTCTTGAGGAATTATATATCTCATTTGGCCTGAGAACACCTCTGGATCCCCCAGGAGGAGCTTGTTGCAGGGGAGAGCGATGTCTTAAATACCCTACTTAGCCAGCTGCCAGCTGCCTGCCACTGCAATCCAACCTCGTATAAGTAGAAGATGATGGATGGATATCTGGTCACAATGTCGATGGTGGTCTATGGTGACATCGTGGTCCCCACCACCTCAGGACGATTTTTTCTCATCGTCCACTCTTTGCTAAAACCCTCCCCCCCTTCCTCTGTCTTTCGGTTTACATAGCTACATGGAATGATATTAATTGATTGTGCTTGTTACTCAAGAAAGCCACTAGATGGCACTGTGTTAAGTGGTTTGTGATCGATACTATGATGAGTAACAAAGAAGAACCACTCTTCAGAACGTTTGAAGAAGAAATAAAGAACAGACATGTTGAAATTGCACAAAGAGGTATTATATTCAAGACATTGAATAAAACAATACATACTGGCACGCTGTCGCTATTACAGAATAAATAGTCGGCACAGCATCACACCATCATCACTCGTCATTTCACGAGAAAAGTTTCTGGGTTTGTTTGCATCATTGGTATCACGATTGGCTTGAATTTGTGACAACAGAATTTGCATAGGACCTATTCCTATTCCTATTCTCAGATTTTTCAGACGTGCACTGTAGACTTCCAACTTTATTAGAGGATTATGACAAAACCTTTTCTAGTGACAAACTTTGAACATATACAATTCAGTTTAGTCATGGTCAGACACTTTAGGGCACATACATATGAACAATTCAGGGCAGGGGGTCTTCAATCTCTCACCTATCTTTCTTTCTCTTTCTTGTCCGGTCATCGGACCAGCAGCATCCACATAAGCATGCTGCTCGGGCTGGTTTGAGATGTCTGAGCCTTAAAGTGGAACAAAGCCCATGCTAGCAGTCAGGGCCCTAGAGTTTGGAACCTGCAACAGACAGCCAACAAGTCACGCCATTCAGTCAACATGTCTTTTAACCAGGTACCAACTATCTCCCTTCAGCTAGTCACCCAGCATGTAGCCAAGCAGGCCATTAAGCTTGTCATTGCACTGTCATCATGTTTGGTATGTATATTTTCAGAGTGGCTCTTTAATAAATCATTGTGCAGCCCTACAAAAACAAATTCAAGTGACAGAAACATGGGCCCAGTATGAATAAAGCATGGGGCAACATAAGCTATTAATGCACTGGGACTCTACAGGCTTCGCAATGGCTGGAAAAACAAATGATACATTTCCAGGGACCAAAAATGTCATAACAACAATAGAACTCTGAACTGCAGTTAGTGTAAAGAGACCTTTGTGTTTGACACAATTGGGCTTGTAAACTGAACTAAAAAAACAATATTTTTTCTATTTGTTTTTCACTTTTAGGCTTTAATGTCTTCTGGTGAGCAGATTATTGAAGCATAGACTAGTTTTTATAGCACCTCAACTAACAATATTATATTACCTTTAGGCTAATGCTTTGATAACGTATTCATTTTTCCTGCAACTGTTGACTGTTCAAAGATGATGGAATAGTGTAAGATTGGTGTAGCTTATATTACAGTAGAGAATGATGTTTACTGGGACTTCATGCATGAGGACATTTCTGAGATGGATAGCCTGGTAAAAATAAGTGGAGGATTAAAAGACCATCTCCTAAAACTGAACAGTCAGTAGCCTCAACTCAAACACATCCACACTGCATGTGTCACTAAAATCTAATTAAAATCTTCACATGGGTCAAATCTCAACTGTGAAACTATAATTAACTAAAGTGCATATGTTTTAAGAGTTGTATCTCTGCAGTCAGGTTTAGTGTTTAGTTAGAGTAAAGGCATCATGTAATCACAGTATGTTATTACATTATAAGCTGGCACAGCTCTTGGATGAGGGGAAGCAAAGCTGTCAGCCGGCCAACATTGTTATCCATCCAGCTGTGCTATCACAAATGACTTACACCAACACGGCTCATATCGAACCCTTATATCAGCACATAGCAGACAAGTCTAGCTTGGTATATGTCTGTCCATCATCCTGATAGTGCTTGAGGTCTAAAGTCACATCAAGCAGTCCATCAGGAGTTTGGCACCCAAACCTTTTCCTTTGCGAAAAAATGGGGGAGGATGATAGGCATAGAGGAGAGGAGGGCACATGGAAAGTCGAGAATCGTCACGGCCGTCGTGATATTAACCGCACGGCACCCCGTTGCTGATGCTGTCTGAGTGTGAAAGAAGAGGACAAGGGAAAGAGAAACAGAGTGTTGATCGAATCTAGAAGGAGGGAGGGGAGTTGGGAGAGAGGGAGAGGGGGGGTATCATGACTAAAGGAGAAAGTAAAGAATGAAATAGGGATAGCAAGATAGAGGGAGAACTGTGCGGTCACCATCTTTTTCTTTCTCTATATCCAGTTGGAAGTCAGTCTGCTTTTCTTGCTATTTGCTGTCAGCGTGTCTTTATGTATGTCTCAGCTTTTACCTCTCGCTCTCTGTATGTAATAGCTGCCTCCCCCTCACTTAACCCTGTCTCTTTCCTTCTCTCTTCTCTCTCTCCGTCTCCCCTCCTTATCCCCCCACTTTCCACTCCCACTCCTTTCCATTCCCCTTTTCACCTGACTGACAGGTATTTTTCCAATGTTTATCATTGTAGTATGTGCTTCTTTCACCTTTTCAAACACAGGTTGGAATTGTCCTATTATCATTACAAGTATGTATGTGAGTAAGGTGCGTAACACTGTGAGTCATTTCTGTCACATTGTTCTAATCTCTTCTGTTCTCTCCTACAGCTCTCCATTCTACCATGTCCCTGACCTAGCTTATCATAATAATGATCAGCGGTGGGGTAATGGAGTTTTCTCTCCCTGAGGCCTCCGGATCCCCATGATAACATGTACAGGACAGGGAAGGTAGAAGAAATGTTCAACATTTTCAATGAACCTTTTTCTGAGATGAATGTGTCCTACGGTGTCTCCGAGTTCCTGAGATACAGAGATGCAGACAGAAATACAGAGAGACGGACAAAATAAAGAAACAGAGAGACAGGCAGACGGAGCCGGGTTGTGGCCCTGGCCCTGCTCGGCTGGTTTTCTACATTCACACTGATGTGTCAGTTCTGACGGCTGCCTGGGACTCTGTCGGTGAGACGAGGTCTTCATTAGCACGGTTTAGGAGCTGCAGAAACACGCGCACATTTGTTTCCAGTCCTGTCGCTCCATTGCACACTTCACTTCTTGTGTTTCAGAGTCTTTGGTGGGATTGTCGTCTCTCGGCGTATGTTGCTAATTAGCCGACAAACACTACTGCTCGTTATCAAGCGCCTGATCCACTTAAACATGGAGACACACACACACGCTCGCACACACACACACAGTATGTCAAATACAAACTCTCTCAAAGTCAATTTCACACAAAAACATACTGTTCATTCTTATTATTATTATGGTCTTATTGAATGCATAGTTACTACTTTTAATTAAATGATTTTCAACACAATATACAGTGCCTTGCAAGGGTATTCAACCCCTTTGGACTTTTCTACATTTTGTCATGGTATAACCACAGATTAAAATTTATTTCATTGTGAGTTTATGTAATGGACCAACACAAAATAGTGCATCATTTGGAAGTGGGGGGAAATATTACATGGATTTCACAATTATTTACAAATAAAAATCTGAAAAGTGTTGAGTGCATATGTATTCACCCCCTTTACTGTAAAACCCCTAACAAAGATCTGGTGCGACCAATTGCATTCACAAGTCACATTTGCAAGTCACATAATTAGTAAATAGGGTCCACCTGTCTGCAATTTAATCTCAGTATAAATACACCTGTTCTGTGACGGACTCAGAGTTTGTTGGAGATCATTACTGAACAAACAGCATCATGAAGACCAAGGAGCTCACCAAACAGGTCAGGGATAAAGTTGTGGAGAAATATGAAGCAGGGTTAGGTTATAAAAAAATATCCAGAGCTTTGAACATCTCTCTGAGCACCATAAAATCCATCATAAGAAAATGGAAAGAATATGGCACAACCGCAAACCTACCAAGAGGAGGCCGTCCACCCAAACTGAAGAGTCGGACAAGGAGAAAATTAATCAGAGAAGCAACCAGGAGGCCCATGGTTACTCTGGAGGAGTTGCAGAGATCCACAGCTGAGGTGGGAGAATCTGTCCACAGGACAACTATTAGTCGTCTACTCCACAAATCTGGCCTTTATGGAAGAGTGGCAAGAAGAAAGCCATTGTTGAAAGGGATCCATAAAAAATCCCGTTTGGAGTTTGCCAGAAGCCATGTGGGAGACACAGCAAACATGTGGAAGAAGGTGCTCTGGTCAGATGAGACCAAAATTTAACTTTTTGGCCTCAATGCAAAACGCTATGTGTGGCGAAAACCCAACACTGCCCATCACCCTGAGCACACCATCCCAACAGTGAAACATGGTGGTGGTAGCATCATGCTGTGGGGATGTTTCTCTTCAGCAGGTACAGGGAAACTGGTCAGAATAGAGGGAAAGATGGATGGAGCCAAATACAGGGAAATCCTTGAAGAAAATCTGATGCAGTCTGCAAAAGACTTGAGACTGGGGCGGAGGTTCATCTTCCAGCAGGACAATGACCCTAAACATACAGCCAGAGCTACAAAGGAATGGTTTGGATTAAAGAATGTTAATGTCTTAAAATGGCCCAGTCAAAGCCCAGACCTCAATCCAATAGAGAATCTATGGCAAGACTTGAAGATTGCGGTTCACAGACGGTCTCCATCCAATCTGACTGAGCTTCATCTTTTTTGCCAAGAAGAATGGACAAACCTTTCCATCTCTAGATGTGCAAAGCTGGTAGAGACATACCCCAAAAGACTTGCAGCTGTAATTGCAGCGAAAGGGGGTTCTACCAAGTATTGACACAGGGGGGTGAATACTTATGCACCCAACAGATGTCAACTTTTTTGTTCTCATTATTGTTTGTGTCACAATAAAATTTATTTTGCACCTCCAAAGTACTATGCACGTTTTGTTGATCAAACGGGAAAAAGTTTATTTAAGTCTATTTGAATTCCAGTTAGTAACAGTACATAATGGGAAAAAGTCCAAGGGGGGTGAATACTTATGCAAGGCACTGTACATACACATTGAGAAAAAAAATGGGCATGCTGCCATAGTTGCCTCTCCCTGCAGTGTGTGTTGATGACACAGCGTGTTTCGTTAACTACTCACATACTTCTCTGCATTGCCCAATTAACCTCTCCCCTAGCATCCTTCCAGCGATCCCCTGCATCGCTGTAAAGAGAGAGGGAGAAGGAGGAATGAGAGACCTGGGATGGGACAGAGGAGAAGAGAGAGATGGAAGAGAGAGGGAGATACATAGGGCCAATTATATGGAGACAGATTAGAGATAAATGAGGTGAAGTGTTACAGCTGATTAGAGGACCCAAATGCATGACACATAGCAACCGATCAAACTGAAGAGGTATTTAATGAGGGACAAGGTTAGGGGCAGGCAAGCAGGACAGGTGGACCTAGGCTGAACAGGGAGGGCAGGCCAGGAAACCAGGCTGACGTGGCAGGTGGGACCAGCAGAGCTGTCAGTCAGGTGAGTAGGTGGGAACCAGAGAGACTGCACACATAAGAAAAATCGTTAGAACCTCAAATATTTGTTTTGGTTGAGAAAGTTATTATGTAGCTAAGAACACAACTGACATAATGTTCAACAACGATCTGGCAGTGAGTGAATGGAGAGCCTGGGTAGAAATGCTGATGCCAATGAGGAGGTTGCTTCCTCTTCCCTTACCACCGAAAGCGTGCAGGGTATTGGAGGGATAGAGAAAAGAACATATAGTACTGTATAAGTATGTTCTGTATGCACAATAAAAAATAAAAAGATTGTAAAACGTCTGTCACTTCTTACGTGTCAACTAGTCGCATTTATGTAATTGATTTTCCAGATATTACTATTATAATGTAAGATATATATTATAATTGTAATTACTATTCAAACATTATTTATGAATAATGTAATGTCCCATAGACACTACGGTCTCGGCTGGAGCAGCCAAGTGCGCTTCTCTTCCAATGATGGAAATTGTAATCAAACAAAGAGGATAATGGCGGTCAGGGGCACACCTCACAAAGCTGTGGGGTGCGCCCGCCGCTAATCAAACCCAGCGGCAGGAGGAAGTGGACACAGCCTTCCTGGGGCCGGCTGGGTTCGGCACAGACCGAGAAGTGCTGTATGCACAACCACCGGCTCACCAAGCCCTCTATCACGTTGGAAATTGTTTTTGTATCTGCAATGTCACCTTTGTAAAATCCAAGTGGCATTCATGATCCATGGCAATATTGTGCTAAAAACACAATTCCAGAAAGGAAGCATTTGGATGACTGTGTTGTAGTTTCCCTTCCCTGATCCATCCAAAAATCTGAAACAGGTTTTTATGGAATTTGGAGTTGCATGTCATGCAGAAATGGCAAGACCTCTGCCACACACACAGTTTCCTTGACACCAGTGCTTGGAGTTTAGGGTCTATATCGTAGCATGGTTTGAATCAGCTCTGCCTGACTGCAGTTATGCCATCCCATAAGTGGACTATTTCAGTAAGTGGCCTGAAGTGGCCTTCTGCTCCAAAATAGACAGGGCTGCTGTAATTCTGTTCCACCATCTTCAGCTGGAAAGGAAATGCACATGAGCTGGTGTCAGATAATGGACCACACATCATTTCCTGTGAGTTCAGAGTTCCTTAAGCAAAGAGGAATTAGGCACCTTAAAGCATCTGTGTACTACCCTCGCTCCAACGGAGAAGTTGAAATACTTAAGTACATGAGTTCTGTCAAGACACTCACGTATTGATCGAACCATTTATTGCAATGGAAATAGGTTTGTCTTTGGCGATATGGTTCTATATAATGGGACACTCCCTGCCTTGGAGCATAGCTAGTATAGCACAAGTACATACATTAAGAAAGCAGGAAGTATAGGATAAAAGGTCCCCCAATGGACAGGAATAATTCAGAAATTTACTTTTTAACAAGTAAATTAAAAGGCTTCACAGAGCATTAACTATATCTTGTAGTGACAATACAGAAGACTGTATGGAAGAGCTGGGGATGATGCAGGGTGGCAACAGACGCAGGCTGCAGGTACATAGCAACGCATGACGTGTGAACATGTGTCAGGATTTGTGAATGCATGCAGTATTCAAGTCCTCTGAAGGGGGAGGCCTAGGCCATAAACCTTCAATTAGCACACCTGCAGTCGATAGCTTGAATGACATCAGCTGATGACATGACATGCAGCCTGAATGCCATGTCAGAACTAGCTCAGTCAATTGCTTATAGACTGTCTACAAACTGCATCCATCTGAAGACTTCACTCTGAAGTCCTGATGGACTACAGATCCAAGTAAAACTGATATCTACTTCATGTAGAGCATTAGAAAAGAAACAAGAATATGCCAGTTTTTATGAAAGGGATAAACATAACACAAAACATAAGTGTTGTTTTTTTAGGAAAAACGTACTCAGATGTGCTTTCTATTACAATATCATTCAATAGGTGGCACTGTGAATTCTGAAATGTTTAGCTTGAGAAGTACTGTGCATGGATAGGGGAAAAGGAAGTGTGACAAGGTGAAATTAAATGCAATGGAGCGTGTTCAGTAAAGTTAAAGCTTTCTTTACAAACCCAATAGCTTCACACATGCCCTATGTCTATACCCATGGCCATCTTACCTATTCCATAACCCTTAATACAAATAATAATCATATTGAGTATAGAGTCAAAAGTATACATTAATAACTACAAATCATAAACAATAAATAACACAATTATAATAACTACAAAAGTAATGAAACTAGTTGAAAGACACATTTAACAAACTTGACACTTGACCAGGAAGAACATGGCTATAACTGGACGGATGGAGGTGTGTGTGATTGATGGAGTTAATGAGCCAAAAACAGCCGGACACCTAGTTTCTGAATGAGAGTTTAGAGGGGAGAACAGTTTCTCCATCCTAACCTATACTCTATTTGCTCCCTGCCTCATGTTTAACAAATACAAACTACATTTTACCCTTCTGTTCCTCACTCAAAATTGTCTTTCTCAACTTTATGACAATTTTACCCTTCTGTTCCTTCAGCTGAGAAGGACAATATTGAGTGAGGAACAGAAGGGTAACATTTAGTTTGAAATTCAGCAAAGTTCGTATTTTGCAGGTGTCCTCTTTATAATGCAATTGAGTGCATTTATGTTGTTTGCATATATAATAAGCATTTTCACATAAAATAATGAAAAAACGATTCACCACATCACTGCTGGTAACGTAGGAAACAGCAGACAAATTAAGGCTACATTATAATTTGCATAGGCCATTTGGCAATTTGCAATTTGTTTAAAATAATGAGATATTGCTTTTATGGTGTGAATAAGTAACTAGAAAAGATGAGGTTGAACAAGTACTTCAGAGATGACAGAGAATTTCAATTGTGATCTGAGAAATATAGATACCAAAGTCACTGAGAAGATGCTGGTCACCACCAGCTGCATCACGGGCACTGTGCCCTGTCTATAATTCCAGGAATCTGTGTGTGTGCGGTTTGTGTGTGTACCACCAATTTGATCATGGGCACTGTGCACTATCTATGGTTTAAGTAATCTGTATTTGTATGTTTCACTGACATCTTAAGCACCAACTGCATCATGGGCACTGTGCACTAGTAGTATGAATGTAGATAGTATCTACCATACTAAATAGTATGTTAGTCCATACTAAATACTATTTCAATATGGGTATTGGGATGCACCAACAAAACTTGGGCATAACAAAATACCAATATCAAAGCTGTGTGTGTGTCTGTGTGTATGTATGTTCTATATGGTATATACATTTTGCATTATAAATTTATAACATCTTAGCATGGTTGTCAAGCAACATTCGCAGACTGAGTCTGAATAGAAAGAGTCAGAGAGGCTAATGTAAAGACACAGAGAGAATGTGGTGCAAGAATAACCAGCAAGACTGAACATGAAACATAACAAGTTGAACAATTTAAGCCGTTCCCAGGACACTGAGCAGACAAGTACAAATAGTGCTGCTTACCTATCCTCATCCTTTCGAGCACCATGCACCAGTGACGCCACCTCCTATCTGGCCTCACACCCTCACACCCAAATTTTAAATGGCTTGTGGCTCTGAGGTTTTGACAAATGGCATGAGCAAGGTTGTTCTTTGATATGTAAATGTGTCCTTTTGATTTCAGCAGGCACATTTTAATGGTGAGAGACATTCCCAACAGCTAATGCAAATCAATTCGAAATGTTTTTGCCACCAGCTTGGTTTGGTGTTAACTTAGCTAGAAAGTAGCTAATTCTAATTCTAATAGCAAATGTTTCCAACGCTTGTGTTACCCAAATTTGGCAAGCTGTTCTTTTCGGGGGTTGAAGTTTTTTCAAAATAACCCTGTCATAGCATTACAGTCCTTCAAATATGCTGATTAACACAAATCCGGTTTCAGTTCTTTGTTCATCATATTCTACCAGGTATTATTGCCAAAACAAAATACTTATTATTGTAGTGACCTAATTTCTAACACGTTCTTGCAATATGGAGCATTAATACACAAACAACTTCCCAGTAAAATATGAACAAAGCCTAGTTGAGGCCTGGCACTCTGAGAGCATTTTTCCATACGCTCATTAACTACACCTGTGTTAGCCTGCCTCAAGCTCATTGGGCCACGTCCGATATGGCGGCATTAAAATGCTGGACGGATACTCCTACACTCAGTCCCAGTTGTTGTATTATTGTGCTGCTGCCGCCCTCCACCATCCCCATCTCCCCCGTGTTGTCTGTATGTACTATCCATCAGGGGGGATTATTGCTCCCTGCCTCATTTTTAACAAATACAAAATTGTCCTTCAGTTGAGAAGGACAATTTGGAGTTAGGAACAATTTGCAATGGCATCTTAAATTGTGCCCTTCTTTTCCTCACTCACAATTGTCCTTCTCAACTTTTATTTTTATTAAAGAAAAAGGTGCATTGGTCTCTCAATTTTTTCTAGAGCTGCATGTTGCTCACTAATGCTAGAGAAAAAGGGAGTGCCCCACCCTAGACATTTACATTACATTTACATTTAGCAGACGCTCTTATCCAAAGCGTACAGGGACATTCCCCCGTGGCAAGTAGGCTGAAGTGCCAAGGACACAACGTCATTTTTCACAGCCAGGAATCAAACCGACAACCTTCTTATTACTAGCCCGATTCCCTAACCGCTCAGCCACCTGACTCCCTAGACACGTCCACTCTGCCAAAGTCATGCCTATTTCAATATTTATGGTTATCAATAAATGCTCAATCCAATCACGCCAGTGTCTTTACTGAGCTGTAATGCAAATTTGTTATATTAATGTTAAATATTTTTTCGTTTGTAAAGAAACCCAGAATGGGATACAGAAACACTGAAACACTGCTTTGTAGGTCTGGTTGTGGGCTATCGTCATGGTGTTTCCTAACTAAGCCCTGTGTATACATTTGATTAATTTATCAGATGTCATAATCCAAGGCAACATATAGTGCATAATATAGAAAGTATGGAAGAAGATCAATGAGCAGAAGGACATAGTTCTGTTTTGGTGGTCAGGGTTAAGGAATGGTCTGTGTTTACTAGGCACAACACAAAGTAGCCACATCTCAGCTGCCAGGCACGGTGGACACTAAAAACATCTATTAGATTATTTACTTTGGAATGCTTGAAAGCTGACTAGTTTAAATTTGAAAAACAACGTGTTGACATGCTAAGGGATGGAGCTTCCCAGTTATGATGTCACATGTACAATGTGAGTTTTAAGTCATTGTTCCAACATTTTCAGACAGTCTGAAGCAGCAGTAGTGAACAACTTTCCAAGTAAAGACAGCTAACAGTTACAGAAACAGCTAAGTTAGCTAATAATTGTTTACATTTGATAATTAAAACATAACGATGGGTCAGGCCCAAAGTGACCCAGGGATCTCTTCGGAGAAACCTAAAAAAGAGAAGGAGAAAAAAAAGAAAAGAGGAAAGTCTCTTGGAGGATTCCTCTGCATCTTCTCGATGCTGAGTTGTGTTGGTAGACCTCTGAGAAAGTCATCTTCATCGAACGATGACACGGATTCTGGTAAGTGTTTGAAATAGTCCTTGGACTGAACTAGTTGCTGGTTGACTAACCAAGTTCATGATACAGTGCTAATTCCATGCCTTTTTCTGTACAAACTATCAGAAAGTTCTCTATCAGTTGATGGCTGTGTTACACACCATCTGGTAAAGGAACACAGAGGCAAGATCAACACAAAGAAGTCGAACAAACCAAAGACATTGAAATAAGTCTTCAGATGGTGGAGGAAAAGCCCGGAAAAAACACCCCCCACTGTAAGGGACAGAGACTCTACAGTTGAGCAGCAAAACAAAACTAGATCATCTCCTATTACTGGTTATAATTTATACCTATTTTACTTCTACAATGCTTCTAAACCTCCTCTACTGTACACTTCCTCCTCAGGTCATGGAGGAGGAGCGGCTGCTCCCTCTGTCTGGACCTCTGGTCCTGTACGTGCCTGTGTGGCGTCCTGTAAGTCTGTCTTGGGGTTAAGGGTTTGAGAGGGTGCATCAACGTATCACTAAGAACATGGGCACTTTAGGTAGTCATCTTAACACACTGACAAATGTACTCAGTACAAATAGAGATTTTCCAAAGAAGTCCTACTAACATTCTATGTTCTTCTGCCATGAAGGCTCCTTCATCCAGGCCTGTTCTCCAGCTGACTCATGCTGGAAAACTGCTTCTGAGGGGGTTAGCATCTCTGGACACTGGTAACTATTCACTCTCCTTCCACCTTCCATGTTCATACTGTGTTAGTCACCCTTAGACAAAGATGGTGAAGTTAACATCTCCAGTTGTTCATTGTCACAGACTTTCTTCATGGCCCCAGTTTGGCTCAAGGACAGTCTCAAAGCGTACCTCACCCTGGCGGGGGAGATGATATTGGAGGACCAGACTCTACTCAGAGGACAGGTAACAGAACAAATTCAGAGTAAACATTATGGAAGACCCAGACTGCTTACACCATTTACATGTATCTGTAAGCCAAAACAATGCAATGAATAGAAACATTTTAAGAATGTATAAAAAAAGATATAGCCTATATATAAATATGTATATATATAACTTATTTTTTTTCTCCAACCCTTCTCTACTGTACTCTTCCTCAACAGGTCATGGAGGATGATGAGGAGCTGCTGCTCCCTCTGTCTGGACCTCTGGTCCTGTACATGCCTGTGTGGCGTCCTGTAAGTCTGTCTTGGGGTTAGGAGTTTGAGAGGGCGCATCAACGTATGAACAGGGGCTAATAACCATTGCTAGTAAATGCTCTGAAAACACTGACAATATCTACTGTGTCTGTTTTTCTTTGTCTGCCATGGGCAATACAAGGAAAGACAAAAACAATTGTCCAGAGTGAACAGTTTGGACTGTTGTTCAATGTTCAATGTTCAATGTTCAATTCAAGAAAGTCAGGGTGACTGTTTGGTTCTTGTTGTGCTGCCTTTCTTGCTACCTCAGCATGAAGCCGAGAAGAAGTCCCTGAGTGAGGAGGAACCTGAGTGGTTCTTTGAGGAGGACCTACCCCTGGTCGATCTGTGGAACGCCTCTGATTTTCATAGCACCAGGCGCTCTGCTGGACGACTGCAGGTAACTCAGACATCTCTGTCTTGAGGACTTCTCTGAGTCTGTATCACTATACACACACACACACACACACACACCCTACAGTAGTGGTGGTGTGGAAACACACTTGAAATGAGTCAGCCCTGTCAGTAAGTTACAAGCTCTAATGTCAACCTTGGAACAAACAATGTCCTCTAGGTCTATTGGTGTGTTTGGCCTAGCAATTAGGAGGCTGAAGTTCAGTCCCCAACATTTTGCATTTATACCAAGGAACTTTTCTCTTTACAGACCCTGGAGGAGGTCTGCCAGCTAATTCGGATTGTGATGAACAACCGGACCCAGCTCTGATGGAGAAAACACCTCCACATTGACCTCCTGAACCCCGAGGTGAGAGAATACTGAGGACAGAACAGGCCAACCACCAGAGCGTCTGGTTGATCCCACTGTTCCTGGAAACTGAATGTATTCCTGTGTATCTTTCTCAGGGTTCGGTAGCTGTTTCCACTATAGAATTGGAGGTCACAGGGGTTCAGGTCAGTCAAGCACCTAATGTTCACAACTTCAGGGTTTTTAGCTTCACACTCAGACTGTGTGTCAGTTAGTTATGAATGATTTCTGTTTTGTCCTCCCTAGCTTCTAGGTGGTAGACAAACGAGCCACGTCATGTCCCACCACATACTGTAAATACAAGGAAGGAGTTCCTGTACTTTGAGGATGGACAGGTGCACCACATTTTCCTTGATGAAACATCACATTTAGTTGACAGTCATGTAAAATGGTTTACCAAACATCTAAAGATGTTCTGTATTTTCCAATCACAGGAGGTGGACGTGATGACCACCTTCGAGGGTTTTGTCGAGGCAGGGGGTGAGACCCGGACCACCAATTGGTCATGCTCTAATACAGAGTCCACCTTCACAGACCCTCCTCCTCGTTCTCCTCACGCCTCTCCTCCTTCACCCCCTTTTGAGGAGGTAAATATCTCCACACTTCCATCTCCTTATACCTCTACCAATGATCTCACTCGCCACTGAGTGACAAGCGCCTTGAGATTGAGACCAATGTTGCTTTTGTGTTGTAGGATTTTGAGGAGGATGTGGAGGAACCTACGGTCCAAGTCCCCCTGATGCAGTAAGTACTGTAGGAACACCGTTTGAAAATAGCACTGCTACTCTGCTGTGTACATAATGAAACAAAAGGTTACTTCAGCACACCTCACCATATCAAATGTTCTTGATACAGGAGCTATTTTGCCTACAAGGGGACACGTGACTTTGAGGGTAAACTGGCTGCCCTTCGTGAGGCCTTTGAGGTAAAGAGAAGCAGTATTTGTCATGAGTCGTTGCATTTTACTCTGTGTACATACAGTGTACCGATGGCTTTCCCATATTTTCCCAGGATTTGACCAATAGTAACGAGTCCCTGAACTTCATCAGCCATGCTGGGTGGATGGTTCTGGGTGGACTGGCTGAGCTCAATGACCAGGTAACTACTGGTATAGAAATCACAATACTGAGAGGGAAAGAGACAGGGTCATGAGTGTTACAGCATTTTGTAGTCAATAGGATGTTTGAAGCTTGAGTTTTATGATGTTTCTTTTTTGAGGATGTGAGGGAGTTACAGCAGGCCTATGATCGCCTGTTCTCCTTTTTAAACGAGCCAGGAAACTGACAGGCAATAAGGGAGGAAATTGACAAAGCAGGAGTAGGTGTAGCCAGACATCAGATCAGATAGTGATTCCATATAAATGAATGAGGTTCTGATGTAAGGTTCTGATATCCTTGTCATCTGGTGTTACTTTGTTCTTTAAAATATGTACTTGTTTGATTTCAGATCACCCAGATCAATTTTCTTGATTTGTTTTTTGAATTGGTCCTGCTTGGCCTTTTGAAGGGGAAGACTGTCCATGCTGCACCGGCAAGTGACACAAACCTAATAGTGTAAACTTATTGGCTGGTCTAACCCATAATGCTGTAGTCCTATCAGTATGTTGACTCTGTCTCATCTCTGTCTCATATCATGTCTCTCTACTACACCAGCGGCCCAATGGATTCCTCCAGCTCCTTTTTGGGGTCATTTTCTCCATCCAACCACCAGGACAGAGCTGGAGCCAGAGCGCCGAACATTTTCTGTTGAGAATCAAGGTTCAGTCCCTATCTCCCCCATTCACATGCTCTATCTGGATAGTGTTAACTGTTAGTGTCACTGTAGAATTATAATACTAAATGTTGTTGTCTCAATGTGTTGTCTCAGAGCCAGATGCAGTCATGGATGGACGCCATCTTTGATTTTGAGGACCACTTATATGGCTGCTCCCGGAATCTCTCTGGGGAAGTTCTGGGGAACCTGGAAATGCAGGTCGAGTTCCTTTTGTCCTCCTTGGACTAACGGACCTCTACAACCTCCAACTCGACATTTGAGTCATGCAGGAGCAGGACTAACACCATTGATCGTAGTCTGCTATAATAAAACAGCATATCCAGCACGTGTTCAATGCCTTTTTGTGGATACTAGTTATCAAAGATGATCAGAACTCAGAAATGATCAGAACTCAGGAGTCAGTGGGTATTGCCCAGTGCAGAGATTTTCCTTCATTTACTCCAGCTTCTACTTTCAGTTAATTTATTATTCTTTAAATAATGTTTTCTTCAATTGTTATCATCTGTGCCTATACTACACAGTATATTATTGCACAGGAGCAATGGTTTCCACAAAGTAATAAATACACCTGGTTTGCATCCCTGGACTTTCGATCTTATTTTTATATCTCAGCCCCCGGCCAACCTTACAATAGCAGTCTCTTTCTCACTTTCTCTTACATACACACACATTCACATATTAGGTTTGTATGCGTTTTTATAGCCTGACTGGAAGAGGAAGTATGTTGTTAATAAGGGAGTTTGCCCGAAGTTGAAAGAGGAAATAAATGAAAGAATAGAAAGAGAAAAGGCTGAATGATTATATCTGATAATTCCTTTCTTTGCACAAGATATGTTACATTTACATTACATTTACATTTAGTCATTTAGCAGACGCTCATATCCAGAACGACTTACATACAACTGAAGTATATTGGGAGAAAATTCTTGCATGAGGAAGACATTTTTTGCATCAGAGGAAGTTTGTGTGTGTATGTGTGTGTCTCACACTGATTTGTTTCACCTGTCACGAGTTTGTTTCCACTCCCTCCAGGTCTCTTATCTTCCCTCATTACAAATTGAATATTTATCCCTGCATTAGCTGTTTGTGGGTTGCCAGCTCACCTTGTTGGTCAAGCCTACTAGCTCCTTCTGTCTAGTTTTATGCCTCTTAGTTCTACTGGCTCTACCTGGCCTGATTCCAAGCCTGTCTGCTGCCTTGTACCTACCTGACTCTGCATTGTGAATTACACTTGCCTACCTTGACTCTGAGCCTGCCTGCTGCCCTGTACCTGGCTAACTACTCTTTTTTCAGCCCCTTGTATCAAAATCAGTATCTAAACAATACGTTCTCCTCATCTGCATTGGGTCTAGCTTGGGTTCTGATCATTTGAGTGAGCTGTATGATTTGGGGTAAGCAGCTCATATTTCCCATCACTCCAGGTACACACAACCTGACTGACCGAAAAAGAGATGGCAGCTCTGCCTACTTCTGAAATCTAAGCCTACTCTCATTGGTTTCATCACCATGGCAATATCTGCTCTTGTCAGAGGTATCTGAAAGCATGCCACTCCTCTGCTTGCTGCTGGTGTAGGAGTGTGTCAGGAACGAGTATAGGCTTACAAGTACGTGTGTGTGTGTTTGTGTGTGTGGGGGTCAGTCGACACTCATTGTTGAGTCACTCCACCTCCAAATGCCCTTTGTAAAACTGGCATGCCCACATGTGTGTGTGTACTTTATCATAGAAAAAACCATTAGCTTGATAGTTGTACCTTTTTTGATTGTTCTTTTCTCCAGTGTCAGTTTTCTGGCTATGCAGTTCATGTACAAACAAGTACAGACACACACAGACTAGCCTTTCTGTGACTGTGTTTCCGCATATGCACTCATCAATAGCCCTGTTGTGAGAAGGCTGCCAGGAAAAGATAACATCTGGTTTGTTATTATTGCTTAACAGCAGGGGCAACAGACCTAACCGTGAACTGTGTGTTTGATGGATTATATGTGTGCGTGCGTGGATTGTCACGTAAACAGCCACAACCTTCCAAAAGACCTAGTTCTTCTTTCTGGCAATACACAATGTGATTGGACAAAATGTAACATCCACATGAACGCAGAGAGAGATAAAGGGGATGAATGCAAGGAGTCCAATGGAAAGACTAAGAGATATATATAAATGGTTGGGGCCAGACCTGGATTGAGCAAGGTTATGAACGTTGCCAGTTGCCAGACAGTGACAGTGTGTCCACCTGTCGGGTTCATAATGAAGAGGGTGACAAAGAAGAAGCAGTAATATTCAACAGCTGTTGAAACAACAATGCTCTGCTCCTATTATTCCCTCAGTGGTGACCCAGGTGCTGCAGTACGAGTGCTTACTACACACAGCACCTTCATCACAACATTAAATAATTTCTGTACACAGACTAGAGCCACAATATGAAACCACACTAGCATAATTTTTCTTAATCAATCAATAAATAATAGCTTTTGAATATCACTTTTGTGAAGATAATAGTTAGATATTTGCTATTTGTTATAAATAATTGTATTTTACATTGAATTCATTTGTGCCCTGTAACCCTGGGTTACATTACCACAGGCTCACTTTAACAGGTTTGAGATATTTGGATCTAGGCTGGAGAAAAATTACTGGAGTTAAAGATTGAGAGGGAGATAAAGAGATTACAGGTCTAAATTGACAGGTCTAAAATAAGTAGTGTTCAGTCATTTAATATTAATACTCTGCATTAGGAGTCTATAATTAATCATTGATGGAAAATATAGCAATGTGGTTGCATCCGGTGGTTTACTTGAATGTTAAATCAGTTGTGTTTGTGTAAGTGTGTGACAGTTGTAAAACATGTGAGGGTATATGTTAACTTGTGTGTATCCCCAACTAAACATTCAGCTTGTTCTTTACTTAGTCTTTATCTCTTTCTTCATCTTGGTTGTCTCTTCCAGTGATTGAAGTTAGAGTTTGTTGTGTTGGCCAAACAGGGTGGAGTGGGGCAAAGGAGAAAACAATGGAAACTTGATGGGTTTGTATTGTACCAATACTGGAGAGAAGTAGAAGTGGGCCGAACCCAGTGAAACTGACAGGACGCTGCCAGGAAGATGTAGAAAGAAAGTCTACGTGCAAAGTATATAGAGAGAATACGTTTTCCAACATCCTGCTCTTAAATCCTGACAAACTCCTGTGAAGAGGAGAAAAATCTAATTAATCATTTATTTACAATCTGGATGGGCTATGAAAATATGTTAAAGTTAGAAGAAAATATGTTTAACAAATATTTTTTCTCTTGGCAATACCCAAAGTCTTAACTCTTTCTTTACATCTAACCTCCTCAACTGCAACCCAGAGGAGTCACATAAATTCAAGCTTTACTTTCTCCTATGATGTTACTCTTGATTATAGGGCTTTTCTCACATGCAGGCAGATATATCATTGGAATGTGAGTTACAGTAAACGCTGACTGTGTGATCTCTGTTTCCATGGAGACTGACCAATTTGGAGTACCTAGGTCCCGCTCAAAGGTGCAACCTACCACTAAACTGACACGTGTTGCTGTGTGTATGTCTGTGTGTGTTTGTGTATATGGGTATGAACTTTACCTGGAGCAATAAAGGGCTGGAAGAAGGAACATCCAAGTGTGTGTCTGTGTATGTAGGCCTACTGTATGTGAGAGTTAAACGTTTTCCTATGAGGTTATTCTTACTTGACTTGCCCACACAGAAACCTGCCAATCTGATCAGACATAGGATGGAGGTCTAAATATACTGACAGATACCATGTCATATTTATTGATGCCGATAGCAACTAGCCTACTACAGACTTGCTGCACAAGTCTGCCGATAGCTGCATGCTGCACAGCACACTAGCTTACTACAGCTTAACTGCATGCAATATTAAGATCCTTTAAAGTTCATCCCATGACCAATGATCAATATTTACAATCCCAAATGGATGACACTAGTTTAACAATAAAGATCCACCTTTTTAATCTATCAAACATAGGCAGGCTATTTTACTGCTTCCTCTATCGGAAATCGTTGTTAGCCAAAGTGTATGGAGACATAAGAGATCGGTAAAATGCCAAATCAACTGACTTTAGTAGACTTGAATAGAGCAGTGGTATTCAACCCTGGTCCTTAGGGCCTACAGACAGTCCCGTATAGATCGTTCCCTGCTCTAACACACCTGATTCAAATGAATGGGTCGTTATTGGGCTTCTGCAGAGCTTCATAACGGCATTCATTTGTGTGTTGAAGAAGTTGTTTTTATGTTTCCAGATCATTTTAAAAGTATACTACCTCTCACCTTTTCTACTATCGTCGTGAAGCTTTTCAAAATGTATTTACCACATTGTTCCTTAATCTGTCATGGCTCAATTTATTTAGCTTTCTGCTGGAATGCTCACCAATGTATTTGTAATTGACGTTAGAAAGGCAAAATCCCGTTCTTTCATTGGTATTAAAATATCCGCATCTATGCAAGGAACAGTGTTTCTGTAATGGGCTATTTGTGCCTACATTTGCATTTCAAATATTGAAGAACAGCTAAGTGCTCTCTAGCCTACTTGGTTTTAGAATTCTTAACTCAGAACTCGGTCGTAATTTACGACTGAATACGAAAATAGACAATGTAAATTATTGGAAATTAGTGGAGTTTATTCGGCACCCTCAACAGAAAGTGCATGCATTGATTCAAGTCGCTGTCCGCTCTTTCTGAAGAGGTGAGGTGTCGCGCTTCACTAGGTCCAGAGAGGTGGAGCTGGACTTGGTCAGCTCCACCCATTTGGCTCTGCAGTGAGCACCACTTGGTTGGGTGGGACATGGAAAGTAGGCTAGCCCCACGCATTGGCCGCGTTGAGACTGTGGGTTGGGAGAAGCCTATGCTAAACGCTGCTTCGTTTTCAAATTACAAATAAGGAAAACAACAGTGGCCCATTCACGATTCGAGACTCATACCAGGAAATATCAAGAAATACATCCACGCCTGGAAATTCGAAAGAAAGTAAACGTTATTTGACTTTGAACTAAGGAGACAGACGACTGGCGAGACAGACGTCGGAGAATATACGCAACTAGTAGCCTTGTGTAGTTTTATTTTTAGGCGGAATGCCTGCAGGTTACTCCGTACGCAGGAGACACTAAAAGGGTTCAATATCCTATACAACTAGGCTATTGAACTGTCCTTAATAATCTGAAGAAATAAGATTAGGGTTATATGGGCTGGATTTTGTGCACCATTGTCCACATTTAGTAATATAGGCTACTGAATTACGTGTATCCAACCCACCGTTTTGCTTACTAAATTGTAAAGGCTACGGTAGGCTATTGATCCATATGGAATCAACTGAATAGAGAACAAAACCAGTGTGTGTGGTTTACCCTATCGCAGGAGTAAATTAGTGATTTAGGCTATAGGCAGGTCAGTGCAGAACAGATTCGTGGAACTTTATATGTTAACGATATCGTTTTTTGGGTCATTGTAGCTAAGTCTGTATCAAAGCTGAACCTCTTGGACTTCTTCTGAGACTGCTCACCAACCATTCTTTTGAGAATCGACTCCGCAGTCTCTTGGATGCGTCGGGAAGGGATAATAGGTTGGGTCGCCGAGGCGGAGTTATAGGGGCATGTCGTCATTGTGAACAAAAGCTATCTGAAGGTGATAAGTGAAAGGAATACACGCGCTTCTCTAGTTTAACCTAGGCTACTTTACTATCTCCCGGAACGTGAGCGGAGGGCATCGCGCGGGCTGCTGGCGGGGCGACCTTTCTTCACAGTGGAACAGATTTCACTCTCAAAGGGACTGTATAGGAGCTTTCGTCCCACGGTAGTTGGGTCAACTGCCAATCGTTTTTTGCAACGAACCTTTGCGACCCGAGACGGATTATAAACCTCCTAACATTATCTTTGTGGGACTGCAGACAATGGGAATCCGTACGCTCCTTTTTGCGTGTTCGGTGCTTGGTAAGTCTCGCCTGTTTGAGTGCATTTGTTCTTGTAGTCGTGTCGGTCCAAGATACCGATTTATCACATTTGTACTGAATAGCAACACTTGAAGCCTCTTTCGACACACCCAAATAAGGGCACACCTGGCTGTATGTCGACAGAATCCATTCTGAGTAATAATGTGAGTAAGTGTGAGGGTGCGTCTGCCAATACGCCATTTAAGAGGTTTTTGGGTGATGTGCAATTTCAGTAGTCAATCAAATAACATGCCCTTGACCAGCTGTTAGGTTTTGTATATGATATCGACTTGGATGAAAGATAAGTGCACGTATGTTTGTGTGGTATTCTAGGTTAATGTGATATTTGGACGTAAATCTCAGATTAACCCTCTGTGGACTGATCTCCTCTGTTTAAGGATGAGCAGGATCAAACATGACAGGCCGCATAACTGTGTAATCTTGATATACACACACACACACACACACCTACCTACATGTCAGAGTGTGTGTGCAAGTGTGTTAAATGTCAGATAGTGAGGCTCTCCAGGATACTTTGGCCTGTAATGTTCTGTTTCACCTCTCACTTTTGCTCACTCACACACACATGTGGACAACCTAACTCTCACCAATTTGTCACAACACACACACACACACACACACACACACACACACACACACACTCATTGAGAACTGTTCCAAACAAACACCAGATGGCTGGTCTGTTTCTGGACAGGAAGCATGTTAGGACGGGTGTTCATGTGTATGTATGTGTGACCCAAGAATGGATACTTGCCCACTAAAGAGCTCTGGTTGGATGAAAGGATTAGCTGTCTCCTTGTTAGTTCAGTTATTCTTTCAGACGATGATGCACAAGACGATGATGCTGATGATGATGATACGCACACTCACAAAATATATATATATACCGTATATGTATGTGTATTTAATGACTGACTCAGTAATGGCCCTTTTCCCTAGGAGAAGGACAGGTATTCATACAATTTGTTCAGTTCATACAAGTCATTGTCCTAGACATGAGTAGAACACATACATCTTATTTGGCTTTTCAGCTGTACCCTTCAGACATGTCCTTCTCAGTCTTGCTGCTTTAGGTCTTATATAAATGCTGAGTGTTACACACAAAGTGGCTGGCGTGGTTCCTCCCATAAACCTTTAGCTTTCTAACGTCAAATTCACATTTTTAATGCACATCGACCACACTTTACCACCAATGTGGGCATGAGTTTGTGTGTGCGTGTGCATTTTTACGTGTGTGGGAGAGGAGCAGAGAGATACAAGTGTGGTTTGTGTATGGGAAAGAGAAGCGAGAGACTGTGTGTAGGGTGTGTTCATTTGGTTTGTCTATGTGAGAGCCCAGAGTCTCAGCCATCGAGGTGTTTATCACTAAACAGAGCTTGGTGAGATGACTGCTCATTGTTAATGTTCACTCATTACTGTTCACCTCGTCTCGAATCAGCCTCTCAAAGCCAGTCAGAGCCCATATATGATAGATGTCTGATCTCAGAGCAGCAAACTTCAATTTGTATTTATCATTTTGCATGCCATGGAAATATCCAGCTTCACAAACTATGTAAATGTAACTCCATCTCTGCTTAAGCACAAAGTACATTACTTCAGTTTAGGTATTAGTTAGTTTAGGTGGGTTCTTTCTTTCTTTCTCTCTCTCACTCTCATTATCTATCTCGCATCTAACCAATGCCCCTCACCCCGAGGTATGTCAGAATGACAGCTGTGTGTCACTCACAGCCCAATTGCCATGTGTTTTACACACACACACACACACACACACACACACACACACACACACACACACACACACACACACACACACACACACACACACACACACACACACACACACACACACATTGACCCAGGGAATCTCATCCCTGGGTCAAGACAGAGAGCTCTCTAAACATCTCCATCAGACTTGCTAATGTTACTCTGATGCTACAAGTAATTGGTTCTCTACTATATCTGTTAAAAGTCTGTTACATTTACCCCAAATGTTTGGCCAGTATGAGCAAGGCAGTCTAAACTTGGATGGTAATGTGATCAGTCAGTGCTTGTATGTGTGTGGTCCTACATCTGTGTACATTCTACGGCAGTCAAAAGTTATTTTTGGTATTAAGTTTACCTAAGTGTCTCTAGATTTTGTGTTGATTAATAGTTGTGTGTTCATGCTGTGTGTGTGTAGAGTCTGTTTATATCCATCACAGTATGTCTTCAGACATTTTCTTTTAATCAAGCTTGTTGTTTCACCTGTCAACAAATATAACACTCATTCCATTCAACGATTGCTAGGGTGCTGATCAGCAGCTGCTTATGAATATTCACATGCAGAGCTAATTATTGGTCATTATGTTGTTGTAGGCTGAGGGCGGACAGTCCTGATTGGTCATGGATTGATCAAGCTTTATGTTAGGGCCTGCATGGATGTCAGGCATGCCTGTCTGCCAACTGGCAATATAACACACAGTGGGTATGCATGTGTGTGGATAGGTGGGTGGGTTTGTGTGTCGTTGTCATGCTTGCCCTGAGGGCTGTTCACTCCCCTCCCAAATAGGGTCGACTCTAACTCCCTCCTCACTCTACAGTCCTCGCAAATTGTAGACTGGTCACAACTGACTGTATATCATTGCTTCTAAAAATGACATCTGTATCTATGTGTGTGTGCACTTTATTCCTGAGGACCAGTCCTGATAAGATCAAAGGCTGTCTAAGTATTCTGTTGGCTGCCCTCTCTTTCTCCACAGACGCACACACTCCCTCCTCCACACCACGGGAAAGTGGATTGTTTCTCACTGGCACTATAGGAGCTATCCTAACTACAGAGCCAGACTTGTCCTGGCTTCTATGGGTTATTGTCAGGGCAGACAGGAGGCCGACTGCCCACCAACGCTAGTTCTTGTTTATTGGAACATATTCTTATTTCTTACCTTGAAAAGGTGTGTTTTTTTCCTGGTAGTACCCAAACACGCTTGCATGTTACACACAACGACAGATGTGGTGGGGCACACTACAGCGCTGCACATATTAACGATGACGTGTTCATTGCCTCGCTTAAGAGTAGAATGAGTAGAAAAAATCTGATAGTGGGTTCGTCTAAGCATAATTGAGCATATTTTAAGACTTTAGCTCCGACCAGTTCACAGCATGCTAATTATCTATGGACCAAGGGTAAACCCATATGTCTGTGACCACAACATACGTAGGGTGCTAAGTCGACAGCAAATGGAGAGATATAGAACAAGGAATGTTTGATCATTCCAAAGACCTCTGTCCACCAGGTCCAAGTATGTGGTCCTAGAATTGGTGCTTCTCTAAAATGACGGGTGGCAGCGTTGTAGCCCCATTACAGGCCCATGGTCACCAGGCGATTGGAGTGTTCAAACAGGATCTGGGACTCCCAGGGTTATAGTTTTCCACAAACACCCACAACCCTCTCTGCTTCAGTCTCCCACCTATATCCAGCCTTGCTGGTTCACACGAGACGCTGTTGCTATGGTGACAGCTCCCCCACTGCACCCACAATCCTCAAGCATTGTCTTTCTCTCTTTCTTCTCTTTTCTATCTCTCTCTCTCTCTCTCTCTCTCTCTGACACACACCACTCACACATGCTTACTTGTTCTCCTACATGTTATTAAAAACATAAGGTTGTAACTATAATAGTCATCCCACATACATCACCACTGTAATATTTTATCTTGTTAAATCTTACACAGACAGGCGCGCACACACATGTCCATGGCAGCCTATTGGTGTGTGCTGCTGTTATTTTAAATATGGTAAAAAAGAAGAGCCAGTTATCATGGGAGTGAGCTAATAAGAGATTGATTGATGGATTGTGTTTGTGTTAATCTGAGGCCTGAAAGTACAAGTGATTGACAAAGGCAAATAAGTCTATTTGAAGAGACTAATTAATAGTTAATTAGTTTCCACTCCAAATCTGCAGCTTAATACACAAACATAGGGAGTGATTGACAACTAGCTAGCCTGTCTATCTCACCCACCAACACACACCCATACACCCACGCGCACACACACACAACACACAACACAACAACAGAAAAGGACATCATGCTACTGTGTAGTAAGTAAGTTATATATTTAATGGACCTATCCAGTGTTTGGGTAGTGTTTGTGAATTACTCTGTGGCCAATGTTCTGGTTGAAAAATAGAGTTATCAGTCAAGTGGTGTGTTGATGGTAGTGAGGTTGGAGAGCAGTGAGAGGTTCACACTGCCTTAGTGCTGGATTATGATTTATTGCTCAATTGTTTTGGTGTCAGATTCCAATGTTAACTGGTCACAGTCCTGAACTGAGCCGCATGTGCAAAAGAACATAAATATGTTGATGACAGCACACTTCTGTAGTACGTAAACATGGAGGCCACTGAAGCCAGCGGTTTTATGTATAAATTGATGTGCCGTGGAAGCCAACAAATGATGAGCAGATGATGAGGAGAAAGGGAGAAACATGTTTTATTTGTATTCAGTGAGTGACTCCTTCCAGGGTAGATTTGTGACAAATGTTAATCTACAGTGGCGTAAAGTTGCAGAAATTCCAATATGATTGTTCATACTGAAGGGGTGTTGCATAAAATCAGACCCTCAATCAGATTTAGGACCACATATGAAAGTGGCTCATATCCCAATTGAAAATATTAGATTCCATCAGATTTCTGCTGTTCACGCTGTAAGAAATCTGATCTGAATCATGACCCAAAATCTTTGATTTGTATCACTTTGGCCTGCAGTCAGAATATAGCCTTTGTTCAGTCTGGGTGTGTTGGATGGTGGACTTGGGAGGGTAAAGGGGGTGGAGACTAGGGAACACTGGGGGATGGAGGGACAACAGGGGAGTGGTGTTGGGGCAGGGAGCAGGTGGCTTTAATGGAGTTAATTGACTAGGAAGGCGGAAACTCGTGGCTGAGCAGGGAGTAGATGAGAGAGAGAGAGAGTGTGTGTGTGTGTGTGTGCGTGTGTGTGGACCTGAGTCCTAGAGTGCGAAGCAGGATTTGGGGGTTGGCAAGTTAACTTCAGGTTTATTCCTGGGTTTTCAGTGTCACGACGGTTACATCTCCATGGTAACTTACGCTGCACACCTGACCTGCTCTGGAGACAGTGTGTTGACATAGACAGTGTGTGACTAGTGAGAGGGTCAAAGGTAAGAGTTTAAGAGACCGACAAAATCCTTTGATTATGGCTTTTCACGATAAGTTTCTAGAGATAGACCTACGACCTACGCCCGTATATCTGTAAATATAGATTTTCAGCAGAGGAAATAACGTATTTTTCAGCTTTTTGAGCCCTTTGAGTTTATTACTTTATATTAGATTTGAAAGTAGTATTTTTTTATTTGTACTTTATTTGCTCGCAAATCCTACTACCAGGGATGCAGCTGAGAGAAAATGGCATTGTAATTATTGTCAGATCAACTTGTGAATGGATAGTGATACTGATAATATAAATGCCTAATAACTCTATTATTTTTAAACAGTCGGTCACCTTTTGCCAACTTTCCATGCTGCCTTTGGCAGTAGCAACTGTGTTGCTTTTAGCCTGGATGATATTTATTTATATATTTTGGGTAAAAATAGCCTATTCCTTTGGTAGTTTTCTCATCTTGTGTAAAATATTTGGCTCTGGTAACCATTCCCGTGTTTGATATTGGTCATGTGGTGCAAACACCAACCCTTTTACGTAAACCTGCTCGAAGCCAGATTAGGAAAACCTGTGTTGATTTAACAAATTGATACCCAGTGTACACCGCTTATGCATTATAGCTTTTGTCAGGCCACTCACAAGATACCCTGGGTACGTTGATCTTTCTTCATAGTGTAGGCCTCTGGACTGTATGTCTCAGTTCAGTCGGCCACAAACACAAAATATTTCAGTGTCCACGGTGGATGGAAGCAAAGAAAGAGAGGAGGGAATATGAGGGAGAAAAGGAAGCGACGCTGCCCATCCCTGACTCCTCTCAATAATTTATTAATTATGGGATGGCTACAGTGTGGCCCTAAGCATATGTAAGCACCACCCATGTCCTGGTCCGCCCCTGCTGCACCTAGCCTGGCCCGAGAATCTGTGGCTGATGGGCCTGCTGGTGTGTTGTGTAACTACGGGTGCCCTGAGGGGACATCATTCAGTGCCGGCTCATAGAGCATCGGGTCTTACCAGGGGCATCGTTAGACCCTTTTTACTGGGGCACGTGCCCCAGTATAAAGCTGCTGTGCCCCAGTAACATCTAAAGTTTGAGTTTGAACAATTTACTTAATTAGTCAGTGCATTCATTTAGATTGATAATCAAACTTGCGTCCCCCAAACTGTCGTATAGAAGGTTAAGCAAGGGGAGTTTCTATAGCCTAGTAGTGCATTGAGTGCAGCAAGCTTGAAATAAAAAATGGGATGTGAATTAGGGGCCTGTGCCCCAGTAGAGTTTTATGTCTAACAACGCCTCTGGGTCTAACTACTGTCTCACCGCTCCGCTGGAACCACGGCGAAAGACGAACTGCACTCCAGTAGATAGATGTGTGTGTCAGAAAAAGATGGATGTGTATTTGTGCTTGTACAGCATGTGAGGAAGGGAAGCCCCCGGGCAGTTTGTGTGCATTTGTAAGAAAGGATATGACGAGGAGAGAGAGTGTGTGTGCATCTGTGTGAGAGAGTGTGTCTGTATGAGTGTGTGTGTGGGCAGGATTTGACCCCGCCCTTGTGTAACGAAGCTGTCACGTCGCTAACACTTTTCATGCCTCTACAGGTGTGTTTGTGGAATTTCTGCCAAGTTTGAGCAATATTGTCATGGGTAATGAATGCCACTTGGACATTTCAATGGAGACACCATGGGGCTGTAGGCAACGTGATGGACAGCTAAATGAGCAAACAAGGGAATTGCAACCATGGTAAATGGGGACCCTTAACCAAAATGCAAGTTTCCCTTGGTAAGTGAATCCCCATAGAAGTCGGGTGGCAATCTTATGTTTTTCCAATAATAGTGCTGAAGTAGTACTTTTAAAATGGTACCACTGCCTAAATGGTCCCTGGACCAACTTTCACAAACAAAGAGCACAAAACGATGTTGATGACATCAAAGGACAGTATTTTCTTTCTGTTAAGGCAAATATAAACTTGAAGATTGAAATTGCGTAATTCATGTTAATGGACGGAGATTTGTTTTCCAATGTGGACAGCTTTTTTAACAACTGAAAATATGGCCGTTAAATTTAATTTTATTAAGAAAAAGTGGAGGGGACATATTTCCAGCATCATCCTACCCCACACCTGATCTGACACGGCACGCATTATTGTTAAGCACCCTTGTAGATTTCCTAACTATTCTTGTCTTCTCTGGCATTTGCCTTTTGAAGAGTGCCTCTCTGAATATCTGATGTGATGCACGTGTCTGATAGGAAGCCGTTGTCGGAGAAGCGGGAAGCGACCGGAAGATGCCTACTAACTCTATCCGATGTTTTGAGTCGCTGCTCGTGGCTAAAGTAGACTCGCGACAGTTCGTTTACTCGGGGGGTTGGCCACAGTGTAAGATAAAGAGAGTGTGTGGGTGTGTGTTAGTGACAAGCTCTTGATGTCTTCAATGTCTGCAAGCCATTGTGTCTGCTATCGAACAACGGTCGGTTCCTCCACTTTTCTGTGCGTGTCTCTCTCTCTCTGGCCCTTTCTGTCGTTCTTTCATCCTCTCCCTTCTTACTATTCACTTCCTGTCTTCCTCCTTCACTTCCTGTTTCTCTGCCCCAGTCCCTCAGACCCCAATACAGAGGCAAGAGTCTGACACGCCCTCATTATCCCTCACTTCACCCCTTCTTCTATTCTCATCCCTCTCTTTTTAAGTATTGCTTTCGGTAAGGCACTATATTACTGTTTTTGTAATACGCATTAGTTAATAGGTGAAAAGGCCCTTGTAAGATGCTTATTAGTGGCACACTATTGTTATCTCAGCCTATTCTTATTATTAGGGTTCCTCGATCATGTGGAAACCTATTGTTACTGTATTAAGGTTTCACTGCCAGGTGATAGTAGGCTATTAATACTTGTACAGTTGTTGAGGCCTTTTTGAGGCCATGTTTATTTTTGGTGCTTCACTGCTAAAACGTTCTTTTTTCATAGAGATTCAGCGTTGGTTGAAGGACAGAAACTACAGAGTAGTATCTCTCTGTCTCTCAATCTCTCTCAATGTCTCTCTCTCTGTGAGTGGCCGTAATAGTGAGTAGTTAAAGATCTCTGCACATCTTTTACTAGCCTTTAATGTCTGCAATTACTGCTGTCCTCTCTCGTCTCTCCACTGTTTCATTCCACCCTCTTCTTTGTTCCTTTTTACTCTGTACTCTGCTCCTCCCTCCCTTCTCTTCTTCCTCCTTTCCTTTTCGATTCCACTATTTTCTGTCCTCGGAAACGGTTTAACCTGGGGTTTGTAGTGTACAGAGGAAAAAGGGACACACAGAAGTTGTGTACACCAGTGCCTTATGCAGTACCCTTGAGACTGGCTCGGCCGCTCTGTCTCTCCTCCTCCACTCCCTCCCTCTCTGCCTCTCTGATGGTTTTCACAGGACTTCAGTTCTCAGAGGAGAGTGAGGCTCCCGCTGGGAGGGAGGATACTAGCTCGGTCCTGCTCTTTATTTCCTTCTTTTTTTATTTATTTCGTGGATGCATGTTTCACCACCTCATGCTGCCGTGTCTCCTGGAAAGTATGAGGGTCTCGTTCAGCTTCTACCCCCCTGTGTGGGTGACGGAAATGGGCCCTCCGGTTGTGTCTTGAGGGGACACAGGATATTCCCTTCCTCACTAGCTATTCACATGGACTGCACACATCCCATAATGACAACCTTCGACAAAGGTGATTTTCCATGACGCTGGAAAAAAAGCATTACGCAAAAACACCACCCACATCACATATAAAAAGTCAGCTGATTGGCCCCCCCTTAGGGTCTGATGGGACTCGGAAGTTGAGCCCTGAGATATTGCAACCAGAATGTGATTAAATAAATGCCTTTTATAATGGTCAGGTGACATAACCTGTCCAGATATGTGGTGTTGTTACGGCAGTGAAGTTATGTGGCGATATTCACGCTAGGAAAGAGAAACTAGCGAAGAGACAGAAACCTTCTGTCAACACAAATTAACTTAATCTCTGCATTCCTTTTAGTTGTTTAACACAAATGAATGTACATATGAATGCACGTGCACGCAAGGTGTAAAGTGGTTTGTAGACCCTGTTCAGCTGTAAAGAGGAATGGGGTGAGAGAGAAGAGCGGGAGATAAGGCAATGTCCCAGCTGCTGCATACACAGTGACAAGAGAAGTGGTTGAAGTGTGTGTGTGCGAACATACTTGCATGTCTGAACAGTGTGAGGCGATACAGATAGTAGGTCCCTTTCCAGTCCAGATGTGCTGTGTGTCACAGGCTAAACTAGTGGTGTGTGTGTGCTTCCTGCTGTTTTAACTCAGGGTGAGACACCAACCACAAATGATTGGATTAGTGTTTAAAACCCCCCCCCCGCTCTTAGCATAATCCTTTTAGTAGCTTCCGCTATGTGTGTGTGTGTGTGTGTGTGTGTGTGTGTGTGTGTGTGTGTGTAATTCTCAAATCTTCCGTCCCTGTTGCTGGATGGTCAGTGTCAGCCAGCAGTTAAGCACAGGGGTCATAACAAAGGTATTTGTGCGACTGTATACCGCGTGTGTATGTGTGTGAGGAGACAAAGGCTTTTGTAGACACAAATGTTGGGGGGAGGGGGGGGATGTCTCCAGCTTGATAGATGAGCGGTTGTTTTAGGGCTTTAGCCTCGTAAAGGCAGTGCAGCCAGAGGTGACGAACAGAAGTGAAAGAGGGATTATGATGGAGGGATGGACAGAAAGTGATCAGTTTGAGGTCTGCTTTCGGAACGCCATTGTCAGACTTCCTCAAATAGCCTTCAGAGAGACGGGAGCTTTGAAGTTCCGAGAGCCGCTTATATCCGACACTAAAAGACACAGAGAACCGCAAGGCACGGAAGAGACAGCAGTTTACTCTGGGGTGTGTGTGTGTGTGTGGGGGGGGGGTTGAGAATGAAGAATGTACCCAGAGGGAGGGAATGGGGGAAGAGAGATGGAGGGAGAGTGTGGCACGTGGAGTGTGAAGAAAGCAGGGAGAGAAGACTGGAGGAAGGCTCTAAGAAATAAGGGGGGCATGAAGATGCCAGCAGAGAGAAAGTGAGAGAGAAGGAGGGAGGGGCGGATGGAAGATAAAAAAACAAAAAATGATGACTACAAACATACATTAGTGTACTGTTTCAGAAGCAGGAATGTGGATGATGTCAGTCCCAGGAAATGACACTACTGCTATCATTAATATGAACAGGCGTTATTTGAGAAGCCGAAACGTAGCGGCATGACTGTGCTGTATGTGGTCAGGTGGAGGGGCTCCGGGCAAGCGCTGCTCATCCTGTTTGCCCTGCTTTTCAAGTTATCCCTGGCTAGCATTGTTAGCCATGCTAAATGGCATTGTGACATGACCACACTGGCACATTAACATCACAAAGCAACAGAAAGCAGGACGCTCCTTGACCTCATACATGCGTTTGTCCCTCTTTTGCCCTTAAACGTCTCTCTTCCTTGTCCTCTTTCTCCTTTTTTTAGCTGTGTTCATTTCAGACCAGTTTGTGTGTTAGTAGCGATCCACTGGAATCAGCTGACCAGAGAGTTATTTATGTCTGTTAAATCTTCACTCTTATTGACTGAAAATCCTATTGACTTGCGTCAGCCAACAGCGAATCAGAGATTTGTGGCGCTTTGTGAGCGCTTCATCAAATGTGCCTGCAAATAAAATAGAGACAAATAGGCATACGAGTATAACATGGGGAAAACGGAGGCTTCACTCGTAGTGTGGTCAGCCCAAACACTGACCACAGATGTTGTAACTGAGATGTTCCTCTAAGAGAAAGAAAAACTAGTTGATCCTGATCCTGGGTAAGGGTTATCCTTATCCTGATCTAGCCTGTTGAAATGCACTGCCATGGTGTAATGGTCATTGTGCTGTAACAGACAAAAAACAAAAATCAAGTGACCTCACCCACGCTATACACCCCTTTTTCGATCTCTATCTCTTAGCTCTCTCTCCTTCTCTCTCTTTCTCCGTCTGTCTCTCTCTCTGTATCTCTCTCTCTCTCCTTCTCTCTCTATCTCTGTCTGTCTCTCTGTATCTCTCTCCCTCCCTCTCTTTCTCTGTCTGTCTCTCTCTCTGTAGCTCTCTCTCCTCTCTCTTTCTCCGTCTGTCTCTCTCTCTGTATGTCTCTCTCTCTCTCCTTCTCTCTCTATCTCTGTATCTCTCTCCTTCTCTCTCTTTCTCTGTCTATCTCTCTCTCTCTGGATCTCTTCTCCAGGGAGGCTGCGGGAGCTTCAACTGGGCTGGCAGAAAACATGTTGACACCAGTTCTGTAACCGCCCGGCCGTTCTATGACACCTGTGCCTCCCCCCCCCAATGTCTCTATGCATCTCACCTTCTGCCCCCCCCTTGTCCTTCTCTCTTCGCTTCCCAGCTGGAGTGGGCCTGGCCCAGAGGGTCGTGACGGTGCAGAGTGGGCCGCTGGTACGGACGGAGGGCTCCCACGTGACCATCTGGTGCAACGTGACTGGCTACAAGGAGGGGGTGGAGCAGGACTTTGAGTGGTCCATGTACCTGACGACGGTGCCCGACCGGGAGATCCGTATCGTCAGCACGGCCCAGTCGAACTACGCCTACGCCGTGTACGCCCAGCGCGTCAACAGCAAGGAGATCTACGTGGAGCGCCTCAGTCAGGACTCGGCCCTGCTCCACATCACCAAGGTGCAGACCAGAGACCAGGGCCTCTTCGAGTGCTACACCCCCAACACCGATGGCCAGTACTTAGGCTCCTACAGTGCCCGCACCAACCTCACAGGTAAGACTGCTAGAAATGATGCGCACACACACACACACACACACACTGAGAGAGCTGGCACCAGTCCTCGAAATATCGTTCGTCACTCTCTAACCCCCTATAGGGTTGTTTTAATGAATGTGTGTGTGCATGTGTGTGCATGCTTGCGTGGGTGTGTGTTAGTCTTGCTTTTTTGCCAACATCTGTTCCCATGTGCCACTCCCTGGGACACACAAACACATATGCCCACACTCCAATGCCATCTGAACTTTCCTAGAATTCCAGGGGCACAGCTGGTGTGGTCGGGTATCCTGCCTCCTTCCTGTCATCATTCTTGAGATGCCGACCTTGATACCGGTCAGGGGTTAAACCCTTGTGGGATTATGGTCACTTAGTTGGGAAGAGTCTTGCAGCAGGCTTTGGTAACAGCATCCTGAAAGCAATATGTGGGAGACACGTTTCTTACTGTTGTGCTGCATTAGCTTGTGTTACAGTAGCTTGTATTACTGTAGCTTATGTTAGAGGATCCTGTGTTACGGTATACTTTGTTGCTGTAACTTGTGTTACATTCGCTTGTGTTACAGTACCTTGTGTACATTAGCCTTTGTGTAACCAGAGGCTGTGTTACAGACAGTGTTGTAGATATTGAAGATGTAGTCAGTATATTATTGTAGTGTTACGGGAATACATGGTAGTTGTAGTCAATTGTTGTATGGTATTGTAGGTGGTTTTGTGGTGTATATTGTTGTGTTTGTGTACACTCGTGTTAAGGTACTTGGGGTTAGGATTAGGGCTGGGAATCCAAGCTGTCTGCAGTATGAGAGCTATGCAGTCAATGTGGGCCATGGCTCCGATGTAAAATAGTGCTGCAGATAGCGTACCGTATTTATAGACCTGTGTGTGTGAGTTAGGAGGTGTTGAGGGACAACCTTAACTCAGCCCCTCTATGTATCTCTAACCTCTTAACCCAGTTCAGGGGGAACTTGCTCTCCCCTTAACAAGCAGCTGCACATGTCCAGACACACAATACCCTTTCTTCTCTCTCTGAGTCTCTCTGTCTCTGTCTGTGTCTCGCTCTCTGTGCGTTTGAACAGAGGACCCTGTCTCAGAGCAGGAAGTGTGTACGCGTCGGCTGTCACATGGCCATAGGGAAGTTAGGGGAGAGCTACCGGCAGGAGGAGAGATAGGGGCGAGCGTCAGAGGAAGGGAATGAGATAATGGAATAAAAAAAGAATTTATACAGCAGACTCTTTTATCCAAAGCGAAGTACAGGAGAGACAATGGGAGATCTACAACAAATCTGTGTGTGTGTGTGTGTGTGTGTGTGGGGGGGGGGTGTATGGGGGTGTATGATGAGTACCAATGACACACACAGAATACGAACGTGTAATGTGTCATTGGTATCTGTACGTAGTTGATTGATGATGTGGGGGGAACCTTACACCTGCTGCACTGACAAAGGTGTAAGAAATACAGAAGCACACCTGGCTCCGATCTCGCCTGAAACTGTGTGTCTACGGCGTATCAAATTGACTGAGTCACTGTCTATTGTTTGACACCTCTGCGGTGTGTGTGACGTGTGTGTGTGATGCTTCAGAAGATTGATACTGTCCCGTTAGAGCTTTTATCGAGAGACAACTGAGACAACCATCAGTCAACGACATATGTTTGTGTGAATGATGCATTATTACGAGGCTGGCCCTTGACCCAGGATATGCCCCAGAGATATAAGTGAACCTATTTTGGCCTCAGCCCTCTATTTCGAGCTCCTATCCCTGCATCTCAAACCGCATACTGTATATTTCCTTTTCCTTTTAGTACGTACTGCAGCTTTAATGACGAAGTAAGGGCTGTGAGGTACATACAGTATGCATACATACGGGACATACTACTTTGTCGTTACATTGCACCATGTACTTTGGCCCCTCTCGCATCCATCACAGTTCTTAGTGCAACATGTAAATATTGTCGAGGAAACGGTTGATGCTGCATCTTTTACAGAGGAGTCGAGCAGAGATGCGCATACCGTCGGACCGCAACCAGAGCTCTGCTGTTGTCACTTTGTAACGTCTGTAGTTCAGTCGATGTCACTTATCTTCTGCTACGCTAAGATTGTGGGTCAGAATAGCGCCGAACAGCCTGCTGGCTTTGCCATGCCGCAAAAAATGCGACCGGTTGCAGTCGGACATCCTGGTATTTGTTCTAGAATACTAGTATGTCGTACGAGTATGGACACGCAAGGTATGTTGAAACTGTGTACATCTAAACAGTTATTTGAGAAGTAGGAAAGCTTTGGTTTAAGATCTTTACATGGTCTTAGTCACACACACACACACACACACACACACAGAAGGAGGATTCATGGGCAGCTTGTGGGAGACAAGGACAACAGCATGACATGGCCATGAGGACGGTGCTTGTCCTACGCACCAGCCTGTGTGTGAGGCTGTCCAACCCGCACCAGCCTGTGTGTGTGTGTGTGTCTACATGTGTGTGGCTGTGTGATGGAGAATGATACTGTCCAGGCTCTGTGAGAATTGAAACAAGCAGCAGACTGCCCTTACACACTGTACTACTCACAGTCACCATCACAAGGGAGATGTAATGAGTCAGACTGGATTACAGAAGGACAGCCTGCTAGTTATAGACGGGGTACTTTACTGTAGGAAAGGGGAGAGAGATAAGGAAGGGGAGAGGGGGAAGGAGAAAAACGAGAGGGTGGTGGAGCTGAAAGACCAAAGGAAGGAAGCTTGCGTATGTATGTATGTATGTATGTATGTATGTATGTATGTATGTATGTATGTATGTATGTATGTATGTATGTAATGTATGGATTTATGTATAAATGTATGTATGTATAAACAAGCATCACTTACTCCTGAAGGTGTCAGCACGCCCATTCATTTTGTTAAAATATTTAGCTTTTAAATTGAGAAGCAAATGTGTGAGTGCGAGGGAGCGCATTGTGGGACGGATACGGGAAAGGAGAAGTCAACATGGAGCTGAGCAGTGCAGCAGATGCACAGGACAGATTTACCGACAGACAGTGATGGAAAGAGAGGAGAAGATATATCGTGACGTCTTGATAGGGAAGCTGGAAGAGGACGAGAGGGAGAGGGAGAGGGAGAGGGAGAGAGAGAGAGAGAGAGAGAGAGGGAGAGGGAGAGGGAGAGGTGAGAGGGAGAGTGGGAGAGGGAGAGGGACGAGGGAGAGGGAGAGTGGGAGCGTAGAGGGGCGACGGTGAGAGGGAGAGAGAGAGGGAAGATGGAGTAGGAAGGCATCATCTGTCACATGTTTGTGTATTGATTACGAGTGCAAGTGTACTGCCTTTGACTGGAATACTTTATCTCTCTATCTCACACACACACACACACACACACACGCACACACACACACGCACATGCACACACTTCCTCCATCTTTCCCACTGACACTAACTCTGTCGCTCCTTCCTTCCTTCCCTTCCTGTACCTTCACTTTCTCTAATATGTTGTGTTATGGGGATATTGTATTTGTACTGTGTATATGTCATCTGTAATGTATATGTGTGAGGCTCTCTACAGACTGTGGCAACACATATCCTTGGAAAAGGATGAGGATCTATTTATCCATGCATATCTATTTCTGCATCTCTCTCTCTCTCTCTCTCTCTCTCTCTCTCTCTCTCTCTCTCTATAAATCAAATCTAATTTGATTTGTACAAGCAGTGTCACAGAGGACTTCACATACACCCATAGTACTGCACCTAAATTGATCAACAACAACTCAATCACTCACACACTAATACACTCCCTAGCAACATCAGCTTTTGCTATGGTGATCTGTGCATTAGTCTGCTCTGAATCCTTCTCTTTATACTCTTGCCCTTTCTGACCGCACCTTCTCATTTTCATTTGCTACCACTTCTATTTGACTGTGTATGTGTATGTGACTTTGAGCTTTCCACTTGCATGGAAGAACATTTTATTAGTCCAATACTCAATTTTATTAGTCCAATACACCATTTCCCAGCAGATCTCATCTCCCCTAACAGACAGATCTGCCTGCTCAATGGCATTACCACTGGTCTGACTCTACGCGCACACACACACACACACACACACACACACACACACACACACACACCACACACACACACACACACACACACACACACACACACACACACACACACACACACACACACACACACACATATCCATCCACTCTCTCTCTCTTTCTCACTCACACACACACACCGGCCTGATGGGCTGTCAGTAAAGACGGATTTTCCACCAGTTATTAACTCTAGAGGGCCGGTGTTGAAGAGCTCCCATTGGAACACGTTCACGTGAAGCATGGCAGAACATTAGAAAGGGCACGCCGCACTCATACGCACATGGGCCCAGTAGAACAGGAGAATGTCTTCAATCAAAGAAACAAGTGCCCATGATGCGGGTGATTCAGATGTTGATTAGTTGATTCGGTTTTATCTTCCTTGGAGTTTGTGTGCATGGTTAAACCCGTTTCCGTTTGATTATAGATCTTGCTGCGCATCCACATGGATTATCAGTAAATGCATTAATTCAACATAACAAAATTCACTGATCTATGCGAAAAATATATTCAAATATGAATATTGATGTTCGTTAGCTAGTCAGCATTTCATCCATAAACCTTTTGAAATAATCGGATTCAAAGGATTGTGCCAGAGTTCACAATAAGGACAGCTTATTTGGCCTCATCTCGCCGATACAATACAATAACGAGAAAATAACGACCTTCTGAGTGACAGTATGCCCTGTAGAACTAGATCATGTATTCATTTTTTGGAACTGTAATAATTCTTTCAAATGTAATACGTTTGTAATACGATAACATTTGCACGAAACCTTCCTCTTCACTCTCTATACCACAGATTTCCAACAAAACATTCCTCACGAAAACATCCGCAATCCAACAAAACAACATTCAGTAACAAGGCATTCAAAAGGGATGTACATAAGCACTCATAACAGCTACATACACGCTACATAATGCTTGGCATCAGCATACATAACCTGTCATTAATGTTTGTACCATCTTGTCATAAAGTGTTGTGGTTATGCCACAGTGTCAAATTGTGTCATTGACAAATACAAGTGACAGTCGACAGTTGACATCCACTGTCATATTGATATGTCATGACACTTTCAACAACAAAATTACTGTACCTTACGACAACTGACATTGTCGTTGTGCATGTTCCTCATTAAAGGGACCAATCACCCAAACATCTGAAATACATATTTTTTCTTTTTTCCTCTAGTGCTATTTATCTAGATTGTTTTGGAGATATCAGCCGTAGAGATGTCTGCCTTCTTACAAATATAATGGAACTAGATTGTGCCTGTCTTGTGGTGATCAAAGCAACCAAAAATACATAGTAAAATCTCATTAGCAGTGTCCTTCCAGAAATCATGGCTTAGCACTAACCTTGTTGTTGGCAGTTTCAAATAAGAACTATTTTCTTAGTAAGTAACTGTGCCATGAAAGAGACCTTGCTGTTGAGTTTCAGAATCATATTTGACCACCTCTTTAGTATTGTGTTGTTTGGTTGAAATTGCCACTGTGGAGGGGTTTGTGTGTCCCAGGGATCCTGAGAACTGTGTTGTCAAGGGCAACACCCCCTGGTAGGGTCTCCCAAGGCTCCCTTTACACCGCACCCACTCAATAACTACACCAAGACACTCCATGGAAATATTGGCTTTCACAATGATGAAATGAATGCGAAATGAGAAGGGATTTAAAATGCTAGTATTATGAGGGTGTTATGCATGTGTGTATGTTTAAATGTGTTTCAAAATCAAATCGAAAATGGGCCAGAGAAGCGCCAGTGTTCCTCCGTGTTGATTAGCTTAGCTAAGTGCTAGGCTAACCCTCAGGGTCTAGCTGCCTCTTCTCAGTGGGAGATTAACGCTACACAGCGGCCCATGAATATGAATGCCCCATGAATATGAATAGAAATAGGAAAACTACCGTTACCAATGTGTGCTTTAAAGTGTATATATCTGTTAATAAGGTTGTGTGTGTTAGTTTGAGTGTCTGAAGTGAGAGAATGGAGGGGGGTAGTGCCACGCGTCGAGGGCAGCGTAGTGTTCTGATGTTTGCTGTTTGTTTGGGCTAAAAAGGAAGCAGGATAAAACAAGGGGTCTGGAGTTTTACTCTTTCTGTCTCACTTTCTTTCATTTATCTCACTGTCTTTGTTGTTCTCTCTTTTTCTCTGTCTCAGTCTGTCTTTCTCAAACCCACCCACATGCCCTCACGCTTGCACAAACACACCCGTCCATGTCAAAACCTGTGAGTGTGAAAACACACTGAGAGAACAGTCTGTCAGTCTCCCTACAACCTGCTCTAAGGGACTTGTGGATGTTCAAACTGTTTTTGCTCTTTTGTCTGCTTTTGTCTGTCTGTCTGTCTGTCTGTCTGTCTGTCTGTCTGTCTGTCTGTCTGTCTGTCTGTCTGTCTGTCTGTCTGTCGGTATGTCTGTCTGTCTGTCTCTATCGCGGCTCTCATCTCTCTATAGCATAGCTCTCGATAGAGAGCTAGATGCTCTCGATCTCGTCTAGATCTCTAGCTCTCTCTATCTCTCTCTCTCTCTCTCTCTCTCTCTCTCTCTCTCGCACTCTCTCGCACTCTCTCTCTCTCTCTCTCTCTCTCTCGCACTCTCTCACCCACTCACACGCACACGCACACACTCATACACTTTCTCCAAGGCAGACGGGTACAGACGGAAGACATATGCTGCCACCTGTGTCTTAGTGCAAGGGTTGCACCTTGCCTGGGGGCACTGTGAGAGAGAACTGAGAGTGTGTCCGTGTGTGTCCACATGTGTAAATGTGTGTGTGTGGAGGAGCTTCCCCCTCTCGTTTGCTTCAGCTCAGACAGACAGAAGCTGTCCTCATTTGCTACCCTCCTTGAATGGTGCCCCATCTGCCCACTCATGCAATCCCCATCATGTGTCACCACCTTCCCAGTCACACACACAAAGAGACACACGCAGCATAGAAGCATGTTCTTCTTTGTCAGCTAACACACACCGTCCCTAGTCATGCCCGGCCTGCCTGTCGTCCTCATCCTCTTCGTCCGACCAGATGAGAGATGCACCGCCTGCCTGGTTTAACACTAATACATGACTCAGTGCTTCCATACCACACACACACACACACACACACACACACACACACAAAAACATACAACCACCTTTGAAGATACTACTGACAGCACCTGGTATTGCCTGGGAGACAAACTGATGAACAGGTGTACACACACACACACACACACACACACACAGACAAAGCCATGGTCAGATGTCAGGTCTATTACTGTCACCAACCCTCGGGATATCTTTAATTGTTCACAGTTCCTGACCATCTGCGTTTGGGGAGATGGAGAGAGAGAGAGAGGCGGCATAGGAGGATGAAGGAAGGAGTGGGAGCGTGGGGAACGCTGTGAGATGGGAGGGATGAGTAGGAGGGGATGAAAGAGAGGAACGATTTGGGAGATTGAGAGAAGCTGTCAGCTCCTTTAACAATTTATTGGATCTGAATATGCTTATGCATCTTCATAAAGGTGTCAGGTTCTGTCATTTTTGTCCGCATGTATCGGTTGTGGTCATGGTTATCAGATCAGGTGCTTTCAAATGATGTTTCATGCATTGAAATCGCAAATGTTTTGAAGGGGAGATATGAATGAATGCTCGTTTGAATGTTGGTCCCTTAAATCAACGAGCAGAGAAAATCACCTTGAAAGATGTTTACTTTTTCCAGGCAGGTAATGTTTCCAGGCAGGTAATGCTCACAAATGTTTCCCTCATGCACAAGCTTATTAATGCCACTTAGATGGACATTTAACCAAAAAAACTGACATTGATAAGCATCTCTGGGACAGTACTGACCCACACACACATGACGAGGAATAGCCTATATCCCTCAGTCCTTTCTCTTGGCTGGCGTATTGAAATTGTATTTACAGTTAGACAATTGGGTGAGACAGGAAAAAGCAAGCGTGGAATTAGGAGGTGGATAGAGTAGAGGGAGATAAAAAGGAATAGAGAGCATAAGGGAGACGAGTGACAAGGGAGCGTGAGATGGGATAACATGGAGGGTGAGATTGAAAGTAAATGACGAGGAGACGTGAAGAGATGCAATATTCTGTGTTTTTGAGGTATTGATGAGGGTTCCTTTGATGCAATCAGAGAATTCGAGGCAGTGATTGCTTTTCTTCTAACACTCTTCCATGCTCTCAGGAAAATCTGTCTTTCATACACCCACCTCTTTCTTCAAACTGCCTCGCATCTCCCACCCCTCCTTCTAATTGTTCACTTTTCTGTCTCCCATGAATCTCTTCTCTCTCTCTCTCTCTCTCTCTCTCTCACTCTCTCTCTCTCTCTGTCTCTCTCTCTCTCCTTCCCAAGATGGGGTTCTGTGAGAAGAAGTAGTGTGTGTCTGTGTCTGTTTGCGTGAGTTGCAGGCTTAACCTGTTTCTTCTCCAGTGTGTGTTAGCCGTGCGTGTGTGTGTGTTCATGTATGCGTGTGTGTTGTTACACCTAATTAGCCCAGGCTAGTCCAAGCTGGTGCACACACAAGGTTGAATCCAAAGGTCACACCTGAGCTATTTTAATTACCTAATCATTTCGAAGGGGATGTTTGGTTAAGGCAACACACACTTTATAATTGTAAGAAATAGGGCATAGAATTGATGTGAAAGAAGTCTTTGGCTGTTTGTTTCCTTTTTCATCATACTGCAAAATGTGCTCAATAGAACGTATTTGTCCATGAATCCCTTCTATCCCTACAGTCTGCCTGCTAACTCTACTCCACCAGCCCATATCACTCCATCTATGGTAACACAGCCCACTGACACTCTCTATGTCTGTCTGATGCTCTCTGTCTGGATTTTCCTCTCACACACATTTTTTTATTCCAATCTGTCTAAATCAAACACTGCCTTTTTGCGACCTCTTTTTTTTTAACACTTCCTTACCCACACTCTCTCTCTCTCTTATTATATGCACACGCACACACACACACACACACACACACACACACACACACACACACACACACACACACACGCACTGGCCTGAGGTGGTCCGGCTGTCTTCCTGAGTGCTTGGGTTTGTGTGTGTGTCTGTGTGTTGTGAGTCGATGACAGTGAGCAGTCCCTCTCCTCCCTGTCACTGGCCTGTGGGCAATGGAGGAGAGCGGTGGTGGTGGTGGTGGTGGTGGGGGGGGGAGGTAGTCGAAGGGGCTGGGGGGGTTAGATTTCTCTGTGTGTCAGAGCAGCTGTCCCCTTTGGGCTCCCTGCTCTGTGTGTGTGCGTGTTGAAGAGAGGCTTATTCTCATTCCGCCATCTGCCTTTAGGTATATAATGAGCGGTGATATCTGCAGGGGTTCTCCTGTCATACAGATACACGCAGAAATACATTCTCACACTCACACCATAAGGCCAGTTCTAAATTCAGTAACGTTGTATTTGGAACTCTTTGAAGTGTGTGAGAGAAGAGCTTATCACTTCTGGTTGGACTGGGCTGGGTAGTGTAGTGTGAGAGGACACAGACCTGGACAACTCTCTCTGTGATAAACCATGGGTAAGAGGAAAGGGAGGAAGAGGAGACAAAACAATAGGATAACACTTTATTATCCCCAGGCGGGGAACAGTTATGTGTTATAGCAACAAAGACAGGCGACAAATATGAATAAAACATGACTAAAAAATATATAATTTATATATCATAAGAATATATATATATAGAAATACAATGGACAAATAGTTAACATATGATATGAACATGTAAACCACAACAACAACAACAATATAAACGTATAATCAAACAATATGAACGTGTAAACAACGACAACAATATAAACATAATAACGATCTAAAACATGTGACACGTGAAGAAAGCCTCTCCTACTTCGCTTTATCTTTCTTTCTGTCCCTCCTCTCTGCTGCACTCTCTCTCTTTTCTTGTCAGATTATAGGAGATTGGACATGGTGTATTTATACAGAGCTGTGTGGGAGACTGAGAGATGGCTAGGTGTATATGTGTCAGAGTGAACACACACACACACACACACACACACACACACACATGGAAACGTGCGGAATGTGGAGCTGTTCACTGCATCTTAAGCAGGCACACATGTACACACACTCATACACACACACACACACACACACACACATGGCTGGGAGAGAGGCTCATATGGCTGTGTGTGTTGTATTATGGATGCCTCCCTGCTGTGTGGGGAGAGGGAGAGATGGAGAGGGATGGCGAGGGAAGTAGCGGTAGAGAGACACAAACAGTGGGAGTATGTGTCATCCTCCTCTCCCTCTTCCTCTTTCTCCTCCCTCACTCTCTCTAGAGGGCTTATTCACTCTTTTCTCCTACTCATCAGCAGCCTTTTAGAGATGGAGGGGGAGACAGACAGACAGACAAAATACTTTCCTTCAGAAGAACGGTTTTGGTCGTACACATTTTTCGGCGGGAGGTTTCACTGAACAGTAGACGACGTCATGTAAAATGCTAAGCGACTTCGATTCATACCGACACACTTTGATAGTACTAATCAGATAGGATCACACACTCTCTGAGAGGGCTTCGCCCACTGCTTTTCTCTCTCAGCAGCTCTCTTTATTTTCCACTGTGCAATTACTGCCAATTGCGCTCTCGTGTCACCAAAGGACCATTCCTTGCACGCACACATGCATACCCACTCGCGCATTCTTTGGGTCTGCGTTGGCTCATTTTGTGTGCGTGTGTGTGTGCTCAGGAGTACCGGGGGCATGTTCAAAGGGCGGTGATCCAAACGGAGCAGGAGTTCTTATGGCGACACAGTAAACAGGATGTCGGATATCTGGCCCGTCTCTCTCTCTCTCACTCACTCACTCACTCACTCATTCACACACACACACACACACGCCGACTTGCTGAGTTACTTTTATTGTGATTCACGCTGACCATTGACCGTAGAACCACCAGAGTGCAGTACCCTTCTGCAGTACCTATGTCGACTAACCTATAGGTGATGTGCAATGTTCAATATTAGGACTCCTAATGTCAGCTGAAGGCCCCACCAGCTGTTCACGGCCAGACGATGAAACAGACATGACTTACCTTTGACAAGGTTGACCACAATCACTCTAACTTTCAGTTGTAAAGATGGCGGGGCAGAGGGGGAGCAGAGATGTATAGACATGTTACAGTAATGTTGTGACATGGGGTGGGGGGGGGGCAGTGTTGTGTAGGAGGGTCATAATTGCAACAGCAAGCTGTCGCGTAGGTGTGTTGTTATGGCAACAGCAGTGAACCATCTTCCCTTAAGCTCCTTTTCATACAGAAACCCCTTAATATTGCCGTAAAGTAGTCCCGTCATTACGCCGGCATCGCTCGTTTACATTGAAACGAACAAAGCCAGAACCGTGTGGGCTTTTAGAAGGCGTGCTGGGGTTCTGGAATCAGAGGTGCAACGTCAACGTTGTTGTATAGTCCCTCCATGCCGGTTCTCTCTTTTACACAGACGTCGAATCAGCTTTGTGTCTACCTCCATTGCTGGCTTATTGCAGGGACAAAAATGACCCGGCGTTCCGCTTTCCTAGCTTTTATCCAGACCTGTGAGGTGGCATAAAGGCGCAACATTCCTATCTTGAACAGGCAGTGTAAAAGGGGCTTTAGATTCCCTAATCTCCTCCCACTCCCACTCCCCCTCTCCTCTACTCCTCCCTCTGCCCTCTTTCCTCTCCTCTGTCCTCTTTCCGCTCCTCTCCCGTCTCTCCTCTCCAACAGCAGTGAGACAGTATTTCTCTCCCGCCCCCCACTCCCTCTTCTCTCCTTTTCCCTCTGCCGTATCTCTTGTCCCTCCCTCGTCTTCTCACCTCTCCTCTCGCAGCACGAGCCTGGATCCCTCTCCTTCCCCTCGGCCACGCCTCCCTTTCACGCATCTTCTCTTCGCGTCCCTAATCTCATCTCCACTCCACCGACAGGACCACCTTTCACAGCCTCTTCTTACTCGACGTAAAACCTTTGTCACGCCTGTAAGCCCCCTTTCCCTCCTGCCGCTGTCAGAATGTGTCTGCCTTGCCACTCCTGTCGCTCTGTGAAAGAACACCGAGTCTCACACTGAACTGCTTGCCTTCATCCAAACTGAATCCGCATGTGACATCCGCACGACTTCCCCAAATGTTACTTTCTGCTGTTATTTTGGCCCCATGCAACGGCGACATACATTATGCACATATACCAACCAACTCATGACACTATACACAGGTTTGGATCTATTTTCTTTGTCTTACATGTTTGTTTGTTGCTCCAGAGCATTGCGCACTTCCTGATTTTGCTCAGAGGAAAATTTAAAGCGGGGTTGGGAATGAGCCTGTGTTAACTAAGCAGTTTGTGGATTGTCCAATGTCAACTTACTGTTGTTATACATGGGAAGGAGGATGCAAATTGTATTTGTTTAATTATTATAAATGGTAAATATAATTCAGGGTTTAATGTTTGTCTTTCCCCATGTCTCATGTGGTTTGGCCAGCCTGTATAAATACACCCTTTTGTCTCATTAGAGAGGAGAGTTCTCTAATGCAGACCTGCTCTGCTCCCATCCATGCGCATTGTGCATTGGGGAAATAAACCATTCATTTGACGCATTCCACCTAGACTGTTGGTCCCCTCACACTCAACATGGTCAACTCCTCTCCCCCTGTCCTCCATGCCTCACCTCCCCTCTCCTCCTTGCCTCGCCTCCCCTCCCCTCTCCTCCTCCCTTCCTTTTCATGTGTCTCGTTATTGACTGTAGCTTGTTAAACAGCCCCTAACCTGATGTCATCCTCCTCCTTTTCGATCTCTTCTCCCTGATCTCTGTCTTTGTTCCCTTATCTTACTAGCTGTCTCTTTTCCCGCTCCCGCCATCTCTTCATGTTGCTCACAAGCGCGTGCACACACACACAGACACACAAACGCATGCAAGTACATGGACTCCCGCTGTTTCTAGCATCTGTCCAAAGTGCTAACCAGCTGACTTCAGAATTGACGCAATGTGGCCTTAGACATACTGCTGTGTCAATAGAACCCTTTACAATCATCTAAGAGGTTCTGTAGGCTAGCACACAAACACACACACAAACACACACACACGCATCTAGACAAAGCACTTCCAATTCCCAGCATGTAGACAGAGCTCAGCACAGTGTTACAGAAAGGCACGATGGCTGAAAGGCTGCCTGTTGTGTCTCTACCGTTGATGCCTTTATACACGCTGTCTGTTCTACATGCGTGTTGACGACTGCATGTGCCTGTGAGTCACCCTCCAGCCAGACTGCGGTCCCATTCATCCCCCTTCATTAGAAGTGAACCACATCCGAGAGCCAGTCTCTGGCCAGTCTAGTGATGGGCCATTTTCCTAATGAGATAATACACACAAAGGGAATGAGTCAAAGGCACAGCCAGACAGGCAGATGTTTAGTAGACCCGCACGCACGCACACACACACACACACACACACACATACACACATACACACACACACACACAGCCAGACAGGCAGATGTTTAGCAGACTCGCACACGCACACACACACACACACACACACACAGAGAAAAGCTGGTACATGTCATCATGCTCCCTCACGGAATAGTCTTGTAGTCAGCGTAACCATGTCTCCCGAGCCCCCCCCCCTTCTCTCTCCACTCACTCCATCTTCCTTCCGGTTTTACAGCCATAGATAATTAGATGACACGTGTCCTCTTGTGCTCATAAGATCATTGTCTGTATATTTAGAACATGTGATCTTCTTAATCTTCAACGATGGGGCTGGGTGTGAAAATGGATGGGAAGGGAGAGAAAGGTGGAAGAAAGATGTTGAAGGTGTAAGAAGATGTCGAGAGAGTGTGGATAGGAGTTGTGGGAAGGTGCTCTGCGGTTAGTTTCTTCGACTGAGAAAAGCCTGAATCTATGTGTGGTGGTTACAGGGGTGGATGTAATGCGAGCGTTCTACCTGTTTCCACAACATCCTGGGTTTGTACCTGCTGTAATACATGACTTTAACACCCCTCGGTAAACATCCAATCACATCAAAAATAGCCCTTTATATGAGAAGTGTCCCGCAGGGCTTCACAGATGGCCATACATCTGCACCTTTAACCAACCTAAACCCTCCAAAGAAACATCGGAGGAGTATTTCAGTGAGAGATCCAGAGAGAGACCGCAGGCTGAATACAATAATGCAGCACGAACAGAGATAACAAAATTAAAACAAGGAATTAGATGGGTGAACACAAGAGTTTTTAATTAGCAGAGCACTCGTAGTGTTATGGTGTTGGGGCAGTTTGGGCAGGGGTCAGCTCCAGGGTTACTAGAGAAACCGGTGGTCACATTGTCGACGAGGTCCAAACTGAGTTGGAGATAGTGTAGGAGCAAACAACCGTAACCGTAAAAGGTTGAGGTTCACGCCTCTTCCCTTCTACCTCCTTGAGGTCCCGCCTCGACGAAGCTGTTATCCAACCTGTCATGGCAGCTCTGGGATCTGGAGGTGCTTGAACAGGAACAGAATAACTCAACACTGTAGTCGTGTCTTTTTGAACTCACCCGTTTCTCCGTTTCTCTCTCCTCCCTCTGCAGTCATCCCCGACTCCCTGTCGGTTACCGCGGCAGCCCAGACCCTCTCAGAGGTCGAAGGCAACACCCTCCAACTCACCTGCGAGGTCTCCAAGACGACTGCCCAGCACACACACCTGTCGGTGGGCTGGTACCTACGCTCCACCGAGGATGCGGCGGCTCCATCCCAAGAGCTGATCACCTTATCGCGGGACTTCGTGCTGCGCTCGGGAGGGCCATACAGGCAGAGGATGGCTACCGGGGACCTGCGATTGGACAAGACCAGCGCCACTGCATACAGGCTGACCATTCACATGCTGCAGCCCGCGGACCAGGGCCTGGTGTACTGCCAGGCGTCTGAGTGGATACAGGACCCGGACGGCAGCTGGTTTGCCATGACACGCAAACAGGGGGAGAAGACACAGCTACGCATCCAACCCACTGGTAAATCTCTCTCTCTCTCTCCCCTCTCTCCTCTCTCTCTCTCTCTCTCTCACACACACACACACACACACACACTATTCGTCCAGCTCACTATGGAGAAGGAGACTCACGCGCTGTTATGTATTCCACACCACTAGTGCGTAGGGAGACACGGACAGGTATATTCCACACCACTGGTTAGAGGGGGTAGATCTGGGAGGGAGAGGGAGAAGAAGCCTTGCCTGTCACGCAGCTACTTTTCGAGGCTGAGTCACAAAGACGGAGCCCACCCTCAGACACACACACACACACATACACACACAAGCACACGCCACACACTTGGTCTCCGAGTAATGATCTCCATCTCATACTAAGCTCATTACAGTACTAACGAGGACTTAACCAAACCCCCACAGACCACCCCTTTGTTTTGTGTGTGTGCACATGTGAATCTGGGAGTGGGTTTTCGGTACAAAGCCTGTGTTTGTGTGTTGCGCGCGCAGCGCACCAATCATCATCTCCTGCAGCTGTTTAACCTGCGGGTCAGGGGTGAAACGCCTCCTCGTCTCCCAGCTGCTTGCTCACAGATTAAAGCTCGTCTCTATTAGAGTCAGTAACAGGGGACGAGTGGAGGGATGAAGGATTTGAGGAGAGAGAGGGTGGGGAGGACACAGTTGTTTATGTATCTATTTATGCAGCGTGTTCAAGGTGGGAATGTCGTGCCTTTACCTTGCCTCGCAGTAATGTGTAAGTGGTACAAACACGGAATGGGATATCATTGTTGTGCCGGCAATAAGCCGGTAGCGGAGGTAGTCACAGAGCTGAATTGATCTCTGTGTAAAAGGGAGAGCCGGCATGGCGGAACTACACCCACGAGACGTGACGTCATGCCTCCGATTACGGAACGCTGGCACGCAATTTAAAATCACACACGGTGCGGAATTATGCTGACTTTGGTTCAGTGTAATCAAGCAAAGCCGGCATAGTTATGGGTCTTATTTATGCCAATAGGGAGCTCTGTATCAAAAGGGTGAGAGATAGAGGAGGGAATGGTGGAAAGAGGAAGAGAGAGAGAGTGAGGGATGGAGGGAAGCTGGGTGAATCAGCTTATGATAATGATCTGGAAATAAGCCGCCAACTTCTTAACCACTGGACGAGGACACACACTCACAAACGCCGTAACAAACACCTGTGTTGCATAATAACTGTGCAAAAGACTCTGGCCAAGCCTCTCACGAACACAGCTGGTTAGGTACACAGTGAGCTCAGTGTTCACCTCAGAAAGAACAGCAGGCCCCGAACCAAAGGCAATCTCTGTCAGCCCATTCTGATCAGGGAGAGGGAGAGGGAGAGAGGAAATCAGACGGAAGAGAAGCAAAGAGGGTTATAGAGAACTACAGAGCCAGAAGGTGCTGCTGGTGGTGGGGGGGGTAAATATGAAGGCACTTACAGACGAGTGCATGCTAGCTCTTCTCTCTCTCTTGCCTTGTTCTCAGTTCCCCATCACTACCATGCTCTCCTATAATCTATAATGGATGGGAGTGTTGTAGCGTGACAACAGGAACAGTGAGTGTGAGTGTGTGAATGAAGAACAGAGAGCGAGAGAGAAAGGGTGTCTGTGATAGATGTGTCAGTATGTGTGTGCATGCAAGTGTCTCTGTTTGTCGTGTCTTCAAGCGTTTGGGTGCTTGTGTTACGGCCACATGTTAATGTACACTGATCAGCCATAACACTGACAGGTGAAGTGAATAACACTGATTATGTTGTTTTCATGGCATCTGTCAGGGAGTGGGATATATTAGGCATGAAAGTGAACATGTTATCCTCAACGTTGATGTGTTAGGAAGAGCAGGAAAAATGGGCAAGCGAAAAGATTTGAGCAACTTTGACAAGGGCCAAATTGTGATGGCTTGACGACTGGATCATTGGTACACAAGAGGTGCACGTTCCTGGTCAGAACACACAGTACATCCCAGTTTCAAATCAAAATGTATTTGTATAGCCCTTTTTACACGCAAGCATGTCACAGAGGGCTTCACATACGCCCATAGAACTGCCCCTCAACCAACCTAAACCCTCAAGGAAGACAAGGAAAAACTCCCAGAAAAACGTAATGCAAGAGAAAAAATGGAAGAAACCTTGAAAGGAGCAATTCCGTTTTTTGCGTACTGGCTATCCGTGGACCCCTGCCAGCCCCTGTCCCCTGCCAGCCCCTGTCCCCTGCCAGCCCCTGTCCCCTGTCCCCTGCCGGCCCCTGTCCCCTGCTGGCCCCTGTTCCCTGCTGGCCCCTGTCCCCTGCCGGCCCCTGTCCCCTGCCGGCCCCTGTCCCCTGCTGGCCCCTGTCCCCTGCCGGCCCCTGCTGGCCCCTGTCCCCTCCGGCCCCTGTCCCCTCCGGCCCCTGTCCCCTGCCGGCCCCTGTCCCCTGCTGGCCCCTGTCCCCTGCCGGCCCCTGTCCCCTGCCGAAAGTGCTTACAGAGCATCAGAACTGGACCACGGAGCAATGGAAGAAGGTGACCTGGTCGGATGAATCAGGGATAATGCACCCTGAAATACATTGGTATTAACCAACGCTGCTGCTGGTAAAACCACTGAAATCTGGAAATCTAATAGACATTTATCATGGAGTACAGTACATGAATAATCTAAATGAAATGACTACTCCCCTGCATAGGTAGGGACAAATGTAGGAAGAAACCAATGGCAACAAGAGTTTGCCCACCCAGATGATACCCATGGGTCTGGCTCATGTACTATAATATACCTCTTTTCAACTATCCTTCATCTACCTCCCTCCCACCCACTACCTCTCATCTTTCACCGCATCTCATCAACTCTCTCTGTCCCTCTCTGCAGGTTTTAATTTGAACATAATCCTAATCAGCTCTCACTCCCTACCTCTCGCTCTGTCAATGTCTTTTTCTTTCCTTCTCTCTCTCTCTCCGTCCAATTTTCAGGAGACTTGAGACTGCATGTCCTTGTCGAAATAGGTCAGAGCTCCTTCGGCTTAGACCCTGAAAAACAATCTGGCATGAATACGTGCACAAACGCTAACTTGAACACACCACACACACACACAGTCCTACAACCCGCAGGCCCTCAGACAAGCTTAGATGTCACAATACGATCTCCTGACGCTCCATCGGACAGTGCAGGACGGGCGGCCGCTGGCCTTTTGTTTTGGCAACCGAGTTTCTGCTTTGTTCCCGCTGACCTGCGTGAGTGTCTGTGTGAGTGCATGCGTGAGAGCACGAGCAAGATCTACTTTTTTTGTGATGGGTGTTATTATAAGGCTTGCTGTGTGTGTGTGTGTGTGTGTGGTGGGGCGGGGGGGGGTTGTGTGTATGTGAGTAATATTGGCTCCTTTCCCACATCCCTTTTGCGCCCCTGTAGGTAAAGTTTTACCACTGCCATGGCAGGCTTTGAACTTTTCCACACCAGGCAGTCTTTGTAATTACAGCCTGAGGCAGGCACTTCAGCCTCCGGTAGAGAAAACACACACACTCTCCATGCCTACAGGGCTACACACACCAGGGATGGTAAGATTCACGCATTTGCATCGGTACACAGGCACTGAAGTTCACAAAGCAATTGCCCCCGATTTAAAAAGTGTGCATTGGAATGAATGCCAATGTGTGCACAATTTGGAATGAACTCGGGTGAGTTCATGGAAAGTTGCAAGGAGGCCGGTGTCTTGCTCAGGCCCCAAGGACTTGCAGTGTTTGGTGTATTTTGACTAGAGTTCATAGAATTCAGAACAAAACAGGTGCCACAATGGAGATGCGCTACCATGCTCCCCAACCTTAACGTCTGCTCCCTCGTACGCTGCAGCGACAGTGTGTCGGCTTCCACAGGCTGGTCGAGCTCCAAGCACACGCCAAAGGACCCAAGCCTCCTAAGAAAGAACAGTCTGCTCTGTTCGGCCCGATAGAGGACCTCAGTGTTGGCCGTCCAGTTTACTGTTTATGTGCACTCCCCGGAACTTGTACAAGTTTACCATCTCAATCTCCTCCCTGTTCGTTTCATATATACATTCATACAAGGAGCCACTGATAAACGTCCCCCCTTCATATCGGTCGCTGAACTAGAACTCTGAGCGTTGCCTGAGAAGGTGAAAGTGAGCCATCTTGATGACTTCCTTGTCCTTGTAAGGTTCAGGTTCATTGCCATTTATGGCCCACTACTGACTCATGTGTTTGGTTTACATAGAGCTGAGAGTATTTCAGACAAAATCTCTCCATAGCATTGTTGAGTAGAGTGCTGCTTTGCCTTGTCATAGTTTATTGCAACATCTCTATGAGCCCCAAGAAATGGGGTAACAAATCTATTGACAAAAAAAAGAAACAAAAATGACAAATGTAACCCTTGAAGAAATATTGTGATGCATATGTATCCCACTATCGAATCATTACTGTAATTGATGGAAAAACTTGTACATGTGCATAGTGATGCCTAGTGGTAGGATTGGTAACATTACAAGCAGACACAGATTTGGAAATGATTGAAATTGATATTGAAATTTGGGATAAACAGTATCATCATGGTCAAGTTAACTGCAAGCACTTAAGGTGAGCCATTGCTCAGCCAAATACACTTAAAATGACACGCCAAAGAAATCCGATTGCACTAAGGTATTTGAGAACTGTTGGAGAGGAGTTCAGGTGATGTGGGTTTTGTTTAAACAGATTTGTTTAAATACAGGAATGAATAGTGTAGGCTGGGAGGCATCCTGCCCCAACATTCATGCTAAAGACTAGTCATGCCGGGTGAAGTCTTTGCTTGATGGTTCTCACACCTCAACTCCTCTACAGATGTTACAAAGTAACAACAGCTGGGCTTTGATTGCCTTCCGAGAAGATGTGCGTCTCTGGTCAGGCCTGCTGTAAAAATAGAAATTATGTGTTAACATGCATTAAATGCGCTAATGGCCTTCCATACCTAACCAAATTAATTTCTCAATTAATTAATTTAGATTTGTAGATTACTCCAAAGATTGTAATAATCCCACTACATTTGGACACGTTTAGAGGAGAAACTAATTATACAATTCAATTATACATTTTATAGACTGACATTTCCCCTTATTTCAGTGTAACTATATTGTCTGGTTTGGGAACTGCACAATAGAAAGCACACAAAATCTGTTTATTTCGAAAAACTAGCAACCAGTCAGTCACAGTCTGGAATATACAATATACCACAGGCACTGCAGGTTCGATTTCTCCTCTCTAAACTGTTTCTCAAGCGCCCTCTCTCGTTCCCACAGCTGTCAGTGGTCAATTCTTATCAAATCTCTTGGCCAAGTCTTGCACGAATTCGAGGCGTATCCAGGCCACATATTATCATGGAGGACAAAAGAGCTACAAGTTCCACCAAATTGCTACAAATCAAATGTTTTGCCACACTTCAGTTCAAATAAAGAAGGGGACAATTCGCATGCAATTTGCAAGACGTACACACGAGAGAAACAAATATGTGAAGAAGAAAAGCAAAATTATGATTTGTATTCTGCTGGAGAAGAACTGAAGAAATACAATTCTCAACTTTTCAAAAGGCAACTTTCCTTCTGTACCATATTGAATATTAAGTCGCATCGTACCATGTTCAATTGCATCTTTTGAATGAAATCGTGTTGAATTGCACTGCCTCACAAAATGGGTGAATCATATTGTGTCGCAAGAATAGTTATTTCATATGTATCTTTACAGTATCGGATTGTTCAGAGTGCATCAAGATGTTTACTACATGGTCCTCAGTGGTGGAGATGCACACATCCCTGTCACACACCAAGCACACACACTGATGCAGCTCCTCTTGAGCATATTAATACTGTAAACAACATCATTCATGAGAGGCATCTGCAGGGAGAGGAGCTGGTCTTTTAAGACTGCTGGCAGGGAATCATAATAAGATGTCTGTTCTTGGGGAGGTCAAATCAAGGGGAGAGGAAGGAGCTACGATTTAGAGGGGAAGTCTTACCTTCAAATCCTCACTAAATATATCCTCACTAAAACCTATAATATTTTGCATATTTATGTCAGGCATATTTCATTAGTTCATTTGACTGGAGAGGAGCAGCTAGAGAAACATGATGTTCTTTTAACTCATAGTTCTTTTATTTCATAATCAATTATGGAACCGATTTAAATATTGATAATGAACCGCTTTTGGTAATATAAAGGATTTAACAAGGAAAGTTTTCACTAAATGGTTCTCTATTTTGACTGGCTCCCTCCACTCCTCTTCTCTCTCGCCCCCTCTCTGACCCCTTCTCTTGTCCTCTCGTATCCTCCCCTCTCCTCTCTCTCCCACCGACAGACCGTGACTTCAGCATCCAGGTGAATGTGGAGCGTCGCTCCTTCACCGCCGGTGAGCCCCTGGAGCTGCGCTGCACCATAGAGGCCCAGAGCGTCGCCGAGCGCTTCTTCTCCGTGTCCTGGGTGTTCAGCAGCACGCCGCTCGCCCTCATCGGACCCAGCGCCGTGCCTGTCCTGGGGCCCGACTATGTGGCCCGCGAGGCCGCCGGTCACATGACCATCCGCAAAGAGGCTCCCAACGTGCACCTGCTGAAGCTGCAGCGCCTCCGCCCTGAGGACGCCGGGAAGTACATCTGCCGTGTCACCGAGCGGGAGAGGACGCCGACGGGAGATTTTATCGACCGCAGCAAGAGGTCCCGTAACGTCCAGATCACCGTCCAGCCCCTCCGTGAGTAGAAGCTTCCGATTGGCCTCTGTGGTAGCAACCTAGCCTCTGACTGTTACACTCCGCCTCATTGATGCATTGGTTAAAACAAACTCCGTTTTAAGTTTGATCGCCACTTCTCTCACTCTCTTGTTTGCTCGCTCTCTCATCCCTCTGTCCCTCTCTCTCTCTCTCCTCCTTTATCGCTCTCTCTCACAATAAAGAAACTGTCTTTATTTCAGTTTGTGGGTGATAGTGATGCGCTCTCTCTTTGTACTCCTCTGTTCTGCCCTCCTTTGTGTGTATAGGGCCAAAGGTTGGTAATTTAGTTGGTGCTTTAGTATTGTTCTCCTCTTCCCTGGATGAGCCAGGGGCTGGAGCCAGGATAATGGAGGGAGAGAGATGGAAAGTAGCAATGGCTGGCAGAGGCAGAGCTAACAGCCGTGAAATGAGAGCGTAGAGAAGTGAGAAAAGCAGAGAATGAGGCCTTACTCTCCAGGGCAAGCTAATGGATCCCCAGGCTAAATTAATGTGTTCTGCTGGGTCAAAGAGGCCCCAGCTGGGCAATGCGGTCTTTCCAGTAGGGCGTGGAAAGACTAGGAGATGATTGAAACTAATTTCCTATAAAGGCTTCAATGCTACTTCATAATCTCTCACTACATTCTCCGTCTTCTACAGCTATCCACTCTCTCTCTTCCTCTCTCTGCTCCTCTCTCCCCATTAGTGCCTAGTTCCTGCTATCTCCGAGTCCTATAGAGAAAGACTGTAGTGTAGGTCTCTCTTCTGGTCACTTTCTGGGGCGGTGTTGGTCTTCCCTAACAAAGACCCATTAGGCAACCCCCTCCAAAACACCCCCACCTCTATCTCCCCTGCCCCACACCCATCTCTACCCCTCCCCACCAGCCCTGCCACAACACCAGACCAAACAATGCCCCCGCCTCCGGAATTCCTGGCGAACCATGTGTTTGTCTAACAAAGAGCCTGACTGTCCCATAACCGCTGTTTAATATGGTCCTTTGAATGTCTAATAACTACGATTACTGAAAGCGACGGTTTTTAGGTTGAGTCTGTTAGAGTTGGTGCTGCAGGTTTCGACCGAATTTCGGGGGAGGAGACGAACAGGGGAGACGGGGATTGAGGTGTGGGGTTGGACAGGGCTGGTTGGAGGAGAAGAGAGAGATGTAAAACAGAGTTGACACCCCAAACCTGATGGATGAGTTTATCTTGAGCTGCACGTAAAGCCCCTCGCTCGCTGCTGCGAATCCCAAACAGAGGGAAGACGAGGGAGGGAGGGAGGGATGGATGGAGAGATGGGGAGCGAAATTTGAGTTAAAACGAGAAAAAGGGACTGAAAAAGAGAAAAACAGATGGAAGAAGGCGAGGAGAGAGAGAAACGCCACTATAGAGTGAGACGAGAGCAGGTAGTATAAAGTATTTAGCTAGCAGGGGGACGTGAAATGAATCAGATGAGACTCCGGGAGAGGGACGAGAGGAGGAGAGAGGAAGGGGAGAATGAGAGGGATGTCCTTTTGTTCAGTGCGGTGTGAAAGAGCTTAAAGGAAGCTTGACTCTGTATTTTGATGGAGAGCCCTGTTGAACCCCTCTTCTATCACACCCTGAACAAAGAGGGAGAATAAGGGTGGGGGTGGGTTACAGAGGCTATTAGGGGCCTGTCCTTTCCTGTCTTCCCCCCCCTTCCCCTTCTCTTTCGTTCTCCTCTGCTATTCCCTTCTCTCTTCTCCTCTGCTGGGTCTGGACTCCCGAGACAGAAAAAACGATCCCTGCTATGTTGAGTCTGACATGGAAGCTAGGATGCACCAGCATATTCTTCTGCAGGTGTCTGCTGGTCTGCCTAAGGTTCTGTCAGTCGGTTGGTTCTTCGTCGTGTTAAATATCTCATAAATGTACATAGAAGTACATTTGTTTCCTCTCCAGTTTCTACCCATGACCCCTATGTACTTTCTCTTTTTCCATTCTGTTACATCTTTGTACACCTACTTTTCGTACATCCATCCTTCTCTTCAAAATTGATCTGGCCCATAAGTCTATTAACCAGCATGTGCTGAATAAATGCATTGCAATGATATTACAGACAAAGTAGATCATTATGCATCAAGGGGAAGGTCTAGTTACAGGATCGTATTCTGTGCTGTTTGTTGTTTTGGATCAAAGTGTCTGAATGATTATGATTCATATTACAGACCATAAGCAACATCTCCGCGTCCATTCCTGTTTTCTTCGATTTTTTCCTTCGTCCTCCCATTTTGTTTGCACTCCCTCCCTATGATCTCATCTAAATCATATGTCTGAATCTCTTTCTCTACCGTATATTCACCATCCCTTACTTCTTCCCCTTTACTCCACATCTCCACCCTCCACCCCTCTCACCATCTCCCTCCGTTTCATCCATCCAACTCCTCTCCCTTTCTTTCCCCTCCACCCATCCCCCTCTCCCTTCCTCCCTCAGAAAGCAACATCACCGTCTCCTTGTCCACAAACTCCTCCGAAGTCCAGGAGGGCGGCGTGGTCCAGTTCACCTGTACCGCCCGATCCTACACCGGCCCTCTCTCCATGGCCTGGCAGTGGGCCGACCAGTCGGGCTCCGAGCCTGCCCAGGACCTGGCTACGGTGGACCAGGACGGCAGCGTCCGACCCGGCCCTCGATACACGGAGCGAGCCAGCTACGGGGAGGTCCGGGTGGAGCGCGTCCGTCCCGCCACCTTCGTCCTGTCTCTGTACAACGCCGGGCCCGGGGACGAGGGTCAGTACCGCTGCTCGGTGTCGGAGTGGCTTCAGACGGGGACCGAGCCAGAACTGAGTTGGGAGAAGATAGGCGAGAAGTCCGCCACCAAGAGCGTCACCGTCAAGACTGTCGGTAGGTCCGCACGAAAGACACACACGTGTACCCTCACATGCAGGGACGTTTTCCTAGTGGCGGTAAAGGTGTGATAAAGAGAGGGAAAGAAAGAGAGGGAAAAAGAGAGCGGTGTACGAGAGAGAGCGAGAACAGCATGGTTAATTCATAGGGTCTTCAGAGGGAAGGTGCCGGCACAATGTCTTTATCCTAACAGAACAAACAAGAACACTCGAGAACACTGAATAATATCGGACAGATGAAACTAAGAGACAAAATAAAGCGTGTACAAGGTGTACTCATTCGAGCGTTCACTTTTACCGCTGCACACGTTCACACTTGAACACAAACTAACACAAATGTTCAGAAGGCCAATGCAGTAAAATGTGTCTAGCAGTTATGTGGCTGCTGTCTGTCAGAGCAAGCTAGACACGCCTCATGGAAAGCCGAGTTGGGCTGCACACACAGCTGAACAGCTATGTACAGGCTGGGGAAATGACTGGAGCTGGACTTTGAAGGGCTAAAAAGCCAAGAGCACAGCTCGTCCCTCACACACACACACACACACACACACACACACGCACACACACTCTTTGCCGGGATTTGGCCCTGTAGCATGCCACTGGGAAGTAGGAAAGGCAAGACATCAGCTTCTATGTGGCCATTTGTTGAGACAGAGCAACAACAGCTCCATTATGTAAATACAGTATGATGGAGAGTGCTGTTATTGTGAGAGTGTTTTGGAGTAAGGGATGGAGACAGAGACATTGAGAGAAGAGACAAAGAGAGTTGGGAGGGTTGAGGGGCCCCCTGCTGGGGTTTTGTGTTGCCTCAACGTCATATTGAGTCTGTATATTGATCAGAAAAACATTTCTGTATGTATATATATATATATCTCATTTCATGTATTTCTTCTATCATTCACAGTTACTCATACGCGCACAAAGACTCACAAGGTCTGAAAATAGATCCCTGTCAGGTTGTGTTCCTCAGTACAGACAGACAGAGAGGGAGACTTATGGGAAGTGGAAGAGATGGATGGATTGAAGGAGATACGGAGGGATGGGTTGAAGGAGAGATGGAGGGATGGGTTGAAGGAGAGATGGAGGGAGATAGTTTTAGTGTGATGAAGAGTTATGGCCTGTGGTGGCACTCCCAGCAACGTCCGGTGCTCCAGACGTAAAACCATCGATTATATACCCTGAAGGACGTCAGGGACGAGAGAGAGAGAGCGAGAGAGAGAGAGAGAGAGAGAGAGAGAGTCAGTCAATCTGTCAATCAGTCAGTCAAGGAAAATCCTCCCTTTAGTCTTGACCAGTGTATCACCATTATTTTAAGCCTCACACACATGTCAAATCGTGTTCCCTGTGTTGTCTCTCCACCCCTGGGGACACAACAGGGATGTAGCCAGCTTTCTGGTGCATTAGAGCAGACTCTGGAAGTAACACCTATGCACTCTGGGTAAAGAGGAGTAAGGCTGTATCTCACTCTCCTGTGATGGGGAAGACGATTACGTCTTCGACAACTATCTTAAAAATGGTAGTTCATTAACTAATGAATGTGTTTTAAGAGGCCAAGTATAATTATTTGACCTTGGTTGGACACTAAAGCTTTGTAAACTCCAATCTAATCTAACCTTGCTACGCCTTCCTGCCTTCCCAGAATCCTCCTTTGTTGTGTCTGCCTCGTCACGGACGCCCAGCGTGACCTATGGTGAATCGTTCGACCTCCAGTGCCTGGTCAAGCCTCGCCACAACCCCCGTGTGCCTGCCTCCGTCACCTGGCGCTTCCTTCCTGCCTCGGCCAGCGAGGGGACCGAGTTCCGCGACCTGGTGACCTTCACGCGAGAGGGAACCCTCCAATGGGGCGAGCAGCTCCTGGGCCTGGGCACGCGCACCACTGTGGACCGTTCCCATGCCAATACCAACTTCCGCCTGTCTATCACACGGGCAGGAAGGCGGGAGGCGGGGACTTATCAATGCTCCGCCCAGCTATGGAGAAGAAACTATGATGACACCTGGAGTAAGGTCGCCAACCGCACCTCCAACCTGCTGGGGATCAGTGTTCTACAGCCTGGTAGGATACCCTGACACATGCACGCACGCACACGCGCACGCACACAGCATGAATCCTGTATAGCTTAGAGGAATTCTCTCCGTTCTAATTGCTTTCAGTATCTGGGGTCAATTGGTGTATGTGTGCTTGTGTGTGTGTGTGTGTGAGAGAGAGAGATAGAGGAGAAAGCAAGAAAGAGAAGGAAGATTTTTTTTTATAGAACTGACATGGCAGCAGCTTCCTGCTCTTACGCAAAGAAAAAGGTTTCCATGTTAAAGGTGTGTGTTTGGGTTGAGTTACTGAGATCCTTCCCATTGCTGGATGGCTGTGTGTTTACTGTGTTACATGTGTGGGTGTTTGTAGAACAGCCTGTTAATGGAGCGGGTGAATAGAGTGTTAAAATCCACCAGGAAGGAGGGCAGGAAAGGTGGGAGAAGAGTTGAAGAGAGGGAGAGTGTGGCAGGGGCGGTGTGAGGGAGGGGGGCACAGAGACATAGAGGACAGAGACGGAAAGATCAAGGAAAAGAGCTATCTGTCCTCAAACCGCTTTCTGTCTGTAGTTTT
>CAEFZP010004968.1:90000-219273 GCA_903064625.1 Mallotus villosus
TATTCATGAGTTGGCAAGTGTCAAGGCGACCGGTGATTGGTAGAGCCACATAACCTGTCTGGCACAGCAGGGGTGAGAGAAAGGGTGAGGGAAAGAGGGTTGAGAGTGTCAACATAAAGTGTGAGAGAGGGAGGAGGCAAGAGACAGACTGAGGAAGAGAGACGTGTGAAGGAAAGATGGAGAAGGAGGGAGACCATTCATTTATGAAATATTAGGTTGCCAAATACTTGCCCTCTCTCTGCGTGTGGTTGATTTGGGTGATTTTAAACGTCTCTTAGAGTTTCGCAGTGAAAAGAGAAGGGGTGTGCCCGTTATGCAAATGCTACTTTTAAATGAATAAAAGCTTCTTCATCTCAGTTCTGCAGCTGCATTTAGAGGCATCAACACCAAGTTGGATACACATGATGAGGGGGGACCCAATTAACTTTATAGAGAAGTGGTTACCGCTTGGTCAACACACTCCACACACACACATACATACACTGACAAATGTACGTAACCCTGCAGAGAAGCTGAAATATTTGATGATGGTGGGTGGGGGGCCTCCAGTCCTGTAAAAACGCCCCACACAGGTTGATTTACTTTCTGTGTCTGCGTTTGGGGTGGAAAACGAGAGCAGAGCAGCAGAATCTTAACAAACTGATCATTTGGTTGTGCCTGGCAGCGTTTAATCAGATCTTCTTCAACTCAGACTGGGATTCACAGCGGTGCATTCACAGGTATGCCGTCGTCCTGGGAGACGGGGTTACCGTGGTAACAGGAGTTGCGGGGGTGGCAATGGAAAAAGGGGGAAGGAGGGGTGGGTGCGATGGCACCATTTGTGTTCAAGGTTAACTCCTAATTGATTATTGTCTGCGCCCTGATTGGCTCCCAGCTCCCTGAACATTCCTTCCGTCTGACTTGAGCACTACGGAGGTCTCGGAGGGACAAGTAGAGCAGGATAACTTATCTTGTGGAGAGAACAAAGAGAGAGAGAGGAGTACTGACTTGAACCTGTTGTTCTTGCCCACACACATGCAGGATTCTGCCCTGTAAGTGAGTTTGGTACCAAATAATGCAAAACTGGGATGACAAGTGTTTCCAATTATGGATCTGTCTTATTCTAGGTTGACACCCCTGAGACTCATTAAAGAAACACACTGCACAGAACATATAACAAATATTCTAGTAGTCAACCGTCTCTCGCTTGCTGTCTCGCTTTCTCTCACACACACAAACACCCGCACAGCTCGCGTCTATGCATGATATATGACCTGGTTGAAAATGTATGATTGAAAACTCCACAAATACATTTGTACATGCAGTGATTTCCCAGCACAGTGTACAACTCTCATCAGAAACACGCACACACACACACACACACACACACACACACACACACACACACACACACATGCACTTATCCCTATCCCTACTCCATGCTCTGTCCCTCATGTCCCTAGTCTAGGCTCTGTGCGACTGGCTCGTGTTTGCTAAAGTGTATGCATGTGCAGTGTGGTTGGAGGACCCTTCTTCTTTTCTCCTCTGTGGATGTAAACTTGTGTTATGACCAAGGCCCACAGAGGCGCAGTGCCCCGAGTCAGTCCCGTCCAACATGGTTGCACTCTGGGGGTTTCCATGGGTAGCTCTCCCTGACAACCATAGGCTAGAATTCTGTAGCTCTGGATTCTGGTCGGGGCGATTGTCAGGCTTTCAGAGAACTCTCCAGCGGGCCGAGAAGGAGATGATTTCTCATTTCAGGGTCTCTGGAGATGTTGTTGTTGCACTGTCAGAAGTCCCAGTGCGGGTGAGCTTAAACGCCGCTAAGCTGTGAACATGCTTCTCATAGCATTGCAAAACACAAGACCACACACACACAATCACACACATACAAACACAAGCACCAATAGTGGTGCATTCGCCAGTCTATGAGTTGTTAACATTAGCTCGGCAGGTAGCCGTGCAGGCAGTCAATCCTATCGAGGCTTAGTGTGTGTGTGTGTGTGTGTGTGTGTGTGTGTGTGTGTGTGTGTGTCTGTAGAAAATGTGTGTTTTTTTATGTATCCCATGGCCCAGTGCAGTAAGGAGCGTGAGCTGAACCCGTGACATTCATTGTCATCATGATGTGCTGTACCATATCCATGTGTTCTGCTTTTCCTGTGTGCTAATCGTTCCTCTATGTATGTGCTGTATGCCTGTCATTCTGAACTTGGAACTTAACGCACATTAGGTCTAATCCTTTCCTTTGTGCGTGTGTGAGTTTGTGTATACCTGTTTGTGTAGACACTTCATCCCCAGGGAGCCAGCAGGAGATGCGTGTGTGTGTGCAGTCACACCTAGTAAACCTGCAACTAATCCCATGTTACACCTGGTCTCTCTGTGACCAATCCTGTCGCGGTGCCCTGAGCAGGCTAAACACACAGCTCCTCCCTGACGTCTTTTTCCCCCCCGTCGACTCGACACTCTTTCTTTCCCGCCGCCTTTTCTGTCTCGCTCACTGTTTCCGTCTCTGCTTCTCTCTTTCCGTCAACAGTCTGTCTTATATTTGTCAATTTTCTGGTTCTCGCCTACACACGCACCCACAGGCAGACACTTCCCCAAATTTCTCCAATTATATCACTCAACAGAAATGGTATAGTCAAGTGTAACTGTACCAGTCACCACTTCTGGCAAAAAGAAGGACTGTTCTGTTAAAATTCACGTTTGTCTTTTCTTTCTCTTTGACCCCTCCCCTCTCTATCCTCCCTCCCTCTGTCTTTCTGTCCATCCAGTGAACAAGCTGCGCGTCCAGAAGTCCAACCAGTCTCTGGTCCACCTTGAGGACAGCCGAGTCCGCGTCAACTGCTCCATCAGCTCCCAGACCAGCTCCGACTCCCAGCACGCCGTGTTGTGGTATGTGCGGCGCGCGGCGGGGGCGGAGCAGGACGAGCTGCTCCTGAGGATCGAGCGCTCGGGGGCCTTCCAGTACGGGGCCTACGCCGACGAAGAGTGGCTCCGCCGGCGTGTGCAGGCCGAGCGCCTGTCTCCACACCTGTACGCACTGACACTGAACAGGGCTGAGGCCAGCGACTCCGGAACCTACTACTGCCTGGTGGAGGAGTGGTTGACCGACCCCGAAGGAGCTTGGTATCGGCTGGCTCGAGACTCTTCTGGCTACACTCACGTCCTCGTCCAACAGCCAGGTAACGGTGCAGGCTAATTTATTCGAGGGTTCCGGTGTTGCAGATAGATCCGACGTGGTGCGTAATGGGTGTAAAAATGCTAAGAATGTGTCTATCTGATCGACCCTGTTAGATTTCTCCACTGACATGCTGAGAGTCTTGAGTTTGAATCTGCCTTGTTGCTCAATGCATGGAGTTATTGAGGCCATAACCAGGGCCAAATGGAATCCATGAGCGCAGAAAACCCGCAGAATTTCACAGAGCACGAAATGTGGTCAGAAGCAAAAGTCCAAGAATAAATCGAACGAAACTTGTATTTAATTTTGTTTTCCTCTTCTTACGTTGATGTTTTGACTTTAGCCAGAGGGCATTACCTCCCCTCCTGTAGGAGCGTTAATGTTAGCATAATCATCATATCGGTAATTGAAACTCTCCAACGTTTCAGACACAACTATCAGTCCTATATATAACTATAACCGTTATAACAAGACTGTTTCTTCTGTTCATGTTTTTTATGATGAAGAGTTGCGGCACCAACAAAAGAAACAATTATATTGATACACCTTTTAATGTCTGTACACAACATTTCAGCCACCTACTTTAATATTTAAATAAACAAACAAGCTCTCAAACCATAGGCCTGGGTGTAGTGTCAAGTTGATTATTGACAGACAAGCTCTCGACCCTCATCAGAAATCTATCATTAATGTAAAAAAAAACGTTACTACCTTTACACACCTAGTTCAAACAGTTCAGGTTTTAAAATCCAATAGTGATATGAAGGGAAAACATTTTTTCTCTCATTTTGACAGTTAATGTAGGGGGTCTTTTGTCTGTTATTCACACTCTCCAAATAGAGTACAAAATGTCAACCGCGGCTTGCCTGTCATTTTAGTGTGGGGGTAGGGCGATTGGAATGTAGCCAGCTGTGACTCCTCTTACATTTACATGTAAATAGGTTCACTGTCTTGATAATAGCCCATTTGGGATTAGATAGCAACTGGCCAGTTGGTAAAATGGGACTAGCCACCAACATTTTGGCAAAAATAGACCGGCATCTGAAATGAAAGGTAGCCTGTATTTGATATAAAGTTATCCGAAATCTCAATTTAGGGATTTTGATTTATTTCCTCCAAAAGTTGGCCAAATGATTTAGTTCCTCCTATTTGGGCCAACATTCTTTTTAAATTCTATTTGTTAAAAAGGAAAAGGCCTAAACACTCCAACCAGTAAATGAGTATTTTAACAAGGCAATTGGATGATGGGCTGAGCCATGGTGGACATGCATGTTATGGATTTAACAACATGTCTTGCGAAAGTGTGTGCCTTTTCTGTAAAATTATCCATAAAGGATCGATTTCAAACCGTAGTGTTTAAAACATGCAGCATTGAGCCATAAACCCATCTCTTCTTTGTCACAAGCACACGTGTTTGTAGTTTGAAGTGTAAAACCTCTGTAAATAATAGTAATTAGGAATATGGCATCAGGCTTATCTGTTCATGGTCTGAACTGAGATTCAGAACAGCACATCTGAAGAACTATTGTGACTCCCATTGTAGACATATTTCTTGCACCGTGCCATGCCATTTCACTGACACTCAAATGAATGTCCACCATCTGTAGGTGTTTCTCTCTCCTGCTTCTTCCCCCTCATCCTGTTCCTCCTCCCACCCTCACGTTACAGCTAGGGCCGACTGCCAGGTTGGTAGGAGAGAGGGGATGATAGGGCAGGTGAGCAGATGAAGATGTTGAGAAAGAAAGTATGTCATGTCCCTCTGACTGAGACCATTACAAAATAATGACTGTGAGGGCAGTAAAGTTTGAGCTATGGCTCTAAGTTACTTGTGTACAGCAGTGAGTTTGTTTTAAAATATCTCCATGGTATGCCATCTCACCCAAAGCGATAAGTGCAAACATGATTACATCTTTATTCCAGTTAATAAAGCTAAGAAATTAGTTAAGAAATTACCAAATAAATTGACTAGTTAACAGGCAATAGAAAATGTTGTCTAGAAGTGAATTGGCTCCCACAGGGACCACAGTCCACCTCCCTCCTTTGCCCTTCTCTCTCCCCCATCGCCTTGGAGGCTGTCCTGCACCGATGGCCTCATCATGTCTGGCTGTCCCGGGCAGGGCTCAGGTGGCAGAGCAGGGCACAGGATTGGATTGAGCTCTGGTTCCAGCTGGAACACACACACACACACTGACAGGCATGGTCTGGGCACAGCTCTGGAGCCTCATCCATATGTTCCCCCACAAACGCCCCAGTGTCCCTGGCCCACACTTTATCACCCGTATCATCAGACCTCAGCCTCAAACCAAGACCAACTGCCCTCCATGCGAGGCACTCTCTCTTGCCCCCTTGACGTCTCCAGACCCCATACGGTATTAAACACACACACACACACAGTCGAGCTGTGCCAACACCACCTGATTCACACCTCAAGTGCACCTGGAGCCCCTTCCTAGCTGAAAGTCACAGCATCCAGTTTCAGTGGGTCCCTCCATTGACCCTCCCTCCTTCCTTGAGATCTGAGCATGTTTAGAATGCAGGACGATATCCCTAGGTGTCTGTGGAATTTGCCTGAATTGAACATGGAAGTCAAACGGAAGGGCTTTAGCAGGGCAAGGCTACTCTCGTCTTTTAGTCAAGGAACCAAGTGGACACATGGTGCTCTGTTGCACAGAAAAGTCACATGGAAGTACATGCTTCATCTGTGTGTGTGTGTGTTTTACTTTGAGCTCCTTTCTTGTTTTCCTAGAGTGTGACACCTGGGCGAGAAGGTAGAATGTGTTTGCGTGTGTATGTATGTTTGGAGGTTTGTGTGTTCAGGAGAGGGTAAGGTGTGCCTGCAGGTACCAAAGCTCACCTGTGGATTAGGTTATTATCAAATGGGCCACAACCACATGAGATAGCTCTGCCACCATATCTATTTATAACCATATAAATATAGAGTTATGTGAATATATAAGATAAACAGCAGACTGGGGTTGATTTCCCTCAGGGGCGTCATCGGGGGGCATTGTGTGTGTGTTTGGGGGGGGTTCTCATTAAGGTGCACTCAGCTAGGAAAGCATAATATATTAAAGGGATCTCTCTGTCTATCTGTAAGACTGAAAGGGAAGTGAAAAGGCTATTGCTGGCAGCTGACACCTTATGTTCCCCAGCTCTCCTCCTTGTACTTTCTTCTCTCTGTTATCCTCTTCCCAGATTTTGCTGCACCGCATTTAAGTCACTGAGTTATTGTTATTGCACCGTTCAATTATTTTTGGTTCACTATGCCTTAATTATCCAGCTACTGTAAATAAGATGTTATTGATGCACTGTACTTCATTGTTACACACACTTTTTTTACTTAACTATGCACTTGCACTATGCACTGATCCTTGGTCTTTTTTTGCACGTTGCTTCAGATAAGTGTCTGCTTAAGAATGAAATGTAAACAGGAACTCTCATTTGGCTCTGATGCAGTCTCTCCACTTAACTGGATTGTAACCAGATGCTACCCGTCAAACAGACAGCCTAGTTCTGGGCAGCTCTTTCTCTGTGTAAGAAACTGAGAGGCCATCAACCGCTGGTGGCATCAACTAGCCTGTTAGCCTAGTTATCTAGGATACAGTTTTAGCCTTGGGTGTTTTGGAGTTTGTTGTGCCTCTCTGTTAGCAGAGGCCAGGGAAGGAGGGGAGTACATTTATTGAAAACAGTGGTCCATTATGTTTGGATTGTGTTTGTTTGGTCATATTGTGAAGTACAAAAGATATTAGAGCTTATTAGAGCTTTCTTAGGAGGAATCAAATGAAAAGAATGATTCTGCTGTTAGCAGCCAGTAATGGATTTTCATCTAACGACTTATCCCCTTGCCCCTTCTCTCTCTCCCTCTGTCTATAGAGGTGCGTCTGCAGATAGAGGAGGCGGAGTCTAATGTGACAGTACACGAGGGGGGGTCCTTTCCGTCTGGGCTGTAGCATTCTGTCCCAGTCCTCCCGGGATTCCCGCTTCTCGGTGTCCTGGTATGTCCAGCGCTCCCCCGCAGGCCCCAAGGACGAGGAGGAGGAGGAGGACGAGGGTGAGGGTGAGGAGGAGGAGGAAGAGGAGGAGAAGGAGTGCGTGTTCTCCATCGGCCATGACGCCGTGTTTGGGAACGGGAACTGCAGCCCGGCGGAGGAGGAGGGGCCAAACTCCCGTCTTCAGTTTGAGAGGACGAGCTCGGACCTGTACAGTCTGGTCATCCAGGTGGCGCAGCCTAGTGACGCGGGCCGGTATTACTGCCATGTGGAGGAGTGGCTTCTGAATCCCCGCAGTGCCTGGTACCGCCTGGCTACCAATAATTCCGGGGTGACCCTCATCAACGTGCAGCAGCAGGGTAATTTCTGAATGTGCTCCTTCCCTCCTTTCTTCCCTCCCTTTCCGTCCTCTATTTCGGTTCCCACTCTGCTCCCTCTCTCTACTCCCTCCATTATCTCCATCTCTCTTCTCCCTCCATTATCTCTCCATGCTCCCTTTCACCATCGCTGCTCATTTGGTCCTTGACCCACCCCGACATTAAGTACACCCTCATTTCACCGTCACAGATATGCCCCTTGGCTCAGCTAACTTGATAGTTATTTCCACGAGTACATTGGTTATTCACTGCCCGTTTCCTTCATATTCTCACAAGTAAGATCATCCGATTTATTGTCAAAGCACACTCTGACATATACCACAGTAATTATTTATCGGAAATATGTGCATGCATACGTACTGCGCAACATCTGCATTTATACACATGGTACCATGGGTATAAAAGCATATACTACAAACAGAATGGCAAATGGCCCATGTCTCTCTGATGCTGGAGGCTTTGATTAAGAGCTCTCAGGTCTTTGAGTTAGTTTCGAGACCCAGGTAAGAGATATAGGGTAGCTGGCATCAAAAAAACATCTCTACATATCCCTATTCCAGGATATTCCCTCCTGGTGCCGTCACTTTTATATAACCACTGAGTCGTTCATGGCGAAGAGAAAAACATGTCGTTGTCCCCTCCGCCCCATTTCATCCTTTTGTTACCTGTTATACTCCTACTCTTACTTGTGTTGAGGTGCAAACACATATTCTTGAGCGTCTGTGTAACCATCAGAATAACTTTCTCTCTTTCTCACTCTCCTCCCCAGTCTCGACCCTGCAATCGGTGGTGTGCTCCAATGACTCTCTCTTCTATTTCGTCTTTTTCTACCCGTTCCCTATCTTTGGGATCCTGCTCATTGCTGTGCTCCTGGTGCGCTACAAAAGCCGCAACAACAGCAAGAGCCAGGAGGGCAAGAATGGCGCCCCCTTGCTGTGGATCAAGGAACCGCACCTCAGCTATTCCCCAACCTGTCTGGACCCACCTGCTCTCAGCCTGCACCCTGGCTCTGTGGAATAAAACAAATGCGACCACAAATGTGCACACATACTGCGGACCAGATCAATTTCAAACCATGAAGGGGCTTTTAGCTCTCCTCTGGACCTCATCTGGCCTATCACCATTGTGTTCAATTAGTCAATCAACCAATCAATGAAAACATGTTAACCCCACTCTATTCACCGTGGCTGTGATTGGATATATTTACAGCAACAGTGCTGTGTGTGTGCCTGTGTGTGTGCCTGTGTGTGTGCCTATGTGTGTGTAAAGGGGAAACGGATGTGAGCGTGCACTATTTTGTTTGTAAGAAAGACGTCTAGAGAGTGTGCCAATATGAACTCTTGTTTATAACCTCGCCCTTGTAGTCTTCTTTCCCCCCTCAAAATGATCTCCTAGTCCCTAGCCTGTTGTGTTTCCTCTCTCCTAGCGGTTGTCGGTTCTTCACTACATGTGTATATCAACGACAGCTTGTGTGGACAATTCTAGGAACTCTGGTACTGTATCAAAACCTCTAAGGATGACATTTTACTGTGGATCTGAATACTGATCAGCCACTTCTCGTCCCCCGACTTTGTTACCTTGAGAACAGCTCTGCTACCATTGACTCTGGATCTGTTGTCTCCTGCACAAAGACTTGCTGTAGGCTGAGATGAGGTGCGTGTCTGTGTGTGTGTTAGAGAGGGACGGTAGAGAAATGGGAGAAAGAGACAGTATTTGTTGAGCTCACTTGTTTGCCCTAGCAGGCATGAAGGGAGACGTGGCGAGAGACTTGTAAACATACATGCACAAACCTTAAATGTGGCTGCTTCCCTCTTCTCCCCCTCTCCAGAAAGGGAGAGGGAAGGAGGGATGAAAGGACTGAACTGCTTTATCCCACTGTGGAAAAACCTGAGGGAAGATCTTCTTACTCCTTTCTGTCCTCTGCTACCAATGGCTGAGGTCTATAGCATGGGCGGCAAAGCAGATTGGCTCAGAAGCAAGCTGTGAAAATGGCTGCCGACCTCCTGTTGAGGGATTATGGGACAGAAAGGGCGATATGTATGCTTCTGTTAAATCTGTTGATTTGTTCTGCATAAATGTATCGACACAGTGGGAATTATGTGCTGAAAAGAAAATTGATTCTCACACATTTTATACGTTTCACAAATATTACATCCTTCTACTGTCTGTAAAAGATATGAATTGATCCTACAGAATTCTACTGAGTCGCTAGAGATCACTGCTAGAAATGAATGCACTGGAGCGGTGATACAGAGACACACTCTGCTGAATCTTTTTGGACTTTGCTCATGAGAAGAACGAATAACTTAACAGTAATGTTATAGACAGTACAGAAAAATGTATTTAAAGTGATTCAAATCCAATTTATGTTCGTTTTAGGTGTTCTCTTATTTATTTACGTGATACTATTGCTTTTTTAATTTATTTTTTTTACAATTCGTATTTGCTCTGAAATTCCTTAAGGACTCCAATGCTAATGTTGCCAGGCAACCGAGTCAAACAAATCATTCGCCTGTGCTTTGTGTCAATGGCAACCCAACAACTGGTGGCGACGTAGTAGATGATGAGTAGAAATGCTAGATGTGTCCTCAGAGCTGTTCCACAAAAGGTTTCATTCTTTCAGGACTCAGTGGAACACTTTAGAAGTGCTTATAGACATGTGCAAGGATGCCTAGCCGCTTGACATACAAGTGTAATGTACAGTTACACACTAGCCACACACTAACATGGAGCCTCTGCTAGTTTAGTTTATTTATTGAAGAGTGCTGTGTGTGTATCACTAGTTAGGATGTCTGAGCTGTGTGGAAGCCTAGGAAGGACTGAGAGTGCCCTCTCTGTCCAGCAGTTTGGAACTGGGAATCGGAGAAGTGTAACATTCCCGTGTCTGACGTCGAAACTAACCCTGTCACTGCCAGACTGACAAAAACCTTGTCCTTCTCTTCTCAACAATCGTGTCAAAGTGTATATTTGCATGACAGTGTTGCAGGAGGTGTTCTATGTTTTATAAACTTTTGAACTCATTGTTGTGTTTTTTTTTACAAGAGCAAAGCTAACACCCTTCCACTTCCTGTGCCAAATGAGGGACCAGGAAGAGAATGATCTCTTGTCAATCATACTTTCCCTTTTATTTTCCAGTACAGCCTTGATCGCTGGTAGGCAGTATCGTCTCCAAATGTGTTTGCTACAGCTATTGGTTGAGTTGGATCTATAGCAGACAACGATGATACATGAGTTCATACTTAAACTTAATCCATACATCAGAGGCTATATTGGTGTATCTCAACTCGCACAAGACAAACTGTGTAATAGGCAGAGTGGATCCAGTACAAGGAAATGGAAGGACTGCCACTGATGTGTGACGTTCCGCCATGATTGGCATCCATCATTGGCAGAGCTGTACAGTTGAACTGATCTGAACTCTGCTCCAGTACATTGTGTTTCCGTATGGAAGCCATCCCCTAACCGCCTCTCGACGTGTCCTCAGCGTTCTCCAAACGTTCCACAGACGTTCCGATAGTATTGTGTCTGCGTTCTGAGGCGTTGCGTTGCATGCAGTGTTTAGTGCTGCCTCTAGGTTTAGCTGTAATGTAATAATACCAACGTGGTGGTGATGATGATGATGAAGAAGATTATGTTTTCAGTTCGGCAAGTGCTGCTTTTTCCAGTGATGTCTTTTTTATGTTCTTTTTTATCTACAAAGTGCACTGATAGTGAAAAGGAAGGCCATAGCTTTTTAATAATGCTTACTGTGTTTTGTTGTATAATTACAAGTTTTATTTTTTATTTTAGACATATATTCTATTAAATAGTAACCTTTCAGACACATTGCTATTCTGTCAATTAATTGCAATAAAACATGTTCAGTGCAAACCAAACTTATGTTCTCTCTAACTTTCCTTTTTGGAAACCCAAGTTGGATCCCGCTTAGCCTGCGAGGTTGGGGGGGGGGTGGATTAGCACTTCTGACATAAACCACCCAGACACAGGTACTGTCGTTTCCTCTCTCCCTCTCTTTCACACTTACAAAATCCCCTAGGTACATACTCACTCTGGCCTTGTGGCACTCTGTCTAGCCTGCTTTGTCCCCCTCTCGGTCTCAATCACATATACACACAACAGTAGGACTTATCAACCTCCTATCACCCTCCTAAGAACTCCACCAAAATGTTCAGTAGAAGTAATCCTATTCCTCGTTGTCACATGGACGTAGTCTGTTAAGAGATCCCATCCAGGGCTCTGTGGTGCTGCAGATGCAGATCTGTCAGGGATGACAGCATAACCCATACTGATGGACCTGCTGATAATCCTGTCACTGACGCTGACAATTCTGATGATTCTGTCGATGTTGTCAGTCTTCACTACATGGCCGACTGAGACTAAAAGATGTGAGGGGAGCCTCTGTCTCATTTAATCTCCGTCAATCCTTTTGTCTGATATCTGTGAATAGTCTCTCTGGTACACTGAATTCTCACCCTTCTCATAACCACAGCCCTCGACTATTGCTGTCAATCGTTCTTTAGTTCTCACCGTACTGAACTCTTATTTCCTTTATCTCATGTGCAGAAGGAAAGTAGAGAGCTGTTTGGATCAGCGGTAAACAAGAGCCAAAGTGAAGCTGGATGCCTGAGGACACTCCGATGCACAAACACACGTATACAGGCAGACAGCTCCCAAGCACCAGGGCCAGCAGGCAGGCCAGTTAGATAAAGATGCATTACCATTCCTTGGAGAAACATCGTTGTTTCCTGCAGATGGACAAATTCACTTCAGTATTCAACACACATAGTTTACCATCAAGGGGAGAGGCCTGCCGTGGTCACAAAAGCACATGGTGTACAAACACCCACACACTCCAAAACGCCCACGCTCCTTCATTCATAATGGCCCACTCAGACACATGCAGGCCCTGTCCCAGCTCATCCATAATAGATCACAGATAAGATACCATGTGTGTACTTCCGCTGGCTCTCTGACAAAGACAAGAATGAGGTAAACGGGTCAGCATACCCTCAACTCCAAGCAGTATCCAGGAAGTGGAAGGGGCCTGGGAGGTCAGGGTCAATGTAACCGCGAACATTCGTTTAAGTGTTCCGAGCAGTGCTCTTCACCATAGGCAAACCTCTGCTGACGTAATACTGAGCTTTCCATTCAGCTCTCTACAATCAGCCTATTATATTCTATTTGTTTCTCTTTCCTGTTATTTTTCTTTGGATCTATTCTGGTATTTCAGCTCCAATAAAAAGATGCACCCAGATCATTACTCTGAGCATTACAATCAAGAAAATCGAAAAAAATCTCTCCAGATCCTCCGCAGCATAGATTCTGAGTACGTAGTATTCTAAGTGTGTATAGTGTCAGCCTGAGGGCAGTGCAAAGAGATATTTTGTAATGTTATTCAAAGCAATTAAAGTTGTTTTTTAAATTCTTAATTAGACTACGCACCCGCAATCAGACTAGGAGGTTGTTATGCATAAGTAACGCCTGCTTTGGCAATGAGCTAATCAGTACCATGCTTCCTGCTCTCTTGAGGGATTCTGGGTAATTATGAATGAGCTCAGAGTGAAAGATGTGCTTTTTGTACTGAAGATGAGAACAAGGAAAGAATGGAGATGGGAAGTGTGAGGGAGAGAGGAGCAGACAGGTAATGTAATGTTGCTACCGTTGAGGAGTGGAGGGGCAAAGTTGGAGAGGAGATGAGGAAAATTGGGGAGAATGGGGGGAAAGGAGTAATGTGATTTTATACACTATGAAGAGAGCAGAGGAGAAGAGGTGAGTGAAGGAGAAGAGAGCAGAGGAGAAGAGGTGAGTGAAGGAGAAAAGAGCAGAGGAGAAGAGGGGTTTCAGGGGGAGACACTAACGAGTTAAAAAAACAAGTGAGGAAAAGAGAGACGATAGGGCACCTTAATAAAAGTAAGGGATTCGGCACTCTATGTGTGCTCTCCATGTGCTCTGGACATGAACAGCCTCGATATCTCAGGATTGGCTTCCGAATGGATGAAGTTCGAAAAGCAACTCTGTATAGATTTCTCTCGTCACTCCCTACTAGTAATGCAGATAAAATTCCCCTCCATCATGCAGTCCACATGCACACACACACACAGGTGTGCTCGTGCTGAAGCTCGTAGACGGTGCGTGTCCTGCGAGGGGCCCCCTGCTTCCTCAGCAGCTGCTGACTCAATACAAGGTGGCTCTGGAGGGGCTGGGCTAAGTCGCTGTGTGGGCGTGCGCTCTCTGGCTGGGTGTCCTACTCCTGCTGCTGCTTTCCCTTCGCTTCCAGACCCATGATGTAACAACACACAAACCCTTCACACTACATGAAAAACTCGTCCTTTCCTGACTCATGATTAGTGGTTTGTGCACTTTGGGGGTTTGGTCTGTTATTATGTGTGCATACATTTGCCTGTCTGCAGGCAACGTTCTCGTACCATAAGAGCCTGCAGACATAACAGTAGAAACATGTTGATACCACACACACACAGAATATGCACAGGTGTGTGCCCGTGTAAAATTATCTATCCTGTTTTTACTGCATGTCTACTTTTAGTTGCCATGGCACCAGTGTCATACATTCAGCATTCCTTTGGATAACAACTTTATGAGCCGTGCCCATTAGAGGGCTGAGGGTCTGTGAGAGAGCGTGTTAGTCTATTGGAGTCAGGGCTGGGGAACTGGGCTTGTATAACCTCCATTACTGCTGCCGTCAAGAGTATTCCTATGTGAGTACTGCTCACTAGTTTCACCTTCCTAATGGCTGTTCCCCATTAATACACGAGTTCCACAAGGCCAGGGCAGACCAATCTGTGGTGTTACAAAACATGATCTGTCTCACACACGTTTTGTGTGTGATCCACAAAACCTACAGAGCTATTAGTGCATGGAAGATCGGAAAAGTAATCATCTAATTTGACAAATGATTCCCAATGGTGCAATGTGATACTGAAAGGGAAAATCCCCATTTCCGACATTCATATTTTAGCGGGACATGAACACCCTTTCAGATGTGAGATGCTTTACTGAAAAGGAAGTGCTGGCAGCTGACACTATGGAATGTGTTCTTGTCGGGAGGTTTGTTCTCAAAGAGGGTGATACAAAAGAGTCCTGCATTCCTCCTTCCATTTCCGTTCTCCCTCTTTCTTTATATGCTCCCTCCCTTCGTCAGAGATCTGTTCCAGCATCTAATTCTCTTATTGGCTTTGATCCGATACATTTTGAGAAATTTGTCTGAATTTCCTGGGACCTTGTTTTTTGTTTTTAGGAAAAGATAATATACTGATCACAATTTCCCAATTAAAAACGCATGATAAATTACTGAAATTAAAGGTAAAGTTCTTGAAGTTCATTTTGGAGAAGGCATTTATTAACAAACATTTCACATATAGTTATAATTCAACATATTGGTTATTATTCTGAAAGTATTTGTCCATGCCTGCCACCTTGTGTCTGATCAAGAACATCCTACTGGTGAGGAAACTGACTTAAAGGGGAAGATAATTTCACGTAGAAAGGCTAACTGACTACCTTTCAGAACTCACATGACTTACCTAAGAGATGGTAGAGATCACTGACCATGCTACATCTTTAGACTTTGTGATTTCCCCAGACAGTAAAGCCTTCGCAGATTTCCCAGATGCAGATTTCAGGCAGCCACTTTGAACAAATTCCAGCTTCACACTTAGCAAACAAGCTGCACAGCTGCGACCTATTCGTTAATTAGCGGCCCGCTCCACAAAAACCGAGCCGACAGGGCTCACAGGTACCAACCTGTTACCTCCAACGCAAGTACTGTAGTCTGATTACTTGAAGCGCGGGATTCTGTGACTCACAGGTTGGGAGGGGCCAACCCATATGGAGTGAGGTTCCCTGTGGAGAAGCACTGCGAGATGAGAGTACTTTTAAGAGTTTAGGTATCCTTTGTTAATTAAAACGCACGGCAGTGCAACCGTCTCAGACCTCCTCGCTCTGACACTGGTTTTCACAACTTCCTGTAAGATGTCTACTCCACCCCCACCCCTCAAGTAACACACTAAACAGGTACATTTGAACACATATTTAATTGAACATATTAAATGTTATAATCATTTAGCAATTTTTCAAACTCACCAAAAATACTATTAATATGTGTTTTAAATTACCGGAATGTTTACAATTCAAGTGTGTAATCATATATAACCAAGACTCCTCTTGTATCTGTTGTCGGATAATTGTTTGCAGGCCTATGCTGCTGGTGGTAGATAACCGTGGAGTTAACTGGAGAGATGTTGGCGAGGGTGTGGTAGATCTGATGATGATTTGAAGAGGGTCCAACTTGTGTGACTTCAGCACCCAATCTGCAACCCCCAACATATACTGTAGCCACAATCACCCCCTGACCCTCCCGACAAGTTTGTCTGCTGCTTTGCTAGAACAGGCTGCAGTGGGCCATTTGCCACAGGGTCATTCTGACGGTAGATGAGTCAACGATCCAGCGAGCGTTTCTGGATTGCCTCAACAACCACAGTACGCAGCAGAGCGATGACAGAGCGAGGATCGGGGCTGCTCACCACTGCACTTCCGGACACAATCATATTAGCTCCCGCCTGGAGAACACACACACAAACAATTGTTATATTGGGGATCATGCCCCGATGGTGGTGGTGATGAGGATTTTGTGTGTGTGTGTGTCTTACCTCGGCACACTTGTGTATGCTGTCAGGGCCCACTCCTCCATCCACCTCAATGTCCAACGAAGGGAATTGATTCCTCAGCCATGCCACCTGGGAACACACACATGGTACTGAATAAGAATGAGATCTCATGAGATTCTCAGTGTCCTTTATTAGGTAGACATCTCTTCACGAATGTCCTCCCACCACCACCTGAAACTAAATGCTGTACTTTCTACACTATTCGATGCTTTGGATGGAAGCATCTGCTAAATGGACTCAATCAAATCAATGTGATTGTGTCTCACACACTTGTTACCTTGGGCATCATGTCCTCCATAAACTGCTGTCCCCCAAAACCAGGTTCCACAGTCATGACCAGGGCCATGTCTATCTGTCCTGCCCAGGGAGCCAACTCCTCTACCGTAGTACCAGGCTTGATGGCCACGCCCACCTAAACACACACATTTTAAGGATGTTTTAAGAGGTTCAGTACACACATCTTACAGCCATGGTTCGATGTTAACACCAACCCAACATCTACCTTTTGCATATCTCTCTCTCCTCCCCCCCCCCTACTCACCTTCATCCCACTCTCCCGGATGTCTTTAATGAGGTTGCCAGGGTTGGTGGTGGCCTCCAGATGGAAGGTGTACTGGTTGGCCCCTGCTGCTGCCATGGCCTTGACCCACTGCTCTGGCCTGGACACCATCATATGCATGTCTACACGCACACACACACACACACACATTTAGATCAGCATTCAATTGCTATGTGTGTGTGTGTGTGTGTGTGTGTGTGTGTGTGTGTGTGGGGTTGCAATTTGTGCTGCCTCACCAAAAAAAGGGTCCAGTCCCACAGACTTCCTCAGGCACTCCACCATGGGATGGCCAAACGTGATGTTTGGGACGAAATGCCTGTAGGGAACAGTTTAATAAATGTATCTAGGCCATTCTTGACGTGGGTAGCCTACCAATAACCAATTAGGTTATTTAAAATATACACGCACAAAGTCGATTTGCTTCCGTCTACTAGATACCACAACTTGATGTGTCCACAGAGGAAGTTTAAGTAAACAATGTTGCAATGTTGAGCAACCCTAAGTCGCTGTGGACTCTACACACAAAACATACCAGGGTTGCTTAATTCATGCAAGCATAGGCCAAACAAGCTAGCTTCCCCTCTTGTTGAGCTCTTGACATCTTGGCATCTGTCAAAGGGTTAGTCAGCTCGCTAACAAGTTAGCTACGAGCTACTACAACAAGCTTGCCAATGCGTGTTAGCGCAGCTCACCCGTCCATAACGTCGAGATGGAGGTAATCTGCCCCGCACTCCATCATCCGCTCACACTCACTACCCAAGCAGGCGAGATCACTGCTTAGAATGGACGGGCCGATCATGGCACTGTAAGCCATGCTGGATATTGTACTTTGGTGCTCTGATGTCTTCTACAAGTAGGCTAGAAGCCTAATGTTATCTTCCCTGCGGTAGACTTCCGCTGTTAAACTGACTTTCAAAATAAAAGTTTTAACAAACTACTTGATTTCACAGACGGAATCACACAAGCAACGAAAGGTTTTTCTTATTTGCGATTATAATTCCAAATTCAAGCAGTGTTCAACATTCAACAGCCAATTTCTCAAATACGGTCCACTATTGCAAACATTATTAACATAATGTTCCTATAAAGTTAATTGGGTCCCCCCTCATCATGTGTATCCAACTTGGTGTTGATGCCTCTAAATGCAGCTGCAGAACTGAGATGAAGAAGCTTTTTCATTTAAATGTAACATTTGCATAAAGAACGCACAACCTCCATCCCCGTCTATTAACAGTAGGCCTACTAGTACTAGCACATGTACTACTTTCTTTTTGCTAGGGGTTAGAAACAAGAGCTTATGGTGTGTGTGTGTTTGTGTGTAGACCCTTTTACACATCCTGTTAAAGCCAGGAATGTGGCACCTTTATGCCGCTTCGCAGTTCTGTATAAAAGGTAAAGACATGGAATATGGGGTCATTGTTGTACCAGCAATAATCCAGCAGAGGGGGCAAACACAGAGCTGAATCGATGGCAGAGAAGTTTAGAGAAGCCCAGGTATACATTTGAAGTTGACGAATATTTTTTAACTCCCCATTGAACTAAAAAATACTGCTTGGAAGGGTTACTGATTTTACATGGACACACATGTAAATAATGTGGGCTCCAGTGTTTTGATTGCAGAGATAATAGATTACTGTTTATGTAGTCACTGACAGAGTGATAGGATATACATGGCTAATATACAGTATATCTCCTTCAGTTCTCAACCTTTAATATCTATTTTCCTATTCTATCTTTCTCTCTCTTTCTCTGTCAACCTTCCAGTACATACTGTAGTTACAAGTTAATGTCTCACTCTCTTTTTGTTCTCTCTCCAATTGCCTCTCTCCTCCTCTTCGTTTCTCTCTCCATCTCTATTCTCTCTGCTCCCCCTCACCCCCCACATCTCTCTCTCTGCTGACACCCTGCTGTGAGTTGTCATTTTTAATGACTGACCCTAACATGTCAGATCCAAACACAATCTCATTCAATGGCCTGTCAAAACACCAACCAGATTCATCACCTGCTTTTTACTGGATCATTATCTGAGCTGCTTTATCAAGTATCTAACAAACAGATATATACTGGAGCCTGGAGTTGCTTTCGCATGGTGGTTTTCACACCTCATTTTGTGACTTGCATTGGTAGTCATATCTTGATAAGTAAGGGTAAAGATGTGGTCTGCTTGGTTGTTCTTACAGATAATAGTTGGATGTAAAATAAATGTAGAGCATTGTCCTTTAGATTCTTCTGAGGTTGTTCCCCTTTGTGCTCCTTCTACTTCTACTAGGCTCTTACGCTCTACAATTTATAATAATCATGATCAATATTTAAAACGTTCATTTTATAACATGTTTGCCTTGTATTTGACTTAATCTAACTCATTCGCAGTGTTATGTAATATCTATTCACTTAACTATGACCATTCTTATTCAACCCATAGTTATTCCAGCATACATGCAATACATTTAAAAGTATCCTAACCAGATTACCTCTTCCATTATATCATGGGCTATTGTTTGGGATGTTATGCCAATAAAACCCCTACATCGCTCTAGCTGAGTAATATGATTTATAGAACTATAGATTTTTACTCCTAAAACTGCTTTTAAATGTTCAGAAGTATAAAATTGATCTCCCTCCATACAGCCCATTACTTCACCCATATCAAAAGAAATGCTCAACAATGGGAAGAGGTGCTACCGTAAATCAAGTTTTGTAGCATAATGCAAGACAAATGCATCCAACAAAAACAATGTCAAAACTTATGAGCCCCATTAACCTAGAACTCTCCGGAACATCCCCATGGCTGCACTGGTAAGGCAAGTCTAAATTGTAGATTGAGGTTGTGGTTAATAGCTGGATTTCCTGAACCCTGGCTCAGGGAGAACAGCCCTTTGTAAAACAGTCAGAGGGATTTCTAACCCTCGAGTACAACTTTAAAATCTCAGGAAGAGCAATCCTCCCCAGTAAAATGTAATCAACTTGGTTTTACCAGAATGTTTGAGGTTATGCATATGTCTAACCAGTTCCCTTTCCATTATTGGAGTAGGCCTGACCAAGATCCATTCTTTGATAATTTAAAATCTGAAGCCACGTCAAGTTCTTGATCACTAACAGAACTAGCATGCAAAAACTGCATGTCTAGAAAGAATATTCCATGGCAACCGTTCACATTTGTAGGTATAATGCAGCATTATGCAGGTAAAGCACATGAGCCTGGATAGATTTGACACGTTTTATTTCAGGAATCAAACCCCAGCTTTGATCTGGTTGTTGGGAGGGAGGGGTTTTCCCAGATGCGTTCCAACAGTCAAGCCAAACTCTTGGTGTTCATGCTTCTTCTGAAGCTCTGGTTTAAGCTGGAAGCCATGCTCCCTGTCAAAACTATCCAAAGGGACAAAGGACAGCGGAGTTTCTCCTTGCAGCCCCTGAAGCCTGGTTCTCCAGAGCTCCAACATTGTGGTGCGGGCTTCAGAGGTGATACCAGATGGAGCCCAGAAAATCTGAGGAGCCAGAACTTGAAAGCCACAGTAGTGAAGGATCCCATTCTACACAGGGAGAGATAGTACATGCATCAAATCACCATAGCATCAGTAAGTCTTCCAAATCTCAAAGCAGAGAAGCATATGGTTCAGTAACTCACCTGTAGAGGCCACAGGGTTACATTCATGTCTCCATTGATGCCGTTTGAAGAGAACATGGACTCCTGAGAGCCAGTAGTGAAGGATAGCATGGCTTTCTTCTCCTGGGAAAAGTTGTATGCATCAGTATAGACTAGCCTGTAGTTGACATCCTTAATCTCTGGAATAAGATGGACCATGGGGTAAAGGCATAGCCCAGTGTGAGCACACGGTCAATCCATCCCTTCATGATGGCAGGAACAGAAAACCAGTACATGGGGAACTGAGGATACAGCAGGTCAAATCACCAAATTAAAGTTAAAAACAACCAACACCATAAGACAGAAATGGTGTTCAGAATGGGATTTATTGGCTATGAAAGTTTGTAATGCGACAACCTGGAAGATGACGATGTCCGCTTTGGTGAGTTTGCGGTGCTCTTCCATGATGTCATTAGAGAGCCTGCCCTCCTGCCAGGCTAGTTTGGTTTCTTCTGCATAACAGAAGTGCGTAGAGTCCTTCACCTCTCCTGGATGAAGGAGAAGAACAACCAATGTCAAGGAAAGCACCAGGAAGCAGAGTATAGCTTCCAACAAGCTAGGTCCACTTAGTCTCTATAAAGCAGTTAAGACTGCTGCCTCACCTGTGATATCCTCTGCAGTGGCAACAGCTGTGAACTTCATACTGTAGAGGTCAGACACCTCTACCTTGCAGCCCTGTGCAGTCAGAACCTCCACAGTAGCATCTTTAGCTGCGGCACTGAATGAACCAGCACTCTGGTGGGCATACACGATCAGAACATTCTGCTCCGCTGGAATACAACAAGACTTCAAAACAGTTCCTTGACATGGTTACACTGTTCAAAGCCTTGACAATTCTAGGAATCCTATGAAGACATCAAGTTGTTTCATTTTAAGAAAAGGCAAACCAAACATTTGAAAATATGTCTACTCACCCATTCTTATCTGTGTGGTATCTGACTGCAAGTAATGTTGGGCTGAATTGTAACTAGCTTGACTGGCCAGACAGCTCATACTTGTTCTGAGCTGAGGCTGCTGTTTTTATACTGCTGATCTGTTCACACGTGTTTGTGCAGCACCCACTCACACAGCTGCTTGTCAATCAGCAATCAGCTGAGACTTGATTGCTGATACTTGATGATATCCATCAAAGCCCTTTCTCTGGCCCAAACACTTTCTCAACCTCCATATAATAATTTTTCCTTTCAGAGTTAAACAATCAATTTAAAGTAATTCGATTTCTGAATGTCTTCTCTGAGTTATAATAAAGTGTGTTAAGCATGGTTAAAGCTGGCTCATGTATACCAAAAAAGTATCCTAACCAGTTTATCTCTCTTCCATTATATCAAGGGATATCATTTGGGTTGTTTGGCCAATTAAACCCCTACACCACTCTGCTTTGTGAGCAATATGATTTATAGAACTATAGATTTTTACTCCTAAAACTGCTTTGAAATGTTCATAAGTATACAATTGGTCTCCCTCCGTACTGCCCATTACTTTCCCAATATAAAACCAAAAGCCCAACCTTGTGAAGAGGTGCTACCGGAAACCAGGTTTTGTAGCATAATGCACGACAAATGCATTCAATAAAACCAATTCACGAGCGATTGAATAAATGATGTCTTTATTGAGGTGGAGGATGCTGGTAGCAGAGCCAAGCCTGATGCAGTTTGGTGGAGGCTGGTAGCAGAGCCAAGCCTGGTGGAGCGGAGGAGGCTGGTAGCAGAGCCGAGCCTGGTGCAGATGGAGGAGGCCAGTAGCACAGCCAGGCCTGAAGGGACGAGAGTGTGATTACTGGGATGCGCAGGAATGAATGATGACGATGTGAAGGAGTTTGAGATTCGGTCGCATTCCTCCGCTTTAACTGGGCTGATGTGTATGACTCGATTGGAGTGGAGGAATCTTGGTGCGCTGTCTTCCTCCCGAACTTCAGTTAATCTCACTTCATTTTGTAAAACCTATGAGCCCCATTAGCCTATAACTCCCCAGCACATCCCCATGGCTGAATTTGTGAGCAGTTTTCGACATATAGATGCTTTATTTGTAATCCGTTGTATTTTTTAGGTCCAAAAACGTGCAAGTCTGTTTAATCCGAGTTGAGAAGCAGGAAATTTGACAATGAAGCTCCCGGATGAGCGAACGTCAGTGGAAAAATTGTGATCTGTCTGACACAATCTAAATCACTGGAGTGTTGTACCAGAGATCCCAACATCATTCTCTACGCATTCCAGGAAAATATGATTGTGTCAAATGCTGCACTTGGTCCAGGAGAACCAGGACATAGATAGTGCCTGCGTCAGAGGCCAACAGTTCATTGACTACCTTGAGGATGAAATCAAGACTGAAGGTTCATACAGTGATTTGAGGAAAGGTGTTCAGTGAGCTGTTGTACCACAACTTTTTCCAGAATCTTGGTGAGAAGGCAGATTTGAAATTGGCATGTAGTTTGCCAAGAGACCCAGGATATAAGTTAGTTTTTTTAAGTAGGGGTTTAATAAATAGCCAGGGACTTGGGCCAGTTACAAGATTCATTCATATGTACCATGCGTGGTCCAATAGAGTTCCTTACGAACTGTGTGTCTGTGGGCAGGGGGGGGTAAGAAGGCAGCTGGTGGTCAGAGGGATTTCTATTCCTTGTGGATAACCTCAGGAAGAGCATTTCTCCACAGTAAAATGTAATCAAGTTGAGTTTACCAGAATGAGGTTATGCACATATAAACAGTTTCCTTCCCATTATTGGAGTAGGCCTGTCCAAGATCCATTCTCTGAGAGTTGAAAATCTGAAGCTACGTCAAGTTCTTGATCACTAACAGAACTAGCATGCAAAAACTGCATGTCTAGAAAGAATATTCCATGGCAACAGTTCACATTTGTAGGTATAATGCAAGTCAAGCACATGAGCCTGGATAGATTTGACACGTTTTATTTCAGGACTCAAACCCCAGCTTTGATCTGGTTGTTGGGAGGGAGGGGTTTCCCCAGATGGGTTCCGACCGTCAAGCCAAACTCTTGGTGTGCATGCTTCTTCTGAAGCTCTGGCTTAAGCTGGAAGCCATGCTCCCCGTCAAAACTATCCGAAGGGACAAAGGACAGCGGAGTTTCTCCTTGCAGCCCCTGAAGCCTGGTTCTCCAGAGCTCCAACATTGTGGTGCGGGCTTCAGAGGTGATACCAGATGGAGCCCAGAAAATCTGAGGAGCCAGAACTTGAAAGCCACAGTAGTGAAGGATCCCATTCTACACAGGGAGAGATAGTACATGCATCAAATCACCATAGCATCAGTAAGTCTTCCAAATCTCAAAGCAAAGAGGAATATGGTTCAGTAACTCACCTGTAGAGGCCACAGGGTTACATTCATGTCTCCATTGATGCCGTTGGAAGAGAACATGGACTCCTGAGAGCCAGTGGTGAAGGATAGCATTGCTTTTTTCTCCTGGAAAAAGGGAGTTGTATGCATCAGTATAAACTAGCCAGTAGAAAGTTGGCATCCTCTGGAATAAGATGGACCATGGGAAACAGGTTTGAAAGAATACCAGTAACTACCTTGAAGATACCCTGGCTGTACCTCTTCTCTGGGGTAAAGGCATAGCCCAGTGTGAGCACACGGTCAATCCATCCCTTCATGATGGCAGGAACAGAAAACCAGTACATGGGGAACTGAGGATACAGCAGGTCAAATCACCAAATTAAAGTTAAAAACAACCAACACCATAAGACAGAAATGGTGTTCAGAATGGGATTTATTGGCTATGAAAGTTTGTAATGCGACAACCTGGAAGATGACGATGTCCGCTTTGGTGAGTTTGCGGTGCTCTTCCATGATGTCATTAGAGAGCCTGCCCTCCTGCCAGGCTAGTTTGGTTTCTTCTGCATAACAGAAGTGCGTAGAGTCCTTCACCTCTCCTGGATGAAGGAGAAGAACAACCAATGTCAAGGAAAGCACCAGGAAGCAGAGTATAGCTTCCAACAAGCTAGGTCCACTTAGTCTCTATAAAGCAGTTAAGACTGCTGCCTCACCTGTGATATCCTCTGCAGTGGCAACAGCTGTGAACTTCATACTGTAGAGGTCAGACACCTCTACCTTGCAGCCCTGTGCAGTCAGAACCTCCACAGTAGCATCTTTAGCTGCGGCACTGAATGAACCAGCACTCTGGTGGGCATACACGATCAGAACATTCTGCTCCGCTGGAATACAACAAGACTTCAAAACAGTTCCTTGACATGGTTACACTGTTCAAAGCCTTGACAATTCTAGGAATCCTATGAAGACATCAAGTTGTTTCATTTTAAGAAAAGGCAAACCAAACATTTGAAAATATGTCTACTCACCCATTCTTATCTGTGTGGTATCTGACTGCAAGTAATGTTGGGCTGAATTGTAACTAGCTTGACTGGCCAGACAGCTCATACTTGTTCTGAGCTGAGGCTGCTGTTTTTATACTGCTGATCTGTTCACACGTGTTTGTGCAGCACCCACTCACACAGCTGCTTGTCAATCAGCAATCAGCTGAGACTTGATTGCTGATACTTGATGATATCCATCAAAGCCCTTTCTCTGGCCCAAACACTTTCTCAACCTCCATATAATAATTTTTCCTTTCAGAGTTAAACAATCAATTTAAAGTAATTCGATTTCTGAATGTCTTCTCTGAGTTATAATAAAGTGTGTTAAGCATGGTTAAAGCTGGCTCATGTATACCAAAAAAGTATCCTAACCAGTTTATCTCTCTTCCATTATATCAAGGGATATCATTTGGGTTGTTTGGCCAATTAAACCCCTACACCACTCTGCTTTGTGAGCAATATGATTTATAGAACTATAGATTTTTACTCCTAAAACTGCTTTGAAATGTTCATAAGTATACAATTGGTCTCCCTCCGTACTGCCCATTACTTTCCCAATATAAAACCAAAAGCCCAACCTTGTGAAGAGGTGCTACCGGAAACCAGGTTTTGTAGCATAATGCACGACAAATGCATTCAATAAAACCAATTCACGAGCGATTGAATAAATGATGTCTTTATTGAGGTGGAGGATGCTGGTAGCAGAGCCAAGCCTGATGCAGTTTGGTGGAGGCTGGTAGCAGAGCCAAGCCTGGTGGAGCGGAGGAGGCTGGTAGCAGAGCCGAGCCTGGTGCAGATGGAGGAGGCCAGTAGCACAGCCAGGCCTGAAGGGACGAGAGTGTGATTACTGGGATGCGCAGGAATGAATGATGACGATGTGAAGGAGTTTGAGATTCGGTCGCATTCCTCCGCTTTAACTGGGCTGATGTGTATGACTCGATTGGAGTGGAGGAATCTTGGTGCGCTGTCTTCCTCCCGAACTTCAGTTAATCTCACTTCATTTTGTAAAACCTATGAGCCCCATTAGCCTATAACTCCCCAGCACATCCCCATGGCTGAATTTGTGAGCAGTTTTCGACATATAGATGCTTTATTTGTAATCCGTTGTATTTTTTAGGTCCAAAAACGTGCAAGTCTGTTTAATCCGAGTTGAGAAGCAGGAAATTTGACAATGAAGCTCCCGGATGAGCGAACGTCAGTGGAAAAATTGTGATCTGTCTGACACAATCTAAATCACTGGAGTGTTGTACCAGAGATCCCAACATCATTCTCTACGCATTCCAGGAAAATATGATTGTGTCAAATGCTGCACTTGGTCCAGGAGAACCAGGACATAGATAGTGCCTGCGTCAGAGGCCAACAGTTCATTGACTACCTTGAGGATGAAATCAAGACTGAAGGTTCATACAGTGATTTGAGGAAAGGTGTTCAGTGAGCTGTTGTACCACAACTTTTTCCAGAATCTTGGTGAGAAGGCAGATTTGAAATTGGCATGTAGTTTGCCAAGAGACCCAGGATATAAGTTAGTTTTTTTAAGTAGGGGTTTAATAAATAGCCAGGGACTTGGGCCAGTTACAAGATTCATTCATATGTACCATGCGTGGTCCAATAGAGTTCCTTACGAACTGTGTGTCTGTGGGCAGGGGGGGTAAGAAGGCAGCTGGTGGTCAGAGGGATTTCTATTCCTTGTGGATAACCTCAGGAAGAGCATTTCTCCACAGTAAAATGTAATCAAGTTGAGTTTACCAGAATGAGGTTATGCACATATAAACAGTTTCCTTCCCATTATTGGAGTAGGCCTGTCCAAGATCCATTCTCTGAGAGTTGAAAATCTGAAGCTACGTCAAGTTCTTGATCACTAACAGAACTAGCATGCAAAAACTGCATGTCTAGAAAGAATATTCCATGGCAACAGTTCACATTTGTAGGTATAATGCAAGTCAAGCACATGAGCCTGGATAGATTTGACACGTTTTATTTCAGGACTCAAACCCCAGCTTTGATCTGGTTGTTGGGAGGGAGGGGTTTCCCCAGATGGGTTCCGACCGTCAAGCCAAACTCTTGGTGTGCATGCTTCTTCTGAAGCTCTGGCTTAAGCTGGAAGCCATGCTCCCCGTCAAAACTATCCGAAGGGACAAAGGACAGCGGAGTTTCTCCTTGCAGCCCCTGAAGCCTGGTTCTCCAGAGCTCCAACATTGTGGTGCGGGCTTCAGAGGTGATACCAGATGGAGCCCAGAAAATCTGAGGAGCCAGAACTTGAAAGCCACAGTAGTGAAGGATCCCATTCTACACAGGGAGAGATAGTACATGCATCAAATCACCATAGCATCAGTAAGTCTTCCAAATCTCAAAGCAAAGAGGAATATGGTTCAGTAACTCACCTGTAGAGGCCACAGGGTTACATTCATGTCTCCATTGATGCCGTTGGAAGAGAACATGGACTCCTGAGAGCCAGTGGTGAAGGATAGCATTGCTTTTTTCTCCTGGAAAAAGGGAGTTGTATGCATCAGTATAAACTAGCCAGTAGAAAGTTGGCATCCTCTGGAATAAGATGGACCATGGGAAACAGGTTTGAAAGAATACCAGTAACTACCTTGAAGATACCCTGGCTGTACCTCTTCTCTGGGGTAAAGGCATAGCCCAGTGTGAGCACACGGTCAATCCATCCCTTCATGATGGCAGGAACAGAAAACCAGTACATGGGGAACTGAGGATACAGCAGGTCAAATCACCAAATTAAAGTTAAAAACAACCAACACCATAAGACAGAAATGGTGTTCAGAATGGGATTTATTGGCTATGAAAGTTTGTAATGCGACAACCTGGAAGATGACGATGTCCGCTTTGGTGAGTTTGCGGTGCTCTTCCATGATGTCATTAGAGAGCCTGCCCTCCTGCCAGGCTAGTTTGGTTTCTTCTGCATAACAGAAGTGCGTAGAGTCCTTCACCTCTCCTGGATGAAGGAGAAGAACAACCAATGTCAAGGAAAGCACCAGGAAGCAGAGTATAGCTTCCAACAAGCTAGGTCCACTTAGTCTCTATAAAGCAGTTAAGACTGCTGCCTCACCTGTGATATCCTCTGCAGTGGCAACAGCTGTGAACTTCATACTGTAGAGGTCAGACACCTCTACCTTGCAGCCCTGTGCAGTCAGAACCTCCACAGTAGCATCTTTAGCTGCGGCACTGAATGAACCAGCACTCTGGTGGGCATACACGATCAGAACATTCTGCTCCGCTGGAATACAACAAGACTTCAAAACAGTTCCTTGACATGGTTACACTGTTCAAAGCCTTGACAATTCTAGGAATCCTATGAAGACATCAAGTTGTTTCATTTTAAGAAAAGGCAAACCAAACATTTGAAAATATGTCTACTCACCCATTCTTATCTGTGTGGTATCTGACTGCAAGTAATGTTGGGCTGAATTGTAACTAGCTTGACTGGCCAGACAGCTCATACTTGTTCTGAGCTGAGGCTGCTGTTTTTATACTGCTGATCTGTTCACACGTGTTTGTGCAGCACCCACTCACACAGCTGCTTGTCAATCAGCAATCAGCTGAGACTTGATTGCTGATACTTGATGATATCCATCAAAGCCCTTTCTCTGGCCCAAACACTTTCTCAACCTCCATATAATAATTTTTCCTTTCAGAGTTAAACAATCAATTTAAAGTAATTCGATTTCTGAATGTCTTCTCTGAGTTATAATAAAGTGTGTTAAGCATGGTTAAAGCTGGCTCATGTATACCAAAAAAGTATCCTAACCAGTTTATCTCTCTTCCATTATATCAAGGGATATCATTTGGGTTGTTTGGCCAATTAAACCCCTACACCACTCTGCTTTGTGAGCAATATGATTTATAGAACTATAGATTTTTACTCCTAAAACTGCTTTGAAATGTTCATAAGTATACAATTGGTCTCCCTCCGTACTGCCCATTACTTTCCCAATATAAAACCAAAAGCCCAACCTTGTGAAGAGGTGCTACCGGAAACCAGGTTTTGTAGCATAATGCACGACAAATGCATTCAATAAAACCAATTCACGAGCGATTGAATAAATGATGTCTTTATTGAGGTGGAGGATGCTGGTAGCAGAGCCAAGCCTGATGCAGTTTGGTGGAGGCTGGTAGCAGAGCCAAGCCTGGTGGAGCGGAGGAGGCTGGTAGCAGAGCCGAGCCTGGTGCAGATGGAGGAGGCCAGTAGCACAGCCAGGCCTGAAGGGACGAGAGTGTGATTACTGGGATGCGCAGGAATGAATGATGACGATGTGAAGGAGTTTGAGATTCGGTCGCATTCCTCCGCTTTAACTGGGCTGATGTGTATGACTTGATTGGAGTGGAGGAATCTTGGTGCGCTGTCTTCCTCCCGAACTTCAGTTAATCTCACTTCATTTTGTAAAACCTATGAGCCCCATTAGCCTATAACTCCCCAGCACATCCCCATGGCTGAATTTGTGAGCAGTTTTCGACATATAGATGCTTTATTTGTAATCCGTTGTATTTTTTAGGTCCAAAAACGTGCAAGTCTGTTTAATCCGAGTTGAGAAGCAGGAAAATTTGACAATGAAGCTCCCGGATGAGCGAACGTCAGTGGAAAAATTGTGATCTGTCTGACACAATCTAAATCACTGGAGTGTTGTACCAGAGATCCCAACATCATTCTCTACGCATTCCAGGAAAATATGATTGTGTCAAATGCTGCACTTGGTCCAGGAGAACCAGGACATAGATAGTGCCTGCGTCAGAGGCCAACAGTTCATTGACTACCTTGAGGATGAAATCAAGACTGAAGGTTCATACAGTGATTTGAGGAAAGGTGCTCAGTGAGCTGTTGTACCACAACTTTTTCCAGAATCTTGGTGAGAAGGCAGATTTGAAATTGGCATGTAGTTTGCCAAGAGACCCAGGATATAAGTTAGTTTTTTTAAGTAGGGGTTTAATAAATAGCCAGGGACTTGGGCCAGTTACAAGATTCATTCATATGTACCATGCGTGGTCCAATAGAGTTCCTTACGAACTGTGTGTCTGTGGGCAGGGGGGGGTAAGAAGGCAGCTGGTGGTCAGAGGGATTTCTATTCCTTGTGGATAACCTCAGGAAGAGCATTTCTCCACAGTAAAATGTAATCAAGTTGAGTTTACCAGAATGAGGTTATGCACATATAAACAGTTTCCTTCCCATTATTGGAGTAGGCCTGTCCAAGATCCATTCTCTGAGAGTTGAAAATCTGAAGCTACGTCAAGTTCTTGATCACTAACAGAACTAGCATGCAAAAACTGCATGTCTAGAAAGAATATTCCATGGCAACAGTTCACATTTGTAAGTATAATGCAAGTCAAGCACATGAGCCTGGATAGATTTGACACGTTTTATTTCAGGACTCAAACCCCAGCTTTGATCTGGTTGTTGGGAGGGAGGGGTTTCCCCAGATGGGTTCCGACCGTCAAGCCAAACTCTTGGTGTGCATGCTTCTTCTGAAGCTCTGGCTTAAGCTGGAAGCCATGCTCCCCGTCAAAACTATCCGAAGGGACAAAGGACAGCGGAGTTTCTCCTTGCAGCCCCTGAAGCCTGGTTCGCCAGAGCTCCAACATTGTGGTGCGGGCTTCAGAGGTGATACCAGATGGAGCCCAGAAAATCTGAGGAGCCAGAACTTGAAAGCCACAGTAGTGAAGGATCCCATTCTACACAGGGAGAGATAGTACATGCATCAAATCACCATAGCATCAGTAAGTCTTCCAAATCTCAAAGCAAAGAGGAATATGGTTCAGTAACTCACCTGTAGAGGCCACAGGGTTACATTCATGTCTCCATTGATGCCGTTGGAAGAGAACATGGACTCCTGAGAGCCAGTGGTGAAGGATAGCATTGCTTTTTTCTCCTGGAAAAAGGGAGTTGTATGCATCAGTATAAACTAGCCAGCAGAAAGTTGGCATCCTCTGGAATAAGATGGACCATGGGAAACAGGTTTGAAAGAATACCAGTAACTACCTTGAAGATACCCTGGCTGTACCTCTTCTCTGGGGTAAAGGCATAGCCCAGTGTGAGCACACGGTCAATCCATCCCTTCATGATGGCAGGAACAGAAAACCAGTACATGGGGAACTGAGGATACAGCAGGTCAAATCACCAAATTAAAGTTAAAAACAACCAACACCATAAGACAGAAGTGGTGTTTGTAATGCAACAACCTGGAAGATGACGATGTCCGCTTTGGTGAGTTTGCGGTGCTCTTCCATGATGTCATTAGAGAGCCGGCCCTCCTGCCAGGCTAGTTTGGTTTCTTCTGCATAACAGAAGTGCGTAGAGTCCTTCACCTCTCCTGGATGAAGGAGAAGAACCAATGTCAAGGAAAGCACCAGGGAGCAGAGTATAGCTTCCAACAAGCTAGGTCCACTTAAGTCTCCATAAAGCAGTTAAGACTGCTGCCTCACCTGTGATATCCTCTGCAGTGGCAACAGCTGTGAACTTCATACTGTAGAGGTCAGACACCTCTACCTTGCAGCCCTGTGCAGTCAGAACCTCCACAGTAGCATCTTTAGCTGCGGCATTGAATGAACCAGCGCTCTGGTGGGCATACACGATCAGAACATTCTTCTCCGCTGGAATACAACAAGACTTCAAATCAGTTCCTTGACATGGTTACACTGTTCAAAGCCTTGAAAATTCTAGGAATCCTGTGAAGACATCAAGTCGTTTCATTTTAAGCAAAGGCAAACCAAACATTTGAAAATATGACTACTCACCCATTCTTATCTGTGTGGTATCTGACTGCAAGTAATGTTGGGCTGAATTGTAACTAGCTTGACTGGCCAGACAGCTCATACTTGCTCTGAGCTGAGGCTGCTGTTTTTATACTGCTGATCTGTTCACGTGTGTTTGCGCAGCACCAATTCACACAGCTGCTTGTCAATCAGCAATCAGCTGAGACTTGATTGTTGACACTTGATGAAATCCATCAAAGCCCTTTATTTGGCCCACACACTTGCTCAACTTCTGTATAATCATTGTTTTTTTCAAACAATCGACTTAAAGTAATTACATTTCTGAACGTTTTCTCTGAGTTATAAAAAAGTGTGCAAAGCATGGTTAAAGCTGGCTCATGTTGACCAAAAAAGTATCCTAACCAGTTTATCTCTCTTCCATTATATCAAGGGATATTGTTTGGGTTGTTTGGCCAGAACAAATATTCAGAAGTATACAAATGGGCTCCCTGATACTGCCCATTACTTTCCCCAATATAAAACCAAAAGCTCAACCTTGAGATGAGGTGCTACCGGAAACCAGTTTTGAGCATGATGCACGACAAATGCACTCAATAAAACCAATTCACAAGTTCAGTAACACACCAGCTATTGAATAAATAATATGTTTTTATTGAGGTGGAAGAGGCTGGTAGCAGAGCCTAATGCGGTTGTTGGAGGCTGGTAGCAGAGCCAAACATGGTGCAGTTGGTGGAGGCTGGTATTAGAGCCAAGACTGATGCGGTTAGAAAAACTCATTAGAAGAGAAAAAATGGACGAAACCTTAGGAGGAGCTATTCAGTAAGGCATAACCTCCTCCAGAGACGGTTGGTGAAAGAGAGGTGCAGAACAAAGGCTACACATAGTCATACAACAGGAAAGTGTCAATGGGTGTTGAAACACCAAAATCCAGTGTTCAACTTGGGTCAGAGTTGGTAAATGTCAGTTCAAGCAGTGGTATCCCCAGGAATTGGGGGCATGGGATCGGTGCAGCATCACAGGCAGATGAATGGACGGGAAATGACCAAGGATTCGCTGTTGTCCGTCAGGGAGACCGATGTTAACGTGGCGACTAGATCCAGCTTTGGCAGACTGTCACAGATCGATATCCACTGGCGACCAGGTCCAACGTTGGCAGACCAGGCAGATGCTGACAGCTCAAACCCCCCGCCCAAGGGAGGTGTGGAGGGGGGACAGAGAGAAGAGAGCAGGAATTAGAAAATGCATGCAGCAACTAACAGTTACAGTAATAGTAAGAATGAGGTCAATAGTAAGAATGAGATCCCCACCGGTCAAGTGTGAACTAGTGCAGCAATTTAGCAGACCAAAAAGGGTATTTGATGTAGCCCTAAACATTAAGACATCGCCAGCCCCCCTCAATTGGAACATGAAATCTGTTCGAGGGAAAAGAAACTCTAAAATAAGAATAAGAATGCCCCGTTCCCAATTGTCTCCAACTAGCAAGAGAAACAATATACAATAACAGGTTTACTTTATTTTTTAAGTCAAGTTATATGATACCTATCCGACATACAGATGCTTTATTTGTAATTATTTTTGTCTTTTTTAGGTCCTAGAACATGCACGTCTATTTTATCTGAGTTGAGAAGCAAGAAATGTTACCATGAAGCTCCTGGATGAGCGAACGTCAGTGGAAAAAAGTTGATCTGTCTGATAGAATCTAAATCACTGGAGTGTTGTACTGCACTTGGTCCAGGAGAACCAGGACAGAGATAGCGCCTGCGTCAGAGGCTAACAGTTCATTGACTACCTTGAGGATGAAATCAAGACTGGAAGGGTTCATAGTGATTTGAGGAAAGGTGTTCAGTGAGCTGTTGTACCACAACCTTATCCAGAATCTTTGTGAGAAAAGGCAGATTTGAAATTGGCCTGTAGTTTGCCAAGAGACCCAGGATGCAGGATTGTTTTTTTAAGTAGGGGTTTAATTGCTTGTTTAAAATCTTCAGGGACTCGGCCAGTTACGAGCGATTCATTAATATGTACCATGGGTGGTCCAACAGAAAGTTCCTTACGAAGTGCGTGCGTGTGTGTGGGGGGGGGTCAAGAAGGCAGCTGTTGGTCAGAGGGATTTCTTTACCTTGTGGATAACCTCAGGAAGAGCATTTCTCCCCAGTAAAATGTAATCAAGTTGAGTTTACCAGAATGAGGTTATGCACATGTATAACCAGTTTCATTTCCATTATTGGATTAGGCCTGTCCAGGATCCATTCTCAGAGAGTTTAACAGCTGAAGTCACATCACGTTCTTGATCACTAACAGAACTAGCATGCAAAACTGTCTAGAAAGAATTCCATGGGAACAGTTTACATTTGAAGGTATAATGCAAGTAAAGCACATGAGCCTGGATAGATTTGACACATTTTATTTCAGGATTCAAACCCCAGCTTTGATCTGGTTGTTGGGAGGGAGGGGTTTCCCCAGATGGGTCCCGACCGTCAAGCCAAACTCCTGGTCTGCATGCTTCTTCTGAAGCTCTGGTTTAAGCTGAAAGCCATGCGCCCCGTCAAAACTATCCGAAGGGACAAAGGACAGCGGAGTTTCTCCTTGCAGCCCCTGAAGCCTGGTTCGCCAGAGCTCCAACATTGTGGTGCGGGCTTCAGAGGTGATACCAGATGGAGCCCAGAAAATCTGAGGAGCCAGAACTTGAAAGCCACAGTAGTGAAGGATCCCATTCTACACAGGGAGAGATAGTACATGCATCAAATCACCATAGCATCAGCAAGTCTTCCAAATCTCAAGGCATAAGGTTCAGTAACTCACCTGTAGAGGCCACAGGGTTACATTCATGTCTCCATTGATGCCATTGGAAGAGAACATGGACTCCTGAGAGCCAGTGGTGAAGGATAGCAAGGCCTTCTTCTCCTGGTAAAATGGAGAATTGTATGCATCAGTATAAACTAGTTGACATCCTTAATCTCTGGAATAAGATGGACCATGGGAAACAGGTTTGAAATAATACCAGTCATTACCTTGAAGATACCCTGGCTGTACCTCTTCTCTGGGGTAAAGGCATAGCCCAGTGTGAGCACACGGTCAATCCATCCCTTCATGATGGCAGGAACAGAAAACCAGTACATGGGGAACTGAGGATACAGCAGGTCAAATCACCAAATTAAAGTTAAAAACAACCAACACCATAAGACAGAAATGGTGTTCAGAATGGGATTTATTGGCTATGAAAGTTTGTAATGCGACAACCTGGAAGATGACGATGTCCGCTTTGGTGAGTTTGCGGTGCTCTTCCATGATGTCATTAGAGAGCCTGCCCTCCTGCCAGGCTAGTTTGGTTTCTTCTGCATAACAGAAGTGCGTAGAGTCCTTCACCTCTCCTGGATGAAGGAGAAGAACAACCAATGTCAAGGAAAGCACCAGGAAGCAGAGTATAGCTTCCAACAAGCTAGGTCCACTTAGTCTCTATAAAGCAGTTAAGACTGCTGCCTCACCTGTGATATCCTCTGCAGTGGCAACAGCTGTGAACTTCATACTGTAGAGGTCAGACACCTCTACCTTGCAGCCCTGTGCAGTCAGAACCTCCACAGTAGCATCTTTAGCTGCGGCATTGAATGAACCAGCACTCTGGTGGGCATACACGATCAGAACATTCTTCTCCGCTGGAATACAACAAGACTTCAAATCAGTTCCTTGACATGGTTACACTGTTCAAAGCCTTAAAAATTCTAGGAATCCTATGAAGACCTCAAGTTGTTTCATTTTAAGCAAAGGCAAACCAAACATTTGAAAACATGACTACTCACCCATTCTTATCTGTGTGGTATCTGACTGCAAGTAACGTTGGGCTGAATTGTAAATAGACTGGCCAGACAGCTCATACTTGCTCTGAGCTAAGGCTGCTGTTTTTATACTGCTGATCTGTTCACACCTGTTTGCGCAGCACCAATTCACACAGCTGCTTGTCAATCATTAATCAGCTGAGACTTGATTTCTGCTACTTGATAAAAATCCATCAAAGCCCTTTATTTGGCCCACACACTTGCTCAACTTCTGTATAATCATAGTTTTTTTCAAACAATCGACTTAAAGTAATTACATTTCTGAACGTTTTCTCTGAGTTATAAAAAAGTGTGCCAAGCATGGTTAAAGCTGGCTCATGTATACCAAAAAAGTATCCTAACCAGTTTATCTCTCTTTCATTATATCAAGGGATATTGCTTGGGTTGTTTGGCCAGAACATTTACATTTATATGTAAATGTATCCATATTTATATGTTATCCAAAGCGACTTCCAAGAGAGAGCTTTACAAAAGTGCATAGGTCACTGATCGTAACAACGAAATATCCCCAACATAGCAGGTAGTCAAACATGAAGCATACATTGTGAAAACCAAAAAATAAGTGCCAAACGGACGAATCATAAGAGCATGAAGTTAAACAAGTTACAATTAAACAACATGGACCTCAAAAGTGCAAGAGTGTACCTGTGAAAAAAACACACAAGCAACAGTAAACTACTTCACAGCGAGTACAATCATTTTAAATCAGTTACAGCTAACCAACAAGAGCATCACGTCTCTAAGTAAGAGTCATTGTGATCCTGGAGGAAATTAACATCATGTCCAGCAGATCTTTCCTAGGTACCGTTGTATTCCCGGAACAAGTGTGTCTTGAGCCTTTTCTTGAAGGTGGGGAGACAGTCAGTGTCTCTGATGGAGGTGGGGAGTTGATTCCACCACTGGGGGGCCAGACAGGGGAAGAGCTTGTGTTGGGACCGGCGGTCTTGAGAACAAATGTTCAGAAGTATACAAATGGGCTCCCTGATACTGCCCACAATTTCCCCTATATAGAACCAAAAGCTCAACCTAGGAAAGAGGTGCTACCAGAAACCAAGATTTGTATCATGATGCACAACAAATGCATTCAATAAAACCAATTCACAAGTTCAGTAAAACACCAGCGATTGAATAAATAATATGTTTTTATTGAGGTGGAAGAGGCTGGTAGTAGAGCCAAGCCTGATGCAGTTTGGTGGAGGCTGGTAGCAGAGCTTAATGCGGTTGGTGAAGGCTGGTTGTAGAGCAGAGACTGATGCGGTTGGAAAAAACTAATTAGAAGAGAAAAAATTGACGAAAACTTAGGAGGAGCTATTCAATAACCTCCTCCAGAGACGGTTGGTGAAAGAGAGGTGCAGAACAAAGGCTTAACATAGTCATACAACAGCAAAGTGTCAATGGGCGTTGAAACACCAAAATCCAGTGTTCAACTTGGGTCAGAGTTGGTAAATGTAAGTTCAAGCAGTGGTATCCCCAGGAATTGGGGGCATGGGATCGGTGCAGCATCACAGGCAGATGGATGGACAGGAAATGACCAGGGACTCGCTGTTGTCCGTCAGGGAGACCGATGTTAACTTGGCGACTGGATCCAGCTTTGGCAGACTGTCACAGATCGATGTCCACTGGCGACCAGGTCCAACGTTGGCAGACCGACGACCAGGCAGATGCTTTCAGCTCAAACCCCCCACACCACAAGGGAGGTGTGGAGGGGTGTGTGGATGGGGGACAGAGAGAACAGAGCAGGAATTAGAAAATGCATGCAGCAACTAACAGTTACAGTAATAGTAAGAATGAGGTTAATAGTAAGAATGTGCCTGTTTTGGAAGCAATAAAGTGATCATTCTACCTACGATTCCTCATGCGTCACTGTTGGGTCCATCACAATGTGTTTGTACTGGAAACATGTAGGTTTAAACCAGAATACTGTAATGTAGTTATGATATGACCAGAGTACTAAGGTAGTTATGTCATAATCAGAGTATTGTAGTGTAGTTGTAATATCACCAAGCACTGTAATTCACTTATGTTATAACCAGAGTATCTAGTGTAGTTATATTATAATCAGAGTACGATAGCATAGTTATGATATAACCACAGAACTATATTGTTGGTATTGGACTAACCATGGCACTATGATGTAGTTATGACATAACCAGGGTAAAACTGGTTAAGGGACATTGTGTTTGTAACCCGTGTCACACATCTTAAGGATAATGTGTTAGTAACCTGAATCAATAACTAGCTCAACTTGAGAACTAATCTTGAGAGCTGGGGCCTGTTCCATGAAGTGAGTTTACCAAATAAGCCAGGTTTATGTCAGTTACTTTCCTTGACAACAGATTGGATTATTCTGTATCTAGATTTAAGGAACAGGCCCCCGGATAATATGAAGTTGTTTATTTTGGTAAAAGGGAATGTTTATGTATCTTTAGGGCACTTCTCTTTGCTGTGAATCATACATGGTGTTAGGGTACCACCTTGTGATGACAACAGCACTTTAAATTTAAACTGCACACATCACACATGCACAAACCCACACAATCACAAACATGGGTGTCTGACACAGCAACATCTTCAAATGGTTTATTTGAAATAACAGATATACATATCACACAAATAATTAATTACAATTGTTGTACTATATCACGTCCAGCAATGCTTCACCAGATGCGGAGCACAGCTAAACACATGACTGTCAAATCTACTGCATCTCTTACAAAACAGGAAGTCACAGAAACACATACAATTCTTTTTTAACATTACAGGAGAAATACATCTTTCTAAAGTAAACACTTTAAAATGGTATTTATGTTTAAAACTCTTAACCTTTCTATTACTTTATCAGACACACATGTTTCTTTTTATGTAGACAAAGCATATATTTTTTAATTACTAGAAATCATTTTTAACCATTACAGGAAAGTTACACTTAAAAGGAAACTTACATACTTTCTCACTGCCAAAAATTGTGATTGGATTGCTGTCCAATGGATGGAGGTTTATATGTTAACTTCTTTGTTTCGGCAACAACTCTAATTTGGCCTTTCTACCTCATTATGAACATATGGAGATCAACCAGTTCAGTAAAACAAGCTGTCCAAGGTAAAGCCTTCTCTATGGGATCTCTTGTTGCTCACCAGTGCTTAATATTTGAAATCATTTTGGTCACTCTGTTGGATATTAAATCAGGATTTCACTGTTTTTTGTAACCAGTTGTGCTTTAGAAAGAAACACAGTCACACCCTGCTGACATTATTTACTGTGTTCTGATGTAGGAAACTGCAACTACGTATTTTCTGACACCCATTTGTAATTTCTCAATGTCATTTTGGAAACAAATGTTGTTGTGGGTCATTGTGATCCCGATATCTCACTGCCCTATGGTAGGATGGGGGTCATAATAGGGCCTTCTCTCTCTCCCCTTCTCGCTCCCTGTCTCTCTCTCTCTTTCTCTCTCTCTCCATCTCTCTCTGTCTCTTCCTTCCTCCCTGTCTCTCTCTCTGCCTCTCTCTCTCTCTCTCTCTCTCTCTCTCTCTGTAGATATATATATATATATATATATATATCTTTTAGGGTCTACAGTGAGTCTCGGTCTCTTCTCCAGACCCTCAGAATGACAGTGACCACAGCACAGACTGTTCCAACGAGAGCACAGCTCCCCACTGCATCTCTCACTGCATGGAACACAGAGCCAAGAGAGGGTTTCCCCTGATAGACTAAGTTAGTCTTGGCTAAAGAATCACATGCTAAAGTAAAAGTCTTTACCTCTGTCCTGTGTATCTCACACACCAGTACTCCCCACTGTCCTCTTGGGAGAGGTTAGAAATTGTCAAAGAGGTGAAACTGAGAGAAACATTGTATCTCTGGTCCAGTTCTTATGTGAAATCTTTGTATATCTGAGTCCAGTATGACACGTTCATCAGTGTTCCTGAACCACACAACATAGTCTGCATCCACTGAGTCTGGGTCACAGCTGAGACTGACCTCTGACCCCTCTGAGAAGAACACAGTGAGAGAGGTAGACTCTGGGCAGACCAGCAGTATATAGTATACATGGTTACATCTGTACTGCATGAATACCATCCTGAGTGGTTGAGCTCCAGTGATGGGATGACCAAGGAGTAGTTGGTGTTCTCTCTTCCATCCATCATGTACATCTCCCCTCTTCTCTGGGGCCTGGGGCTGGAGGTCTCAGGTGGGCTCTTGGGTGGAACGTCTGCTTTAATTGTCCCGTAAGGTGTTCTCCAAGAAGTCCCTGCAGGGTCAGCAGTGAAACTAAAACAAGGCAGTGTGACCCCCTGTCCTTCTGAACGGAGGTAGTAGTACTGCTGGTGTGTATAACCTCTCACTATACTGCCACATTTCTGCTCCTCCAGGGCCACACAGGTGTAGAGGCCGTCCATGTCGGTGAAGTTGGAGATCAGAAGAGAGTTGTTCTGTGTCACCTGAACTCGGCCCTGAAGGTCTTTCATCCCTGAGTTCAGGGTTTCACTCCATCCACAAACACTGTCCTCCACTTTACTCCTGTTTCCCTGAACCAGGTGATAGTTGGGCTGAGGTCTGCTTCTGCTGTAATATCACATGGCAGCTCAGTTGTCCCAGTAGCAAACATCTGCTATATTTCCAATCGCAGACTGTGAGAGTGAAGTTCTTCTGGTATGTCACTTTGCTGCCTGTCCTGCATTCAATCCTGTAACGTCCAGCATCTGACTGAGATACTTGGTAGATGTCTAAATATAAGTCTTCAGAAATGTTCCTCACTCTCAGTCTATCTGTCAGTTCTCCATGCAGAGTAGAGTTGACAGGGGAAGAGTCAGACGTGTTCCACAGGAGCAGCTCTCCGTCAGCCATGGATCTGGACACCAAACAGAAAGTCTGCATTCTTGGGAAGAGAAAGGACATGTATTTCATACGTGTCTTCTTCCCACTCAACTGTGTGGGTCTCTTGTTCTCCATAGATGTTTTGCATGAGAAAAGTCAGCAGAAAGATGAGTTTTGGGGCTGAAGCCATTCCTGAGTGGTTGTTGTCCAGCTTTGTCAGAAGTGAAAATGTTCCCTGCAAGCTTGTGGTTTATCATTTTGAGGTATCTTATATGTTCACATGAATTGCGCAACAACCAAGCAACATTAACAGCAAAGGAGTTGCATAATGTCTTGATTAAAGATACAGATCGTTTTTGTCTATAAACGAAGTGTTATGAGTTTCAGATGATCTGGGGAATTAAATATGTTTTTGTTACTGTAACACACTTATTCTTGAATGTTAGGAAATATATTTAAGCTCATTAGCTGTTATTAACCAGCCAGGTTAGTCATGAATGACCTACAATGAAGGATGTTGTCATAACAAGACTACAACCACCATGCTAGATAATAGCTCATGCTGCAGCAAGAAGATAAAATGGCTGATGGGTTGATTTCACTCACCACACTCATCAAAATATAATATACACAAGAGACAAACACATGTCCCTACTTCATTCCAGTTACGTCTTTTTTTAATCATACAGTCAAAATTACAATCACATAGTATTTCAAATGCCAAATGCATACAAGGAGGTATATATTATGGTTCTATATTCATGGTTTATTTGAGGTACAAGGAGGCGGGTAAAAGATCAGTCAGGGTTGGCAAAGGTCGTAACCCACAAGGCAGACTGTCTCAGCCTCAGTCCTCAAGATGTAAACAGGTGTGGAGGAGGCCTTAGTCCCCTGGAAATTCACAACCATTTCCTTTGTCTTTGAGATGTTACGCCTCAGGTAGTTCTTCTCGCACCACCCAACAACGTCCTCCACAAGGCCCCTGCACTCACCACAATAGCAGAGTCATCAGAAAACTTGTGCAGATCAAGTGTCTGAGTTGTATGAGATGTCGGGGTATAGAGAGTGAACAGCAAAGGGTACAGTGCCGTTCCTTGGGGAACACCTGTTCTGATCACCGCACGGTCAGACACACTTCTACAACTGCTCACACTGTGGTCTGCAAGACAGTCGACCCTCCAGCAGACCAAGGGGGCTTCCACCTGCCTCTGCCTCATCTTCTCCCCCAGCAGCCGAGGCTGTATGCTGTTGAAGGCACTGGAGAATTCAAACCACAGGATTCTCACTGTTCACCCAGCTCCATCCAGGAGGGAGTAGGCCCTCCTGAGCAGGTCAAGGACAACGTTGCACACTGCAGTGACTGGCTGGCTGGTAATGACAGGGACCCTTGAAGGCACTGGCCAGGGGCCTGAGGTGTGAGAGCACTAGCCTCTCCAGGGTCTTCCTGACATTGGTGTGGAGACAGGTAGTAAGGGGGAGGTACTATAAGTATATTGAAGATTTACATAAACTATCCAAATCCTCAGGACGGTATCTGTCACATCCTGAGTTCAGTATAATATGTTCATCAGTGTGTTCCCAAGGTTGAGCATTTGGTTTTATATAGGGAAAATTATGGGCAGTATGGAGGAGCATTTGTTCTGGCCAAACAACCCAAACAATATCCCTTGATATAATGGAAGAGAGATAAACTGGTTAGGATACTTTTTTGGTCAACATGAGCCAGCTTTAACCATGCTTGGCACACTTTTTTATAACTCAGAGAAAACTTTCAGAAATGTAATTGCTTTAAGTTGATTGTTTGAAAAAAACAATGATTATACGGACATTGAGCAAGTGTGTGGGACAGAGAAAGGGCTTTGATGGATTTCATCAAGTATCAGCAATCAAGTCTCAGCTGATTGCTGATTGACAAGCAGCTGTGTGAGTGGGTGCTGTGCAAACACACGTGAACAGATCAGCAGTATAAAAACAGCAGCCTCAGCTCAGAACAAGTATGAGCTGTCTGGCCAGTCAAGCTAGTTATAATTCAGCCCAACATTACTTGCAGTCAGATACCACACAGATAAGAATGGGTGAGTAGACATATTTTCAAATGTTTGGTTAGCCTTTTCTTAAAATGAAACAACTTGATGTCTTCATATGATTCCTAGAATTGTCAAGGCTTTGAACAGTGTAACCATGTCAAGGAACTGATTTGAAGTATTGTTGTATTCCAGCGGAGAAGAATGTTCTGATCGTGTATGCCCACCAGAGTGCTGGTTCATTCAATGCCGCAGCTAAAGATGCTACTGTGGAGGTTCTGACTGCACAGGGCTGCAAGGTAGAGGTGTCTGACCTCTACAGTATGAAGTTCACAGCTGTTGCCACTGCAGAGGATATCACAGGTGAGGCAGCAGTCTTAACTGCTTTATGGAGACTTAAGTGGACCTAGCTTGTTGGAAGCTATACTCTGCTTCATGGTGCTTTCCTTGACATTGGTTGTTCTTCTCCTTCATCCAGGAGAGGTGAAGGACTCTACGCACTTCTGTTATGCAGAAGAAACCAAATTAGCCTGGCAGGAGGGCCGGCTCTCTAATGACATCATGGCAGAGCACCGCAAACTCACCAAAGCGAACATCGTCATCTTCCAGGTTCTTGTATTACAAACACCTTTTCTGTCTTATGGTGTTGGTTGTTTTTAACTCTAATTTGGTGATTTGACTTGCTGTATCCTCAGTTCCCCATGTACTGGTTTTCTGTTCCTGCCATCATGAAGGGATGGATTGACCGTGTGCTCACACTGGGCTATGCCTTTACCCCAGAGAAGAGGTACAGCCAGGGTATCTTCAAGGTAGTGACTGGTATTCTTTCAAACCTGTTTCCCCATGGTCCATCTTATTCCAGAGATTAAGGATGTCAACTACAGGCTAGTCTATACTGATGCATTTTTTCCCAGGAGAAGAAAGCCATGCTATCCTTCACCACTGGCTCTCAGGAGTCCATGTTCTCTTCCAACGGCATCAATGGAGACATGAATGTAACCCTGTGGCCTCTACAGGTGAGTTACTGAACCTTATGCCTTGAGATTTGGAAGACTTGCTGATGCTATGGTGATTTGATGCATGTACTATCTCTCCCTGTGTAGAATGGGATCCTTCACTACTGTGGCTTTCAAGTTCTGGCTCCTCAGATTTTCTGGGCTCCATCTGGTATCACCTCTGAAGCCCGCACCACAATGTTGGAGCTCTGGAGAACCAGGCTTCAGGGGCTGCAAGGAGAAACTCCGCTGTCCTTTGTCCCTTCGGATAGTTTTGACGGGGAGCATGGCTTTCAGCTTAAACCAGAGCTTCAGAAGAAGCATGCAGACCAGGAGTTTGGCTTGACGGTCGGGACCCATCTGGGGAAACCCCTCCCTCCCAACAACCAGATCAAAGCTGGGGTTTGAATCCTGAAATAAAACGTGTCAAATCTATCCAGGCTCATGTGCTTTACTTGCATTATACCTTCAAATGTAAACTGTTCCCATGGAATTCTTTCTAGACAGTTTTGTATGGTAGTTCTGTTAGTGATCAAGAACCTGATGTGACTTCAGATGTTAAACTCTCTGAGAATGGATCCTGGACAGGCCTAATCCAATAATGGAAATGAAACTGGTTATACATGTGCATAACCTCATTCTGGTAAACTCAACTTGATTACATTTTACTGGGGAGAAATGCTCTTCCTGAGGTTATCCGCAAGGTATAAAAATCCCTCTGACCAACAGCTGCCTTCTTGACCCCACACACACAAACACACCCATGCACGCACTTCGTAAAGGAACTTTCTATTGGACCACCCATGGTACATATTAATGAATCTCTCGTAACTGGCCGAGTCCCTGAAGATTTTAAACGAGCAATTAAACCCCTACTTAAAAAAACAATCCTGCATCCCGGGTCTCTTGGCAAACTACAGGCCAATTTCAAATCTGCCTTTTCTCACAAAGATTCTGGATAAGGTTGTGGTACAACAGCTCACTGAACACCTTTCCTCAAATCACTATGAACCCTTCCAGTCTTGATTTCATCCTCAAGGTAGTCAATGAACTGTTAGCCTCTGACGCAGGCGCTATCTCTGTCCTGGTTCTCCTGGACCAAGTGCAGTACAACACTCCAGTGATTTAGATTTTATCAGACAGATCAACTTTTTTCCACTGACATTCGCTCATCCAGGAGCTTCATTGTAACATTTCTTGCTTCTCAACTCAGATAAAATAGACGTGCATGTTCTAGGACTTAAAAAAGACAACAATAGTTACAAATAAAGCATCTGTATGTCTGGATAGGTATCATATAACTTGACTTAAAAAATAAAGTAAACCTGTTATTGTATATTGTTTCTCTTGCTAGTTGGAGACAATTGGGAACGGGGCATTCTTATTCTTATTTTAGAGTTTCTTTTCCCTCGAACAGATTTCATGTTACAATTGAGGGGGGCTGGCGATGTCTTAATGTTTAGGGCTACATCAAATACCCTTTTTGGTCTGCTAAATTGCTGCACTAGTTCACACTTGACCGGTGGGGATCTCATTCTTACTATTGACCTCATTCTTACTATTACTGTAACTGTTAGTTGCTGCATGCATTTTCTAATTCCTGCTCTCTTCTCTCTGTCCCCCCTCCACACCTCCCTTGGGTGGGGGGTTTGAGCTGTCAGCATCTGCCTGGTCTTCTAACGTTGGACCTGGTCGCCAGTGGACATCGATCTGCGACAGTCTGCCAAAGCTGGATCTAGTCGCCAAGTTAACATCGGTCTCCCTGACGGACGACAGCGAGTTCCTGGTCCTTTCCTGTCCATCCATCTGCCTGTGATGCTGCACCGATCCCATGCCCCCAATTCCTGTGGATACCACTGCTTAAACTTACATTTACCAACTCTGACCCAAGTTGAACACTGGATTTTGGTGTTTCAACACCCATTGACACTTTGCTGTTGTATGACTATGTTTAGCCTTTGTTATGCACCTCTCTTTCACAAACGGTCTCTGTAGGAGGTTATGCCTTACTGAATAGCTCCTCCTAAGTTTTCGTCCATTTTTTCTCTTCTAATTAGTTTTTCCAACCGCATCAGTCTTGGCTCTACTACCAGCCTTCACCAACCGCATTAAGCTCTGCTACCAGCCTCCACCAAACTGCATCAGGCTTGGCTCTGGTACCAGCCTCTTCCACCTCAATAAAAACATATTATTTATTCAATTGCTGGTGTTTTACTGAACTTGTGAATTGGTTTTATTGAATGCATTTGTCGTGCATCATGATACAAAACTTGGTTTCTGGTAGCACCTCTTCCCTAGGTTGAGTATTTGGTTTTATATAGGGGAAAGTAATGGGCAGTATGGAGGGAGACCAATTGTATACTTCTGAACATTTTAAAGCTGTTTTAGGAGTAAAAATATACAGTTCTATAAATCATATTGCTCACAAAGCAGAGTGGTGTAGGTGTTTAATTGGCCAAATAACCTTAATAATATCCCTTGATATAATGGAAGAGAGGTAAACTGGTTAGAATACACTTTTGGTATACATGAGTCAGCTTTAACCATGCTTAACACACTTTATTATAACTCAGAGAAGACATTCAGAAATTGAATTACTTTAAGTTGATTTTTTAACTCTAAAAGGAAAAATTATTATACGGAGGTTGAGAAAGTGTGTGGGCCAGAGAAAGGGCTTTGATGGATTTCATCAAGTGTCAACAATCAAGTCTCAGCTGATTGCTGATTGACAAGCAGCTGTGTGAGTTGGTGCTGCACAAACATGTGTGAACAGATCAGCAGTATAAAAACAGCAGCCTCAGCTCAGAGAAAGTATGAGCTGTCTGGACAGTCAAGCTATTTACAATTCAGCCCAACATTACTTGCAGAGACCACACAGATAAGAATGGGTGAGTAGTCATGTTTTCAAATGTTTGGTTTGCCTTTGCTTAAGATGAAACTACTTGATAGCTTCATAGGATTCCTAGCATTTTCATGGTGTTGAACAGTGTAACCATGTCAAGGAACTAATTTGAAGTATTGTTGTATTCCAGCGGAGAAGAATGTTCTGATCGTGTATGCCCACCAGAGCGCTGGTTCATTCAGTGCCGCAGCTAAAGATGCTACTGTGGAGGTTCTGACTGCACAGGGCTGCAAGGTAGAGGTGTCTGACCTCTACCGTATGAAGTTCACAGCTGTTGCCACTGCAGAGGATATCACAGGTGAGGCAGCAGTCTTAACTGCTTTATAGAGACTAAGTGGACCTAGCTTGTTGGAAGCTATACTCTGCTCCCTGGTGCTTTCCTTGACATTGGTTGTTCTTCTCCTTCATCCAGGAGAGGTGAAGGACTCTACGCACTTCTGTTATGCAGAAGAAACCAAATTAGCCTGGCAGGAGGGCCGGCTCTCTAATGACATAATGGAAGAGCACCGCAAACTCACCAAAGCGGACATTGTCATCTTCCAGGTTATTGCATCACAAACACCATTTCTGTCTTATGGTGTTGGTTGTTTTTAACTGTAATTTGGTGATTTGACTTGCTGTATCCTCAGTTCCCCATGTACTGGTTTTCTGTTCCTGCCATCATGAAGGGATGGATTGACCGTGTGCTCACACTGGGCTATGCCTTTACCCCAGAGAAGAGGTACAGCCAGGGTATCTTCAAGGTAATGACTGGTATTCTTTCAAACCTGTTTCCCATGGTCCATCTTATTCCAGAGATTAAGGATGTCAACTAGTTTATACTGATGCATACAATTCTCCATTTTACCAGGAGAAGAAGGCCTTGCTATCCTTCACCACTGGCTCTCAGGAGTCCATGTTCTCTTCCAATGGCATCAATGGAGACATGAATGTAACCCTGTGGCCTCTACAGGTGAGTTACTGAACCTTATGCCTTGAGATTTGGAAGACTTGCTGATGCTATGGTGATTTGATGCATGTACTATCTCTCCCTGTGTAGAATGGGATCCTTCACTACTGTGGCTTTCAAGTTCTGGCTCCTCAGATTTTCTGGGCTCCATCTGGTATCACCTCTGAAGCCCGCACCACAATGTTGGAGCTCTGGAGAACCAGGCTTCAGGGGCTGCAAGGAGAAACTCCGCTGTCCTTTGTCCCTTCGGATAGTTTTGACGGGGAGCATGGCTTTCAGCTTAAACCAGAGCTTCAGAAGAAGCATGCAGACCAGGAGTTTGGCTTGACGGTCGGGACCCATCTGGGGAAACCCCTCCCTCCCAACAACCAGATCAAAGCTGGGGTTTGAATCCTGAAATAAAATGTGTCAAATCTATCCAGGCTCATGTGCTTTACTGGAATTATACCTTCAAATGTGAACTGTTCCCATGGAATTCTTTCTAGACATTTTTGCATGCTAGTTCTGTTAGTGATCAAGAACCTGATGTGGCTTCAGATGTTAAACTCTCTGAGAATGGATCCTGGACAGGCCAATCCAATAATGGAAATGCAACTGGTTATACGTGCATAACTTCATTCTGGTAAACTCAACTTGATTACATTTTACTGGGGAGAAATGCTCTTCCTGAGGTTATCCACAAGGTATAGAAATCCCTCTGACCACCAGCTGCTTTCTTAACCCCCGCCCACAGACACAAACTTCTTAAGGAACTCTCTTGGACCACCCATGGTACATATTAATGAATCTCGTAACTAGCCCAAGTCCCTGGCTATTTAATAAAAGTAATTAAACCCCTATTCAAAAAAACAAACCTGCATCCTGGGTCTCTTGGCAAACTACAGGCCAATTTCAAATCTGCCTTCTCACCAAGATTCTGGAAAAGGTTGTGGTACAACAGCTCACTGAACCTTTCCTCAAATCACTTGTATGAATTCCTCGTGTTTTCATCCTCAAGGTAGTCAATGAACTATTAGCCTGACGCAGGCGCTATCTCTGTCCTGGTTCTCCTGGTCAAGTGCAACATTTGACACTGGATCAAATTCTCCTGGAACGTATGGAGAATGATGTTCGGATCTCTGGTAGCCTACAACACTCCAGTGATTTAGATTTAGAAGACAAAGACTTACAAATAAAGTATCTATATGTCCGGATAGTACGGAGCCCCTAAAGGGACATGGAAACAAAAAAATCTGGTGGGCAAGAGAAACTTTCTCGTGCTCACGAGATACTTTCTCGTGCGCACGAGATATAGAAGTGTGCATTAGATCTGCACTCCATATCATCATTATCATGAATATTTAATCCAGCAGTGTTATCTGCACTCCTACTGATAGGCCTAATTGTTCCACAAACACCTTGTAATATCCAACTCAAATCTTAACTGAAAATTCAGCGCTGTCTTAACATCACGTCCACTATGCAGCGCGAGGAGATGCCCTGACTGCTTGGAATACAGGATAACATCATATAGGCTATCCTACCTATTGATAACTGCAGAACACAGTGTAACCAAATATATTTATTGAATAATGGGCATCATCATATGTCAAAAACTGGAAATACAGTTAGCTCCGGCGCAATCGCTAAACGTCCCGTTATCAGTCCCAACTTGTTCATAACAAAACGCTTTTGTTTTGAAATTGTATCTCGACTCGGGGTAGCACCGTTGTAACTCGCAGTTTTTATTGGTGATCCACCGGCCACCAAATAATGTGGTTTTCGAGCCTCCATTGTTACTGTTATTGTTACTGTTGCTAGTTGGAGGGGACGGGGAATACGGTGTCCACCTCCCGGATTTGAGTCTCTGCAGGCGACATGCTCTAGGTCAGTGTTGTGTTATTAGGTGTAGACCCTATAACTTAATAAGGACGAGACAACACCGGATTGGTATAGATGACTGGAGCTTTACTCAAACGTGTTCAGTACATCCTCAACTCCTGAACTCTCTAGCCTCTAGGGGGCAGCATTCATTCACTAACATAACATCCCCCTTTCTTAGTTCTGTAATAAACATTTCACTTAAGTATCAATATTTCTTTGTTTTACTGTCAACTCGTTATTGAACTCATTCTACCATTTCTTCAATGTTATACTCTATATTTGTAATGTCCTTTTCTTACAATTGAATATTCTCAACAGAGATTACTCGAACTTTACAAAATCACAATACATAACACTCAACATCACACAACTAACTATGAAGGTGAGGTAGACTGCTCAGTCCTTCAAATGAGTGAGGGGGTTATTCTGCCCCTTGGGCCACTCATTACTCTAACTAGTAACAAAGTCTCTCAGGTGCCCTGGCACTCTTCTCTCTCTTGCAGGGTATCTTTTCTGATCAGGACTGCTGGGCTGCAAGTGTTCCTGTTCAGCAGAATTGTGCACTGCTGGCAGTGGTTCCGCGGCAGCGGTGTCCGGTGGAGCATCAGGCGAGTTCTCAGGCTCTCCTGGGGCAACAGGTGTGTTGACGAGATGCCGTCGATTACGGCGAAGAACTCCGCTGGGGGTCTCCACCAAGTAAGACCTCGGTGTGTGGGCAGCATTCAGCACTGTCCCTCTTTCCTTGGTGTCTGACACCCAGACATGATCGCCAGTGTTGAGCCAAGGCAGATGGTGAGCTCTGTGTCGTCTGTTGAAGTCACGCTGCTGTCTCTTTTTGCTTTCTTGCTCCTTCTGTCTCAGTTGTTGCAGATTAGTCCATCTGGGTCGGAGAGAAGATGGTACTACGGGCAGTGTGGTTCTAAGGCGTCTACCCATCAGCAGTTCAGCTGGACTATGACCATTGGATAAAGGGGTGGCTCGGTAGGTCATGAGTGCTAGATAAGGGTCAGACTCCTTCTTCAGCATGTGTTTGATGGTTCTCACTGCTCGTTCTGCTTCCCCGTTACTCTGAGGGAATCTTGGGCTTGATGTGATGTGTTGAAATGACCAGCCTTTTGCAAACTGACAAAAAAGATCAGATGAAAACTGGGGACCATTGTCCGTTCTTACTGTTGAGGGGATCCCGTGTCTGGCAAAGATAGACTTGAGATGCTGTATGACTGCTGCTGAAGTAGTGCTTGACAGTTTGGCTATCTCAATGTAACGGGAAAGGTAATCCACTATCAGGAGATACTGATGCTGGTTCCACTCAAAAAGGTCGGCTCCTACAACCTCCCATGGTCTCTCTGGGATGTCAGAAGGCATCAGTGGCTCCTTATGGTGGACCCTGTCTCTCGCACAGGTGTCACACGCTTCTACCAGGTTCTTGAGCTGGGTGCTTAAGCCTGGCCACCAGACTGACTGTCTGGCACGTTCCCGGCATTTGACTATGCCGAAATGGCCTGCATGCAGTTTCTCCATTATGTCTTCCTGTAATGTTTTGGGTATGACAAGTCTTTTATTTCTCAGTAACAGGCCTTTTTCCACTGTTAGCTCTCCCTCAAACGGTGCATACTGACGAAGTCTCCCATCTATTCTACATCTGTCAGGCCAACCTTCATGGCAGTACCTTTTCACTTCCTGTATTACCTCGTCTCTGTCTTGGTGTTCTTTTATTTCCTGTAGTCTTGTCTCTGTGGCTGGCAAGCTGGACAGGATCATGTTGACATACAGGTTCAGCTGCGTTTCCAGGTGAGTATCAGGCTCTCCTTTCTGGGGAGCTCTCGACAGGACGTCTGCAGTGGCCATGAGTTTTCCAGGCACATGCGCAATTGTGTAGCGATATCGCATCAGTCTCATGCGCAGTCTCTGGATTCTTGGGGGAAGTTCGTCCAGGTCTTTTACTCCTAACAGCGGTACAAGTGGTTTGTGGTCGGTTTCTATGTGGAAGTCTATGCCGACCAGAAAGTCTGAGAAGCGTTCGCATGCCCATGTGACTGCTAGGGCCTCTTTCTCGATCTGGGCATATCTTCTTTCTGTGTCACTGAGAGCACGTGAAGCATATGCTACTGGTTTCAGTGTGTGGTCTTCTTGCTTCTGTAGCAGGACAGCTCCCAAAGCATACGAGGATGAGTCGGCAGACACAACCGTATATGCCTGTGTGTTGTACAGTGCCATGACAGGTGGGCTACTGAGTTCTCCTTTGATGCTGTCAAGCGCCTGTTGCTGGGGTTGTCCCCATGTCCACATATTTTTCGCTCGCAGAAGATCTCGCAGTGGCTGTGTCTTCTCTGCCAGCTGAGGTATGTATTTCCCGAGGTGGTTCACCATGCCCAGGAATCGTCTCACCCCGCTGACGTCTCTAGGCTCCTCCATGGCAGCGACCGCTTTTATCTTGTTTGGATCCGCTCTGACGCCCTGAGCGTCGATGACTTGACCTAGGAACTTGACTGAGCTTTTTGAAAACTCACATTTTTCGGTTTTCAGTGTCACACCATTCTCTTCCAGCCTTTTCAGCACTTTCCACAGGCGGCCATCATGGGTTGACTGCGTCTCAGCGTAGACCAGCACATCATCCATCTGGCACAGCACTCCCTCTAAGCCCTCCAGTATCCTCGACATTCTTCGTTGGAAGTGCTCTGGTGCTGATGAAATTCCAAAGCATAAGCGGTTAAAACAGTACCGTCCAAACGGTGTGATGAATGTGGTAAGTAATCTGGAGTCTTCAGAAAGAGGGATCTGCCAGAATCCTGAGTTTGCGTCTAATTTTGAGAATACTTTGGCGCCCTCTAGCTGACCTAGAGTATGCTCAACTGATGGCAGCATGTGTTTTTCTCGCCTCACTGACTTGCTTTGTCAAGTCCACACAGATACGAACCTCATCGTTAGGTTTTGGAACTGTGACCATACCAGCACACCAGTCAGTGGGTTGTTCAACTTTTGAGATCACTCCTAGATCTTCCATGCGTTTCAATTCCTTTTTGACTTTGGCCATGAGAGGTAGCGGTATGCGTCTTGGAGTTGACAAAGAGTATGGCTTTGCGTCTGGATTCAGCTTTATCTCGTACTCTCCATTTAATTTTCCCAATCCGCTGAATAACTGTGGGAATTGTTCTTTCACATTTTCTTGACTGACGGCAGCATTAATGCCAGCTACTCTGGCTACAAGTCCCAGTGCAACACTAGCAGTGCGGCCAAGTAGCCCTGACTTCAGCTCAGATACAACATAAACATCCTGCTCAATGGTGTTATTTAAACTGACACTCTTCAGTGTGGCAGTGAATTTTCCTTTAACAGGGAGGCGGTTCATTCCTGCCCCGTATAAGACTTTGTCAGACATCTGTAAAGGTGGGAAACTTTTGCACGTCTTGTACTCTGACTCAGGGAGAACGGTTACGTCTGCCCCTGTGTCTATCTTCAGCTGTGTTACATGCTGGTTTATCTTAAGTTCTGTCACCCACCCATTGTCTGGGTCTTGTGAGTTAACTAAACCCAAAAATGCAACATCTTCATCAGAATCACTTTCTGTAGCTGCTTCAATTTCGCCTACTGTTCTGCTCAAGCACACTCTAGCGTAATGACCTCGCCTATGACAACTATTGCAGGTTTCATCGCGAGCAGGGCATTGCTGTGTACTGTGCGCTGGCGCTCTCCCGCACCTCTTGCAAGCGCTTCCCTTGTCGTGTTGCTGTTTAGCTACATGCATTTTTCCTTTTGTTTGCCATCGCACTTTCTCTTTGTTTGTAGTATAGCTTCTCTGCTGAAAACGAACACTATCTACATTTGCACTTGTGTCCGGTTTGAAATTACTTTTCATCATTTCTTGCTGCTTTTTCACTCTTTCACTCTGACGTGCACGAGTGATGGCTCTGTCTAGAGTGAGCTCTGCATTCAGTTGAAGCTGCTCCGATAGCTTTTTATCACGCAGTCCAACGACGAGTCTATCCCGTATCAACTCTTCATGTAAGGCACCATAGCCACAGTGCTCAGCTAAGCAATAAAGTGCAGTGATAAAACTATCAACAGTCTCTTTCTCTTCCTGGTGTCTCAGGTTAAATTTTGCACGTTCAAAAATCACATTCCTTCTTACCACAAAGAAGCCTTCTAGCCGCTCCAACACAGTTTCATATTCTGTAAGAGCCTCATCGGTGAGTTGAAGTGACGTTACTACATCCTCGGCATCCTCTCCCATAGTGTATAACAAGGCGTTTACCTGGTTTTCACCTGGCTGTACATCTAGCCCCGATGCTATCCGGTATCTTTCAAACCTTTTCTTCCACTTGGGCCATTCCTCCGGTTTCGAGACGTCGAACTTCGCTGGTGGGGGAATCTGATAGCGCTCCATGCTAGGCGGCTCCTCTCGCGCGCGCTTACTTAGCAAGCTAACTCCAGTTGTTGTAGCACTCCAAAAGACGAAGTTTCTTCTTCTAAGATCTTCAAAACAGGTCCAAACTTAGTCTAAGTCTAAGACACTTCTGACACCATGTTGTGTTATTAGGTGTAGACCCTATAACTTAATAAGGACGAGACAACACCGGATTGGTATAGTTAGATGACTGGAGCTTTACTCAAACGTGTTCAGTACATCCTCAACTCCTGAACTCTCTAGCCTCTAGGGGGCAGCATTCATTCACTAACATAACAGTCAGCAGGTCCTGCTTCCATATTATCGACTAAGTCTAAAATGTCTCTCACCAACTCTCAAACAATAGCCTAACTCTCACAAATCTCTCACTCAACCAAGCTCTCACGAATTCAAAACCCTGACACGTGACGTCAGTCTCACCTCCCCATGAATATCAACTTTAATGAGTAGGGTAGGGTCCAATTCATAGTTTTCAGTCACATGCCATGCGCGATTAGCTGGAGGGCAAAAAGCTGCTGGCGATAGCGGCTCACACCGTTGAGACGCAGCAAAAGCCGGCAAATGTACCTTCCCACGTTTATTTGGATAACCTCTCAGCTAAAGAAAAGGAAAGATACTGACACAAAGTGCAAGTTTCGGCGTCTAACACAACAACCCAACTATTAAGCTAACAAAAACAGATAGCGTTACGTTTAATGGCACAAATCCACAATCTTCTAACCCTCTATATTTTCTTTATCGGACGGAATTCTGTAGAAACACAGTCCAGACTTGTCTCCTCTGCAATTAGTGCATCCGATAGCACAACAACTATCCGGCATTATGCCTAAACAAAAGCAGCAGACTCAACGTAAATGTATGACTTTATAATGGGTGGCGGGCAGCGGAATGTCTTTTTTGCCCTCCAGGGGGGCGTGTTCATTGGAACGTGACGTCACGTGAAAACTATGAATTGCAGCGCTCCCTCCTCAGGCCCCTCTAAACCGGAACTCTCTCCTCCCCCACTTGTCGGATGATATTGTAGGCTATTTATATTAATAGGCTCACTTACATTGAACTTCGGTTTTAGCGTAAGTCAATAGTCTTTAAGATAGGGGAAATTAGCATTGCGGCTAGCGTTACGTAGGCCTATGGCGAACATTACGAACATTAGGCCTATCACAAAATATTGTTTTAAAATGATTAAATTAGCTGGCTATCACCACATTTATATAATGATCATACAAATAGAGGAGATATCATTTATCGGTTTCATTTAGCAGACTTGGATAGAAACGCATATTTCAACTTGGAAATGGCCATTGTCCCTGCAGTTTTTGTGACACTTGCAAATTAACATGTCTACAAAAAGAAAGAGCAGTTAGCCTACATAGATTGCTAAAAAATATTGTTTCTCATGAATCAATCATGTTATGTTTTGCAGCAACAAAAAGGGTATTAGCGCCATCGTTGGGCCACCTCTTCTACTAACGGAAAGACTAAGTTTAATTATAAATAAAGTAACGTAAGCAAACAGCGCTTGATTATGGAGGATTATCGGGGCCATAACTAACTAACTAAATAAATAAATAAATAAATAAATAAATGAATAGTTAAATACTTGGATAAATAAATAATTAGATAACAAAATGAGACACTAAATATATAAATGTTACATGTACTCCTGTGTATATACACATTTATTTATTTATACTTACATTTTGTTATTTATACTTACATTTTGTCATTTATACTTACATTTATCCACAGTGTAACTTGCTTGCGGCCAAATAAATCTGTCGTCACCCGTCACCAAGTCAGGGGGCGGGTTAAAGCCTCTGATTGGTGAATCAACAGTATTACACACGAGGTAGGCTCAACCAGTCGATCGAGCTCTCTTCGATCCAGAGGGATCCTACTCTATCGTCTAATTGTGCGATACTGCAAAATGTGGTATCATCCGATACTAAGTAAATACAGGGCCAGTATTACCAATACCGATTTATTTACTTTCATGTCGGGAAAAGCAATGCCTCATAATTTATGAAGTGAATGCATCATCAATATGAACATTTGAATGATTTTTTTTTAGAATTTTCATGATCATTGAATGAAACGTGCACGCCGGCAACAACTCACAGCATAGCAAGGGAGGGGCAAAGTGAGCTTGAGCGAAGTTACAGGAGTGGTGTTTGCACAACCACTATGATGTAAAGGGAGTTGTGTAGGCTACTGAATGTAGAGAAGATAAATTGAAACTCAAGTAGCCTATCGATCTCATCTCGCCAGTATCAATCAATACCGATACCAACGTTGGTATCGATAGCCTACTTTAGATCGATTTACCCAATCCTATGCTGTACCATCTCGCGGAGGATCGTGAACACATTTTCATCGATGTCTGTACACATTTTCAATGATGTCTATGTTAGCCAGGGCCAATATCATTGCTATAATTTCAGCGAAGCTCTCAATATTATGTAATTAAAAATGTGAATTGGCAGTTGCCTCCATCTCTTCAGCTACAGCCAACATTTCGCCTAATGTAGCATGCAATATTTCATTTATTGAATCTGCACCGGGTGCTGCCATCTTGAATTAGTCAAAAGCAGTCGATTCAAGTTGAACCACCAATCAGAGGGTTTAACCCGCCCCCTGACTTGGTGACGACAGATTTATTTTGCAGCAAGCAAGTTACACCGTGGATAAATGTAAGTATAAATGACAAAATGTAAGTATAAATAACAAAATGTAAGTATAAATAAATAAATGTGATATATATATACACAGGAGTACATGTAACATTTATATATTTAGTGTCTCATTTTGTTATCTAATTATTTATTTATCCAAGTATTTAACCATTCATTTATTTATTTAGTTATTTAGTTATGGCCCCGATAATCCTCCATACTTGATCTGCCATGACTGACATCAACGCAGCAAACCACGAGATGCTGGAATGTCCAACTTCACAGAGCCGTTTTCAACTCCTCCCCGACTGCAGGCGGCTACTCTCGCCGGTCGTTTCATGCAGCCGTAGTACATGTCGAACGTACCTAAGGTGACACGTGACCGGAAGTGTTTTTAAAACCCGTCTCGAAACGTTGAATGTGTCGGGACAGTATCGACACCGTAGTACCGGACCATCACTAGAAGTTACCATAGTCACTGCGTTGGGAAACCAATTAACCGGCAATGGAACGGATCCCTCTCTGAAATTGGCTCGATTTATCGAAAAAAACTAGACTTTCCTGCATTTACGTTGATGGAATACCACCTGGCCAAACATTCCAGATGCGGTGACCGAGTTTTCAATCCATCATGGATATGTGCCCCATCGCTCAATCTACACAATGCAAGAGGTAGGCCTACGTAAAGTTAACTGTGTTGTGCCTCAGGTTTTAATATGTATTTAGAGTCCTGATGTATTTGAACCCGCACATATGTGATCGTTCGAATGCAGGTATCACAGCGTAACGTCGCACATGTGCGATTCGGAACATTCCGACCGACTATTTTCCGATAGACAAAAACTAGGCTATATGACAAACGCTATAGTATGACTTCACAATTTACAATTAGGAGGCCAACAACACTAGAAGGTTGTAGCATTGCTACGAGTATTATCAGAGAATGTCTAATGTAAGGAGAACTACCACTGTCTCTCGGGAAACTTCTGGGTTCTGAACTGGTTGCAGTTCCACAGTAGTTCCATATGATAGCGCTAACGGTCGAATGCAGAATGAATGGAGGTCTATGGAGCTATACCCCTCAAAATCCACTTTTCTCAGGATACAATTCTTTGTCTAGTAATTTGAATCTTGAATTCGAGAGGGGAGGCCAACAAAAATACACACTACTGGGTTTTAGATTTTTTTAAAGTCTCCTTTTGTTCTACAATTCTTTTAAAATGTCAATTACGTCATACACATTGTACGTCCAGAGATACCGTATTTTGGCAAGCTCTGGTCACTTTCTTTTCTCTCTCTCGAGGCATCGACAACACAGATGACAGGTTAGGCTCCCCCTGTCAATACACACGCTAGAAAGAGTTTTGGCTTGCTAATGTTGTTTCTGTTGTTGCTAATGCTCTGACATTATGATTCCACTTTGGATGCCATGAAGCGGGATCTCTGGTCGTAGTCAGTCCATCACTAACTAATCAGCATTCATTAGCAGATTGCTAGCATGTTATGGGCAACAACGACTCACCCTGTAAGAAATCGAAAGGACATAAGTACTCGTTCATCCAATTTTCGACCTATAATCCATGTTGAACATGCAAAAACTACAAACAATCTGAGATTTCTCAACGACAATCAGGTGAAAGAGACAAATTTAGCCGTTTAGCTCCATAGACTCTCATTCATTCTGCACTCGACCGCGATCACTCCCAGTGGAACTCTGGTGGAACTGCAACAAAATTCGGTACAATGCGGCTTGATGGGGGAGTGGCTCTCCTTTAAACAGGCTCTGGTATTATGCTAGGTTTCTAGGTAACGGAAGCAAACTAAAGCTAGGACTTCCGTTTTGCAAAAGTAACTCACTCTGGTTGAACTAGCATCAGAAATATTTAAAACTCACGCATCTATTCAAAGTTGCAAATATGACAGAGCACAAGTTAGCATTTCATGCGTTGCTATTGACACCGTTCTGTCCATAATTTGTGACTGTTTGCTTAGTTTTGAGTCAAAACTTTTGATATCACCACGTTGTTGTATTCTACAGTAGGGAGGACAATTTCACATGTTCTAGTTATTCCAGAGGGAATTGTTGATAACAGTTTATCTTCATTAAAACACGTGTGTGTGTGTGTGTGTCATCTACTTAAGAAAAGTGTCGTTTTATTGTATTATTTTGTACTATTATCATTATTGGATCTGAAACTTAGCAGTTGCAATACAATGCCATGTTATTGTTCATTTTCACGTAATGCTTATAGTGTAATCACATTGTATTGTGCGTTTCTCCAGAAATAATAAACCTAAGTAACACACTTCTCACCAAATTATCAACATTACATATGCAAAGTAGACATTATGATAGACAAAAAGTTTTTTTTAATTGTTGTATTTTCTTGGAACTTTTCCCTCCAGATCTCCTATTGACCAATCATACTTGATTGTGGGCGGAGACGAGACAAAGAGGACATCTTAAGGCTCCAGAGAGACTCAACCAGAGAGAAACAAGCTCTGGATAAGAGAGACCTGAGTTATGGAGACACATCAGTGTGACACCTGTGGGAAGAGCCTTTCCTCATCCAGTATCCTCAAGCAGCACATGATGATCCACACTGGAGTCAAGCCCTACACTTGTGACCTCTGTGGCAATAGTTTTACAACAAACAGCATTCTGAAACGCCACATGTACATCCACACTGGAGAAAAGCCTTACAGTTGTGACCTCTGTTGTAAAACCTTTATCCAATCTAGCCAATTAACAGTTCACCGCAGAATCCACACAGGAGAGAGGCCCTACAGCTGTGACCTATGTGGCTATAGGTTTACAAAAAACAGCAGTCTGAAAACCCACATGTATATCCACTCCGGAGAAAAACCTTACAGCTGTGACCTCTGTGGTAAAATCTTTAGAATGTCATGCCAATTAACAGTTCACCGCAGGATCCACACAGGAGAGAAGCCCTTTTACTGTGACTGTTGTAATACATTATTCTCTACCGCTAGTGGATTGAAGAAACACAGCGAGATCCACACTGGAGAGAAGCCATACAGCTGTGACCTCTGTGACTATAGTTGTTCAACAAACAGCATTCTGAAAAGCCACATGTATATCCACTCTGGAGAAAGACCTTACAGCTGTGCCCTCTGTGGTAAAACCTTTCGCCATGCTAGCCGTTTGAAAGAGCACTGCAGGATCCACACTGGAGAGAAGCCCTACAGCTGTGACCTCTGTGACTATAGTTGTACAACAAACAGCATTCTGAAAAGCCACATGTATATCCACTCCGGAGAAAAGCCTTACAGTTGTGACCTATGTGGTAAAAGCTTTAGCAGTGCTTCCCGTTTCAGAGATCACAGCAAGATCCACACTAAAGAGAAGCCCTACAAATGTGACCTCTGTGGCTATAGTTGTACAACAAACAGTAAGCTGAAACGCCACATGTACATCCACTCTGGAGAAAAACCTTACAGCTGTGATCTCTGTGGTAAAACTTTTTGCTATTCTGGCCAATTGACAGTTCACCGCAGAATCCACACAGGAGAGAAGCCCTACAGCTGTGACCTATGTCATAAAACCTTTAGCCAATCAAGTAGTCTCACTCTTCACAGCAGGATCCACACAGGAGAGAAGCCCTACAGCTGTGATCTCTGTGGTAAAACCTTTAGTCACTCTGGCAATTTGACAGTTCACAGCAGGATCCATGCAGGAGAGAAAACCCTACAGCTGTGACCTCTGTGGTAAAACCTTTAGCCACTCTCGCCAATTGACAGCTCACAGCAGGAACCACACAGGAGAAAGCCCTACAGCTATGACCTGTGGTCAAACCTTTAGCCAGGCTGGCAGTTTAACCCTTGTGTTATCTTCGGGTCATTGTGACCTCCCCACTTTTACTGAACTGGTTGATCTCCATATGTTCATAATTCTGTTTACTTTATAAAGATGTATTTCTCCTGTAATGTTAAATGAGAATTGTATGCGTTTCTGTGACTTCCTGTTTTGTAAAAGATGCAGTAGATTTGAGTCATGTGTTTCGCTGTGCTCCGCATCTGGTGAAGCATTGCTGGACGTGATATAGTACAAAGATTTTAATTAATTATTTGTGTGATATGTATATCTGTTATTTCAAATAAACCATTTGAAGATGTTGCTGTGTCAGACACCCATGTTTGTGATTGTGTGATTGTGTGAGTTTGTGCATGTGTGATGTGTGCAGTTCAAATTTAAAGTGCTGTTGTCATCACGAGGTGGTACCCTATCACCATTTATGATTCACAGCAAAGAGAAGTGCCCTAAAGATACATTAACATCAAATCCTTAAGATGTGTTACACGGGTTACAAACACAATGTCCCTTAACCAGTTTTACCCTGGTTATGTCATAACTACATCATAGTGCCATGGTTAGTCCAATACCAACAATATAGTTCTGTGGTTATATCATAACTATGCTATCGTACTCTGATTATAATATAACTACACTAGATTACTCTGGTTATAACACAAGTGAATTACAGTGCTTGCTTGGTGATATTACAACTACACTACAATACTCTGACTATGACATAACTACCTTAGTACTATGGTCATATCATAACTACATTACAGTATTCTGGTTTAAACATAGATATATATAGGCTATCTATGTTTAAACCTACATGTTTCCAGTACAAACACATTGTGATGGACCCAACAGTAACGCATGAGGAATGTAGGTAGAATGATCACTTTATTGCTTCCAAAACAGGCACATGCCTTGACGCACAACCAAACTGAATGAACCGACCCCTCGAGACCGGGGGGCTGTTGCACAAAAGTAGAATAAAGATATCCAGGATAACTGAAAAGGCGCCGCTTGACTTAGTGTGATCAGCTCATCGCGGCTTAATCGGTTGCACGTTTGCCGAGCCAGGATGAGAAGGTAAAGCTTTGTCAATTCAAGTGTAGGCCTACATAGCTGGGATAAGTGCAGCTTCACGGATTTCTTAAATAGACCAAGGTATCGATCACAAATTCACTGATGCAGCACATGCGTGCAGCATTCTTCACCCGCTGAGCAACAATTAATAATATGTACGATCAGCAAGACTAATATGTTATAGCCTACAAATACGTAAAATACATGACCAAGACTATGAAATGTGAGGACATATAATAAAAATGTGTGCAAAAAAATTAGCAGCTCAGCCCAGTTTGTGTGGGATTGCGCAATCCGAGAGGAGGCACAGCTATATTCGCTTCTTTTCCCGTATTTGAACAGGAAAATACTTAAATTCAGCGATAGTGGCTATAAAACCCCTTGGAATCATCCAATAATTATATTTATATCACAGATCAGTGGACACATATTATTATTTTATGTTATTCGTTTTATTAGCCTACATATGATGACACTGCCTCCCCTGACCGCACGTCACTGCAGGTAGCCTACTCGTCCGAAAAAGCTAACAGATCAGATTTGTCCCGAAACACCCTTTCATGTCTAAAAGCACGTCTTAGTAGGCTATCGGTGCTTCTTCGTCCAACATGTCTTTTAGAAATGGGAATGCCATGGTGCAAGAAGAAACACAGATAGGCCTACTTTATATATTGCCCTTATCACTGACTTTATTCAACCATTTCTAACCATCTAAACAACTGCAATAGTAGGGTTTAAAATCTAACTCGTGACAGCAATAGTGACAACTTGCAAGTAATGCATGTTAATAAAAATAAATCAGAACACATTCAGAAGACAACGAAATAACTGCTAAATACGTTTATTTCGGAACAGAGCGTCCGCTGATTTAACACATGATACTCCAGAATTAAAGCCCATATAGCAGGTTAACCACCACTGTCGATGAATGGGTACATAAAGCACTCAAGATATGTATATTATTCAAGAAATCTCAAAATGGTGTCTCTAAATGGTGTTTAAGACCAGTTTTGTACGTTTTTTTTGTTAGCATTAGCATATTAGCGCAATTCGGCGATGACGTCACGTTGGGGAGTCGTGGAGGAGAGTAGCCTCAGTCTAGTACTAGAACTATGGCAATTGACAGGGATGAGGAAGAGGTGGCAATAACCACTAAAATGTACGATGGCCCGCAGCCGTATAATATCGAACCAAATAGACGAGAGAGGTCAAATGAGGAATTGCCTAGACCTGATGGCCGCCAAAGCCAATTAAATGGATGGTCCGAGGAGAATGAGTGTAGAGTTGGTGAAGTGTCCTGCTGAGTTAGCAACGGCAACGCAGCAAGGAGCGCTGGAGCTTGTCTACGGACAGCAGTGCATATAATAACGACACATTGTTTTACTGTCAGTGAATAGCACCGAGTGAAAGTCAACGTTTCTTTATATCTACAGTAGTGACAGTTATCATGTCGTTAGTTCAGATAAGTAGCTCTTATCTAGATCTAGAAGGCATCATGCTAGCTATGGGCTAATTTACTAGTGCCACCTGTGAAATTCTCCCCCCCCAAGTCAATCCCTAATTAAATCTTTTCCCCGACGTTGTAAACACATTTCCGATTAGATATTCCACGTTTTGAGTTCCGTAATAGTCACGTTCTATCGGGAAAGGGGAAACTAAATCAATAAACTAAATCAAACACACACAGTTATGAAAGCCGTTTGATGATCACTCGTGATCCAAACACTAGCCATGGCGCGCTATCTAGCTAGATATGACTAGCTTTTGGACATAGCTACTTAAAAACAATTTTGTTTTGGTTCATATTCATGAGTCACGAAATGTGCTTTTCTAATGTCATCGTATCTTAAAAGCTCCGTGTACCCCGTCCACACTACTACGCGTATACCCGGCGTTTTCAAATGTCTCCGGCTAGGGGAGAGTATTGGAAAAGCTCCGTTTTCAGTGTCCGAATTCTCCGTATTAGTGTGACGGGAAGTGCAAACGGAGACATATGTATGCGTTTCTAAATTTACCCGGGTTAGTGTGGACGGGGCCTCAGACTTTTCTAATGTCACACTGATTATGACTGTAGTTGGGGGTTCATGTTATGGGGCTAGCTAACGTGCTCTGCAGCTTGTAAACATTAGCCTGAGGCTTACCGTTGCCAGCTCTCGCTTGCGGCGGGCGGCACCGAGCTTTTCAGTGCTTCTCGGTCTCGGGCCAGGGCAGACAGAGAGTTTGTCACCCCCCACAAACACAGTAGTTTACAATTTTTCCTACCTATACATATGTCTATCTAGCTTTATCTCTATATCTATATATGTAGGCTAGTACTAGTAGCTATTTATTTATCTAGTGCTAGCTAGCTATGCTATGCTATCTGGCTGTCTGTCTATCTATTTCTCTCTCTATATATATATCTATCTATGCTATCTATATATCTATCTCTTGATCTTTATATCTATGCTAATTATATATTCTATCTATGTATTTATCTATAAACTATCTACTGCTGAACACTCTTTCGTTAATCTCTCTCGTTGATTTCAATGGGGCTTTGGTCTATCGTCTCCCCAACGTGACGTCATGCAATGCATTGTGGGGGAAAGAAGAATCATTGCAAAAAAGTACCTACTTTTTAGTATTATATTACGTTTTGTGACACCCAACAACATCAAATACAATAGATAACAGTTAAAATGTTTATAACCAACATGTAAATAGCGCAAATTCGTTGGAAAAATCAACCTGCTATATGGGCTTTAAGCTTAGCCTGACTGTTAGCCTGCTCTGGAGCAGGCTAGCTGCAAAGAATAAATCTCCATGGTTACTTGGCTGGGCTTAATTCAAGCTGCTTTTGTGCAACCAAGTCAAAGCTAAAGTCATCCAGGATAACTTGAATATCCCGGCTTAATCGCTTATCCTGGTTTCGTGCAACAGCCCCCAGGAAGGATATATTTATAAACAGGTTAAACTAAAAAAGACACGTGGGGGAAGACAAACGTCAAACCCCTTCAGGTGTAGGCCCATAGATATATATAGAACACTAGATACGCCACGCCCCTCTCAGCCGCGGCACACGGAGTCGCCATATTGAGTGGGGCATCAGTCTGAGGTCTGTATGTACTCGACTGTCAGACAGCGATAATAATGCCGGTTCATTGTGCTGCTTTTGGGTGTGTACAACGTCGTTCAGTACACACCCGACGAGAGGGAATCACTTTCCACAGGTGAGATACATTTTACATTACATTACATACATTTGTTAAGTAGCCTAAAAAATCTTCCTACCACTCAGAATCAAATATGGATCATCAACTATGATGTTTTTAGTGTCATTCACTGAGCCATCACGGCTCAAATTTGCTACATGTTTGTATGAATTTTCCATATGGTGTAATGCACTAGGCAGCAGGTTGACCTCTCCAAGATGGCCGCCGCGTGTGCCGTCAGCCGACTGGAGCTCAACATTGACGTGACGTATCTAGTGTTCTATATATATCTATGTGTAGGCCTATCAAGCACGATGGAGGATCTTCATGATCCTTCTAGGGAGTTGGTGAGAGACATTTTAGACTTAGCTGAGGATGTGTTTAGGACCTGCTGACACAGAGCATGTAAGCAGAGGAACTTATTGAAGTTCTTGGAGTTATTTACGCACTTTCTGACCAAGATATTGACCAGAGTGAATGCAAATGTAGACTCTGGTATATAGATAGATAAATACTTGATTTATCCCGTGAGGGAAATTCAGTTATCTCTCACAGCTCTCCTATTAAAAATATAATAATAATAATAAATACAGACAATATGTACATATAATATGAAGTTATGTTGTGTATGTTGTGTTGTGTTATGTTATGAAGTTATGTTGGCAGATGGAGCTGATAGGGCTGGCAGGGTTGAAGTGGGCTGGAGGATTACCCTTCCAGAGGAGGGAGCGGAGCTGAAACTTGGGGAGAGAGAGAGGGGGATAGACTCTTGGGTTAGGGTTAGTTACAAGTTAGGGTTAAGTTAAGTTACAAGTTATGTAGGCTATAGTGTAGATAAGATGATGTGTATGTATATTACAGCTGTATAGTGCAAAAAAGTGTAGAATAATATATTAAAGTTTAATGGCAGCTGGTACAAAGGACTTCCTGAGACACTCAGTCCGAGAATGTAGGGTGTTGAGCCGCCCGCTACGGAGGCTAATGGACTGTCCTGCCAGGACATGGTGAAGGGGGTGATTGACATTGCCCATGATGGCCAAGAGCTTTCCCCGCATTCGTTTCTCCACCACAGTCCCCAGTCCAGGCTCTGCCCCACCACTGAGCCCGCCTTCCTGACCAGCTTGTCCAGCCGCCCAGTGTCCCTCTTGGACATATTGCCTCCCCAGCAGACTGCAGCGTAGAAGAGCACGCTCGCCATAACTGACTGATAAAACATGAGCAGCATCTCCTTACAGACATCAAAGGACCTGAGTTTCCTCAGGAAGAACAACCTACTCTGTCCCTTCTTGTACAGTGCACCTGCGTTAGCTGACCAGTTCAGCTTGTCGTCCAGATGCACCCCCAAGAACTTAGGTCTGCACCACCGCGATGTCCTTGCCCTGGATGTTAATAGGCTGCAGATGTGGCTTAGTCCTACGGAAGTCAATGACCAACTCCTTGGTCTTGCTGGTGTTAAGGAGAAGGCCGTTCCTCTCGCTCCAGTCGCAGAAGGCACTCGTCAGGTCCCTGTACTCCCCCACCTGCTCCTCCCTCACACACGCCACTATACTACGCTACTAAGCGCCGCTCTGAGTGGCAGCTGTCGTAGCAGCTCTTAGTTTTTCTGCAGTTTTGTCTGTTTTGTCTACTTTTTCTTGGCTTTGTTTTTGTTCTGTTGTGGTGAGTTTGTTTGTGTTGGGATGGTGTGCTGGTGAATGTTTTTTTCGTGGTCTCGCTGGCCAGTTGGACCTGTTTTTGTTTTTGAGGCCAGCCGGAGCGGAGCGGACGGCATTTAAAAAAAAATGTTTGGATGGCTGGGTTGGTTGCCATGGCGCGGCAAGTGGCAGTCTGTCTGCGAGGGACTGCTGAACTGCTGAGTTGCTGAGCTGCTGGGCTGCTGGACTGGCAGTGGAGCGCCGTGTCCGTGGGGTGCTCCGCCGCGCGCTACGGGGGCTGCTGGACGGTCCTGCCGGGACATGGCGGAGGGGATGATCGTCTCCGGAGCGGCGGAGCGGCTCTCGAGGCTCCTTGTTTGTGTTGTGTCGTGTTGTCTGTGGCTAGCTGTATGTTGGAGGAGCTGTGAGGGACACCTGAATTTCCCTCACAGGATAAATACAAGTATTTATCTATCTATCTATCTATCTATAGCCGTGTCATCGGAATATTTCTGGACGTGACAGGACCCAAAGTTGTAGGTGAAGTCCGACGTGTAGAGCGTGAACAGGAGGGGAGCCAGCACAGGCCCCTGCGGAGCCCCAGTGCTGCTCACGACAATGTCAGAGGCCCAACTCCCCAGTCTGACAAACTGCGGCCGTCCTGTCAGGTAGTCCGTAATCCAGGATGTGAAGAAGGGATCCACCCCTATCCTTTCGAGCTTCTCTCTAAGTAAGAGAGGCTGGATGGTGTTCTCCATCCAATTGTAATTGTCACTTGACTTCCTGGCTCGTCCAGGTAGGAGTAGACCCGGTGGAGCAGGTAGAGGATAGCATCATCCACCCCTACACTCTCCTGGTACCCGAACTGCAGGGGTAGATTAGCAGGGTAATCTGGTAGCAGGGTGCATCAGCATCTTCCTCAATCAAATTCGCTGCTTCTCTCAGCTGCTCCGGGCATTTGGTTCTGCATCTCGCACGCTGTCTCAACATTGGGGCGAGTCTTCCCCTTAATTATTAGCCGTAGCATTGCAAAGTGCGGAAATAACTCCAAGAACTTCAATACATTCCTCTGCTTTACTCGCTACATGCTCTGGGTCAGCAGGTCCTGCTTCCACATCCTCAGCTAAGTCTAAAATGTCTATCACCAACTCTCAAACAGTAACTCTCACAAATCTCTCAACCAAGGTCTCACGCATTCAAAACCTTTGGCTTCGCCGCCTCATTTTATACCCTGACATGTCAGAGTCTTTTGGCAAGTAGCCTACGAGACGGGTTTCGTTCAAGGACACGTCACAAAACTTTTCGAAACAATTTGACACGTGACCGGAAGTGTTTTTAAAACCCGTTGTTCCTAAGTGTTGAATGTGTCGGGACAGTATCGACACCATTACCGAGCGGACCATCACTAGAAGTTACCCTAGTCACTGCGTTGGGAAACCAATACACCGGCAATCGAACGGATCACTCTCTGAAATTATCTCGATTTATCAAATAAAAACTGGACGTTCCTGCATTTACGTTGATGAAATAGCCTACCACCTGGCCAAACATTCCAGATGCGGTGACCGAGTTTTTAATCCATCACCCGGGCTGGTGGACATATGCCCTTTCGCTCCATCTACACAATGCCAGAGGTACGTAAAGTTAACAGTGTTGTGCCTCAGGTTTTAATATGTATTTAGAGTCCTGATGTAGCTATTTGAACCCGTTAAGGAGTAGCATCGCACATATTATGTGATAGTTCGAATGCAGGTATCACAGCGTAACGTCGCACATGTGCGATTCGGAACATTCCGACCGACTATTTTCCGATAGACAAAAACGATATGACAAACGCTATAGTAGCCTATGACTTCACAATTTACAATTAGGAGGCCAACAACACTAGCAGGTTGTAGCATTGCTACGAGTATTATCAGAGAATGTCTAATGTAGGAGAACTACCACTCTCGGTTGCAGTTCCACAGTAGTTCCATATGATGGCGCTAACGGTCGAGTGCAGAATGAATGGAGGTCTATGGAGCTATACCCCTCAAAATCCACTTTTCTCAGGATACAATTCTTTGTCTAGTAATTTGAATCTTGAATTCGAGAGGGGAGGCCAACAAAAATACACACTACTGGGTTTTAGATTTTTTTAAAGTCGCCTTTTGTTCTACAATTCTTTTAAAATGTCAATTACATCATACAGATTGTACGTCCAGAGATACCGTATTTTCACAGTGTTCCTGTCTGACCACAGACTTCCTGTCTGACAGGAAGCAGTGCGTTAAGCTGGGAACACAAGTCTCTGACTCCCGGTCCATCAGCACCGGATCTCCTCAGGGCTGCGTCCTTTCTCCTCTGCTCTTCTCCCTGTACACGAACAGTTGCACCTCCAGTCATCCATCCGTCAAACTCCTGAAGTTTGCGGACGACACCACCCTTATTGGGCTCATCTCTGGTGGAGACGAGTCTGATTATAGGTGGGAAGCGGCCAACCTGGTGACCTGGTGCAGCCAGAACAACCTAGAGCTCAATGCTCTTAACCCTTGTGCTGCCTTCGGTCACAATGACCCGAAGGTTCACAACGACCCATCATTCTGCTGCGACAATTTTACCCAATACAAAAACAAATAAAAAGCATTTTCTTTTAACATTTGCGCTGTGGGGGGTGTGAGACAGCCTGACGGTTAAAAGAAAATGCTTCACTTTATTTTTGAATGAGGTAAAGTTGTCACAACACGTGGGGGGTCCCAATGACTGATGGGTCACAATGACCCGAAGAGAACACAAGGGTTAAGACAGTGGAGATGGTTGTGGACTTCAGGAAGAATACAGCCCCACTCACCCCCATCACCCTGGGTGACTCCCCAGTCAACACTGTGGAGTCCTTCCGCTTCCTGGGCACTATCCTCTCCCAGGACCTCAAGTGGGAACTGAACATCAGCTCCCTCACAAAGAAAGCACAACAGAGGATGTACTTCCTGCGGCAGCTGAAGAAATTCAACCTGCCAAAGACAATGATGGTGCACTTCTACACAGCCATCATTGAGTCCATCCTCACCTCCTCCATCACCATCTGGTACGCTGCTGCCACTGCCAAGGACAAGAGCAGACTGCAGCGTATCATCCGCACTGCGGAGAAGGTGATTGGCTGCAATCTGCCTACCCTCGAGGACCTAAACACCTCGAGGACCCTCAGGCGAGCGAGGAAGATTGTGGCCGACTCCTCCCACCCTGGACACTCCCTATTTCAGTCACTCCCCTCCGGCAGAAGGCTGCGGTCCATCAGGACCAACACCTCCCGACACAAAAACAGTTTCTTCCCTTCTGCTGTTGGCCTCTTCAACAAGGCCAAGGGTTCACACTGACTTATTGACTTTACTTTAATTACTCTAATATTCTGCACTACATTACTGCATCTTGTACATTTGTATTTTTTGTCATATTTGTATTTTTTGTATTTTTATATTGTAAATTAGGCAACTTATATTTTATTGTATATTTTATTTTAAATATAATTCCACTTTAGTATAGTATAGTTATATAGTATAGATATTTAGTATAGACAGTCCACATATTTAAATTTAAGGATACTATATGTTTATTGTATGCACCTTCCTGCCAAAGCAAATTCCTTGACTGTGCAAACTTTCATGGCCAATAAATCCCTATTCTGATTCTGATTTTGGCAAGCTCTGGTCACTTTCTTTTCTCTCTCGAGGCATCGACAACACAGATGACAGGTCAGGCTCCCCCTGTCAATACACATGCTAGAAAGAGTTTTGGCTTGCTAATGTTGTTTCTGTTGTTGCTAATGCTCTGACATTATGATTCCACTTCGGATGCCATCAAGCGGATCTCTGGTCGTAGTCAGTCCATCACTAACCAATCAGCATTCATTAGCAGAATGCTAGCGTGTTATGGGCAACAACGACTCACCCTGTAAGAAATCGAAAGGACATAAGTACTCGTTCATCCAATTTTTGACCTATAATCCATGTTGAACATGCAAAAACTACAAAAAATCTGAGATTTCTCAACGACAATCAGGTGAAAGAGACAAATTCAGCCGTTTAGCTCCATAGACTCTCATTCATTCTGCACTCGACCGCGATCACTCCCAGTGGAACTCTGGTGGAACTGCAACAAAATTCGGTACAATGGGGCTTGATGGGGGAGTGGCTCTCCTTTAAACAGGCTCTGGTATTATGCTAGGTTTCTAGGTAACGGAAGCAAACTAAAGCTAGGACTTCCGTTTTGCAAAAATAACTCACTCTGGTTGAACTAGCATCAGAAATATTTAAAACTCACGCATCTATTCAAAGTTGCAAATATGACAGAGCACAAGGTTAGCATTTCATGCGTTGCTATTGACACCGTTCTGTCCATAATTTGTGACTGTTTGCTTAGTTTTGAGTCAACTTTTGATATCACCACGTTGTTGTATTCTACAGTAGGGAGGACAATTTCACATGTTCTAGTTATTCCAGAGGGAATTGTTGATAACAGTTTATCTTCATTAAAACACGTGTGTGTGTGTGTCATCTACTTAAGAACAGTGTCGTTTTATTGTATTATTTTGTACTATTATCATTATTGGATCTGAAACTTAGCAGTTGCGATACAATGCCATGTTATTGTTCATTTTCACGTAATGCTTATAGTGTAATCACATTGTATTGTGCGTTTCTCCAGAAATAATAAACCTAAGTAACACACTTCTCACCAAATTATCAACATTACATATGCAAAGTAGACATTATGATAGACAAAAAGTTTTTTTTAATTGTTGTATTTTCTTGGAACTTTTCCCTCCAGATCTCCTATTGACCAATCATACTTGATTGTGGGCGGAGACGAGACAAAGAGGACATCTTAAGGCTCCAGAGAGACTCAACCAGAGAGAAACAAGCTCTGGATAAGAGAGACCTGAGTTATGGAGACACATCAGTGTGACACCTGTGGGAAGAGCCTTTCCTCATCCAGTATCCTCAAGCAGCACATGATGATCCACACTGGAGTCAAGCCCTACACTTGTGACCTCTGTGGCAATAGTTTTACAACAAACAGCATTCTGAAACGCCACATGTACATCCACACCGGAGAAAAGCCTTACAGTTGTGACCTCTGTGGTAAAACCTTTATCCAATCTAGCCAATTAACAGTTCACCGCAGAATCCACACAGGAGAGAGGCCCTACAGCTGTGACCTATGTGGCTATAGTTGTACAACAAACAGCAGTCTGAAAACCCACATGTATATCCACTCCGGAGAAAAACCTTACAGCTGTGACCTCTGTGGTAAAACCTTTAGAATGTCAAGCCAATTAACAGTTCACAGCAGGATCCACAATGGAGAGAAGCCCTTTTACTGTGACTGTTGTAATACATTATTCTCTACCTCTGGTGGATTGAAGGCGCACAGCAAGATCCACACTGGAGAGAAGCCATACAGCTGTGACCTCTGTGGCTATAGTTGTTCAACAAAAGGCAGTCTGAAAAGCCACATGGTTGTCCACTCCGGAGAAAGACCTTACAGCTGTGACCTGTGTGGTAAAACCTTTAGCCATGCTAGCCGTTTGAAAGAGCACTGCAGGATCCACACTGGAGAGAAGCCCTACAGCTGTGACCTCTGTGGCTTTAGTTGTACAACAAACAGCATTCTGAAAAGCCACATGTATATCCACTCCGAAAAAAAGCCTTACAGTTGTGACCTCTGTGCTAAAACCTTTAGGAGTGCTTCCCGTTTCAGAGATCACAGCAAGATCCACACTGGAGAAAAGCCCTACAAATGTGACATCTGTGGCTATAGTTGTACAACAAAAAGTAACATGAAACGCCACATGTACACCCACTCTGGAGAAAAACCTTACAGCTGTGATCTCTGTGGTAAGACTTTTAGCCAATCTGGCCAATTGACAGTTCATCGCAGAATCCACACAGGAGAGAAGCCCTACAGTTGTGACCTATGTGGTCAAACCTTTAGCCATGCAGGTACTCTCACTCTTCACAGCAGGATCCACACAGGAGAGAAGCCCTACAGCTGTGACCTCTGTGGTCAAACCTTTAGCCGGGCAGGTATTCTTACTCTTCATAGCAGGATCCACACAGGAGAGAAGCCCTACAGCTGTGACCTATGTGGTCAAACCTTTAGCCGGGCAGGTATTCTTACTCTTCATAGCAGGATCCACACAGGAGAGAAGCCCTACAGCTGTGACCTCTGTGATAAAACCTTTAGACAGAAAGGGGATTTCACAGCTCACCGCAGAATCCACACAGGAGAGAAGCCCTACAGCTGTGATCTCTGTGGTAAAACCTTTAGACAATCTGGCAATTTGACAGTTCACAGTAGGATCCATGCAGGAGAGAAGCCTTACAGCTGTGACCTCTGTGATAAAACCTTCAGACAGAAAGGGGATTTCACAGCTCACCGCAGAATCCACACAAGAGAGAAGCCCTACAGCTGTGATCTCTGTGATAAAACCTTTAGACACTCTGGCAATTTGACAGTTCACAGAAGGATCCATGCAGGAGAAAACTCTACAACTGTGACCTCTGTGGTAAAACCTTTAGCCACTCTCGCCAATTGACAGCTCACAGCAGGAACCACACAGGAGAAAGCCCTACAGCTATGACCTATATGGTCAAACCTTTAGCCAGGCGGGCAGTTTAACCCCTGTGTTATCTTTGGGTCATTGTGACCTCCCCACTTTTACTGAACTGGTTGATCTCCATATGTTCATAATGAGGTAGAATGCCAAATTAGAGTTGTTGCCGAAACAAAGAAGTTAAAATATAAACCTCCATCCAGCGACCATTTTCAATAGAATAAAAAAAAATTGGGAGGGAGAAAGTATGTAAGTTTCCTTTGAAGTGTAACTTTCTTGTAATGGTTAGAAATGTTTTTGTAATTAAAAAATGTGTTTTGTCTACATAAAAAGAAACATGTGTCGTGTGTCTGATAAAGTAATAGAAAGGTTAAGAGTTTGAAACATAAATACTATTTTAAAGTGTTTACTTTAGAAATATGTCTCTCCCGGTACCCGAACGGCAGGGGGTCAAGTGCATGTTCGGTCAGAGGTCTCAGGTGGCGCATGATGTGTGACGTGAGGGCCACCGGTCTAGTCGTTGAGCACGGCCGGGCGCCCAGTCTTAGGTACCGGCACGAGACATGATGTTTTCCACAGAACCGGCACCCTCCCTGACTGTAGGCTGAGGTTGAAGAGCTCTTGAAGGGGCTCAGGCAGTTGATCAGCACAGACCTTCAGCAGCCTCGGGCACACTTTATCTGGGCCGGCCGCCTTTCCCGCGTTCAGTTTTTTCAACTCCACTAACTAAACAAATACTATAGTATAACCCAGCGCGAATCTAGTCTGATCCATTGCGTTGGTCTGAAGTAGATTGCCTGGATAGAGAGACGATGGAGGATCTTCATGAACTTTCTAGGGAGTTGGTGAGAGACATTTTAGACTTAGCTGAGGATGTGGAGGACCTGCTGACCCAGAGCATGTAGTAGGCTAAACGCAGAAGAACTTATTGAAGTTCTTGGAGTTATTTACACACTTTCCGACCAAGATATTGACCAGAGTGAATGCAAATGTAGACTCTGGTAGCAGGGTGCATCAGCATCTTCCTCAATCAAATTTGCTGCTTCTCTTAGCAGCTCCGGACATTTGGTTCTGCACCTCGCACGCTGTCTCAACATTGGGGCGAGTCTTCCCCTTAATTATTAGCCGTAGCATTGCAAAATGCGGAAATAACTCCAAGAACTTCAATAAGTTCCTCTGCTTTACTCGCTACATGCTCTGCAGGTCCTGCTTCCACATCCTCAGCTAAGTCTAAAATGTCTATCACCAACTCTCAAACAGTGACTCTCACAAATCTCTCAACCAAGGTCTCAAGCATTCAAAACCTTTGGCTTCGCTGCCTCATTTTATACCCTGACACGTCAGTCTTTTGGCAAGTTTTTATTTATTTAATTTTTTTATAGTTGATGCATAGTGACAATACAATAACACAAAGAACATCATACATTACAGCAGTACATTAAAACCAAAACAGACAAATGACAATGAACAATGACAACAACAACAAAAAATATATACATCACAAAACAAAGAGGAAAAAAATTATTATCCTTTAAGAGAAGTCAGGGCTTTTCTTTGCCCATTCCTCTTCTCCAGTGCAAAAAAATAACTAGTGTTCTTCTCGCCCTCCTCTAACCATTTGGCCCTAGATCTTATAAAGGCCCCTTTAGCTAAGTCCAAGTACAACTCGTCAAGTTGCAAGCTGATGTTTTTAATTTCTACCTTTTCTTTATCAGTAATATTCTCCTTAGACAACTCATTTATTCTTTGAAGTAACTTTGTCTCTAATTGATTTATAGTGGCTTTAATAATTTGACACCTCTTAATGGCAATATATCGTGTTTTGTATTTAAAGAACTCCCATTTTTGTTTACATCCCTCACTTAAGTCAGAGAATAATTCAGTTATCAGGTCTTTAACACTATTGTTAAAGTGTTCATCTTTTAGTAAGTTATTATTCATCTTCCAATAGCCTCGTAATAGTGGAGTGTCCTGCTGGCTGCCCAGTTTAGTTGTTATCAATTTATGATCAGACAGTGGTGCGAATGAATTTAAGACTTCCTTAACAAAATTAATAGCGGATTGGGAAATCAAAAAAAGATAAATTCTTGATTTAAGTGTTGCATTTTTGTTCGACCAGGTGAAGTCCATTAGATCAGGGTTAAAAAAACGCCACGTGTCTACCAAAGAAAGAACAGAACACAAGGACAAAATCAAATTATTTGCCAAAGGACCCTGACTCAATCTAGGGGGGAATCTATCAACACTTGAATCGACACATTCGTTAAAGTCACCCCCAAAGACCACATAAGAGTCACTATATTTGTCAAGAAGTAATTTGGTATTATTCGATATCTGGACAAATAAAGTTTTGTTGGACAAATGTGAGTTATATCCATAAACATTAAATACAATAAAAATGCCATTGTCTTGTTTTATAACAATCATCACCCATCTTCCTTCAGAGGATTTCACTGTTTCTAACACTTCACCTTTGAATTTGTGTAAAAGTATAGCAACCCCTGCTGAGTTATTACTTCCATGACTATAATGTAGAGTATTCCCCCATTGTGATCTCCAAAATTTGACATCCAATTCAGTTGAGTGAGTTTCTTGGAGCATTACAATAGGTGCATTCGACATGACTGTCTTCATGCAGCGCTGCAGCCGGCTGCAGGCGGCTGACTTGAAACAGTGAATTCTCGTTAGACTTTTTGTCCGACTTGAGACGGCGCCGAGGCTAGGTCACTGTGACGTAGCCATCAAAGTACCGTGAGATCGAGAACTCCACAACTCTGGTCGTGAGAATAGGTGCGTTCGACATGGACTGCGGCTGCATGAAACGACAGGCGAGAGTAGCCGCTTGCAGTCGGGGAGGAGTTGAAAACGGCTCTGTGAAGTTGGACATTCCAGCTTCTCGTGGTTTGCTGCGTTGATGTCAGTCATGGCCGATCAAGCGCTGTTTGCTTACGTTACTTTATTTATAATTAAACTTAGTCTTTCCGTTAGTAGAAGAGGTGGCCCAAAACCCTTTCTTCAACAAATGTTTTATTCAATCAAATTGTTTGGTCCGGATTTGAGCATTGGCGAAACTGAAGGTGTCAGAATAATTACAAAACAAGCGTCAAAGTTGTCGTGTGTGAGTCTGGCCAATCATGAAATAGCTGTGTCGTCATTTGAAGCCGTGCAGTTGCTCTTGAGAAAATGCGCTCGGCTACACAGCCGGCAGTTCTCGAATCGATCTCACGGTACTTTGATGGCTACGTCACAGTGACCTAGCCTCGGCGCCGTCTCAAGTCGGACAAAAAGTCTAACCAGAATTCACTGTTTCAAGTCAGCCGCCTGCAGCCGGCTGCAGCGCTGCATGAAGCGAGGTCATGTCGAACGCACCTATTAGGTGCATTCGACATGGACTGCGGCTGCATGAGACGACCGGCGAGAGTAGCCGCTTGCAGTCGGGGAGGAGTTGAAAACGGCTCTGTGAAGTCGGACCTTCCAGATTCTCGTGGTTTGCTGCGTTGATGTCTGTCATGGCCGATCAAGCGCTGTTTGCTTACGTTACTTTATTTATAATTAAACTTAGTCTATCCGTTAGTAGAAGAGGTGGCCCAAAACCCTTTCTTCAACAAATGTTTTATTCAATCAAATAGTTTGGTCCGGATTTGAGCATTGGCGAAACTGAAGGTGTCAGAATAATTACAAAACAAGCGTCAAAGTTGTCGTGTGTGACTCTGGCCAATCATGAAATAGATGTGTCGTCATTTGAAGCCGTGCAGTTGCTCTTGAGAAAATGCGCTGGGCTACACAGCCGGCAGTTCTCGAATCGATCTCACGGTACTTTGAAGGCTACGTCACAGTGACCTAGCCTCGGCGCCGTCTCAAGTCGGACAAAAAGTCTAACCAGAATTCACTGTTTCAAGTCAGCCGCCTGCAGCCGGCTGCAGCGCTGCATGAAGCGAGGTCATGTCGAACGCACCTATTGAGATTCGAGAACTGCCGGCTGTGTGTCTCTTCTACTAACGGATAGACTAAGTTTCATTATAAATAAAGTAACGTAAGCAAACAGCGCTTGATCGGCCATGACTGACATCAACGCAGCAAACCACGAGAATCTGGAAGGTCCGACTTCACAGAGCCGTTTTCAACTCCTCCCCGACTGCAAGCGGCTACTCTCGCCGGTCGTCTCATGCAGCCGCAGTCCATGTCGAACGCACCTATTGTCTGCCTAGTCTTTTGGCAAGAACGAGACGGGTTTCGTTCAAGATCACGTCACAAAACGTTTCGAAACAATTTGACACGTGACCGGAAGTGTTTTTAAAACCCGTCTTGAAACGTTGGCTGTGTCTACTACCGCGCACTTGTGCACTTCGAGCACTTACTTTCAGTGCTTAGGGCGCTTACGCTGAAAAACCAAAATAATTCAGTGCACTGAAAGTACCCGGATGATGCACTGCAAACGGTCCAAAAATGAAGTGTCCGACGATGGACACTACTCGCCCTAAACGGGCGCCATCTTGGCTACGTAGCGGAAGAGGAGGAGTCCAGTGACAGAAATACAAGCGGGTTTGTTTCGCGGGTTTAGTTTCTCGGGTGTCGCGAGCAGATTTGCGTGCGTCACTTCCCGCTAAGTGGGTAAGTAAAGTGTTCCAGTTTAGACAGCGCTACTCAGCAACTGAGTGCACTGCAAATATAAGTGCACTACATTGCAGTGCACTACATTGCAGTGTACTTCGTTGAGTGCGCGGTAGTAGACACAGCCAATGTAGTGCACTGCAATGTAGTGCACTTATATTTGCAGTGCACTCAGTTGCTGAGTAGCGCTGTCTAAACTGGAACACTTTACTTACCCACTTAGCGGGAAGTGACGCACGCAAATCTGCTCGCGACACCCGAGAAACTAAACCCGCGAAACAAACCCGCTTGTATTTCTGTCACTGGACTCCTCCTCTTCCGCTACGTAGCCAAGATGGCGCCCGTTTAGGGCGAGTAGTGTCCATCGTCGGACACTTCATTTTTGGACCGTTTGCAGTGCATCATCCGGGTACTTTCAGTGCACTGAATTATTTTGGTTTTTCAGCGTAAGCGCCCTAAGCACTGAAAGTAAGTGCTCGAAGTGCACAAGTGCGCGGTAGTAGACACAGCCATTGTTCCGATGCATTGTCGTGAGTGTTGAATGTGTCGGGACAGTATCGACACCATTACCGAGCGGACCATCACTAGAAGTTATCCTAGTCACTGCGTTGAGAAACCAATAAACCGGCAATGGAGCGGATCCCTTTCTGAAATTAACTTTGCATTTACGTTGATGGAATAGCCTACCACTGTACCACCTGGCCAAACATTCCAGATGCGGTGACCGAGTTTTCAATCCATCACCCGGGCTGGTGGATATGTGCCCTATCGCTCAATCTACACAATGCCAGAGGTACGTAAAGTTAACAGTGTTGTGCCTCAGGTTTTTATATGTATTTAGAGTCCTGATGTATTTTCACCCGTTAAGGAGTAGCCTAGCATCGCACATATGTGATCGTTCGAATGCAGGTATCACAGCGTAACGTCGCACATGTGCGATTCGGAACATTCCGACCGACTATTTTCCGATAGACAAACTATATGACAAATGCTATAGTATGGCTTCACAATTTACAATTAGGAGGCCAACAAGTAACACTAGCAGGTAGTAGCATTGCTACGAGTATTATGCTAGGTTTCTAGGTAACGGAAGCAAATTTAAGTTTAAGCTTCCGTTTTGCAAAAATAACTCACTCAATATTTAGAACTCACGCATCTATTCAAAGTTGCAAATCTGACAGCTACCAAGGATAGCATTTCATGCGTTGCTATTGACACCGTTGTGTCCATCATTTGTGACTTTTTGCTTAGTTTTGACTCAAAACTGTATATCACCACGTTGTTGTAATCTACAGTAGGGAGGACAATTTCACATGTTCTAGTTATTCCAGAGGGAATTGTTGATAACCGTTTATCTTCATTAAAACAAGTGTGTGTGTGTCATCTACTTAAGAACAGTGTAGTTTCATTGTATTCTTTTGTACTATTATCACTGGATCTGAAACTTAGCAGTTGCGATACAATGCCATGTTATTGTTCATTTTCACGTAATGCTTATAGTGTAATCACATTGTATTGCGTGTTTCTCCAGAAATAATAAACCTAAGTCACACACTTCTCACCAAATGATCAACATTACATATGCAAAGTAGACATTATGATAGACAAAATATTTCCTTTTTATGTGAAAGCTTGAGTTTGTATTTTCTTGGAACTTTTCCCTCCAGATCTCCTATTGGCCAATCATACTTGATTGTGGGCGGAGACGAGACAAAGAGGACATCTTAAGGCTCCAGAGAGACTCAACCAGAGAGAAACAAGCTCTGGATGAGAGTGTCTGCTAAATGACCAAATCTAAGTTTCCAGAGACAAGATACCAGACAGGACCCAGAGAGACCAGACCGTAAACAAAGAGAGACCTGAGTTATGGAGACACATCAGTGTGACACCTGTGGGAAGAGCCTTTCCTCATCCAGTATCCTCAAGCAGCACATGATGATCCACACTGGAGTCAAGCCCTACACTTGTGACCTCTGTGGCAATAGTTTTACAACAAACAGCATTCTGAAACGCCACATGTACATCCACACCGGAGAAAAGCCTTACAGTTGTGACCTCTGTGGTAAAACCTTTAGCCAATCTAGCCAATTAACAGTTCACAGCAGGATCCACACTGGAGACAAGCCCTACAGCTGTGACCTCTGTGGCAATAGTTTTACAACAAACAGCAGTCTGAAAACCCACATGTATATCCACACCGGAGAAAAGCCTTACAGTTGTGACCTCTGTGGTAAAACCTTTAGCCAATCTAGCCAATTAACAGTTCACAGCAGGATCCCACTGAGACAAGCCTTACAGCTGTGACCTCTGTGGTAAAACCTTTAGCCAATCTAGCCAATTAACAGTTCACAGCAGGATCCACACTGGAGACAAGCCCTACAGCTGTGACCTCTGTGGCAATAGTTTTACAATAAACAGCAATCTGAAAACCCACATGTATATCCACTCCGAAAAAAAGCCTTACAGTTGTGACCTATGTGGTAAAAGCTTTAGCAGTGCTTCCCGTTTCAGAGATCACAGCAAGATCCACACTGGAGAAAAGCCCTACAAATGTGACATCTGTGGCTATAGTTGTACAACAAAAAGTAAAATGAAACGCCACATGTACACCCACTCTGGAGAAAAACCTTACAGCTGTGATCTCTGTGGTAAGACTTTTAGCCAATCTGGCCAATTGACAGTTCATCGCAGAATCCACACAGGAGGGAAGCCCTACAGTTGTGACCTATGTGGTCAAACCTTTAGCCATGCAGGTACTCTCACTCTTCACAGCAGGATCCACACAGGAGAGAAGCCCTACAGCTGTGACCTCTGTGGCTATAGTTGTTCAACAAAAGGCAGTCTGAAAAGCCACATGTTTGTCCACTCTGGATAAAGACCTTACAGCTGTGACCTGTGTGGTAAAACCTTTAGCCATGCTAACCGTTTGAAAAAGCACTGCAGAATCCACTCTGGAGAGAAGCCTTACAGCTGTGACCTCTGTGGTAAAACCTTTAGTTGTGCTTCCCATTTCAGAGATCACAGCAAGATCCACACTGGAGAGAAGCCCTACAAATGTGACCTCTGTGGCTTTAGTTGTACAACAAACAGCATTCTGAAACGCCACATGTATATCCACTCTGGAGAAAAACCTTACAGCTGTGATCTCTGTGGTAAGACTTTTAGCCAATCTGGCCAATTGACAGTTCATCGCAGAATCCACACAGGAGAGAAGCCCTACAGTTGTGACCTATGTGGTCACACCTTTAGCCATGCAGGTACTCTCACTCTTCACAGCAGGATCCACACAGGAGAGAAGCCCTACAGCTGTGACATATGTGATAAAACCTTTAGCAAATCAAGTCATCTCACTCTTCACAGCAGGATCCACACAGGAGAGAAGCCCTACAGTTGTGACCTCTGTGATAAAACCTTTAGCCAATCAAGTCATCTCACTCTTCACAGCAGGATCCACACAGGAGAGAAGCCCTACAGCTGTGACCTCTGTGATAAAACCTTCACACAGAAAGGGGATTTCACAGCTCACCGCAGAATCCACACAGGAGAGAAGCCCTACAGCTGTGATCTCTGTGGTAAAACCTTTAGACAATCTGGCAAGTTGACAGTTCACAGAAGGATCCATGCAGGAGAAAACCCTACAGCTGTGACCTCTGTGGTAAAACCTTTAGCCACTTTTGCCAATTGACAGTTCACAGCAGGAACCACACAGGAGAAAGTCCTACAGATATGACCTATGTGGTCAAATCTTTAGCCAGGCTGGCAGTTTAACCCTTGTGTTATCTTTGGGTCATTGTGACCCTTCTGTCATTGTGACCTCTCCACGTGTTGCGACAACTTGCCCAGAGTCTACCTCTCTCACTGTGTTTTTCTCAGAGGGGCCAGACTCATTGGATGCAGACTATATTCTGTGGTTCAGGAACACTGATGAACATGTCATAATGGACTCAGGATATAACATAGATATCACAATGAAGAACGTGGACCAGATGTTTCTCTTAGTTTCACCTCTTTGACAATTTCTAACCTCTCCCAAGAGGACAGTGGGGAGTACTGGTGTGTGAGATACACAGGCAGAGATAACTATCCTTTAGCATGTGATTCTTTAGCCAAGACTAAGTTAACATATAAACCTCCATCCATTGGACAGCGACCATTTTCAATTGAATTCCATTTTTTTGGGAGTGAGAAAGTATGTAAGTTTCCTTTTAAGTGTAACTTTCCTGTAATGGTTAGAAATGTTTCTGTAATTAATATATGTTTTGTCTAGATAAAAAGAAACGTGTGTCTGATAAAGAAAGGTTAAGAGTTCTAAACATAAATACTATTTTAAAGTGTTTGCTTTAGAAATATGTATTTCTCCTGTAATGTTAAATGAGAATTGTATGTGTTTCTGTGACTTCCTGTTTTGTAAGAGATGCAGTAGATTTGACAGTCATGTGTTTCGCTGTGCTCCGCATCTGGTGAAGCATCGCTGGACGTGATATAGTACAAAGATTTGAATTAATTATTTGTGTGATATGTAGATCTGTTATTTCAAATAAACCATTTGAAGATGTTGCTGTGTCAGACACCCATGTTTGTGATTGTGTGGGTTTGTGCATGTGTGATGTGTGCAGTTCAAATTTAAAGTGCTGTTGTCATCACGAGGTTGTACCCTAACACCATTTATGATTCACAGCAAAGAGAAGTGCCCTAAAGATACATAAACATTCCTTTTTACCAAAATAAACAACTTCATATTATCCGGGGGCCTGTTCCTTAAATCTAGATACAGAATAATCCAGTCTGTTGTCAAGGAAAGTAACTGACATAAGCCTGGTTTATTTGGTAAACTCACTTCATGGAACAGGCCCCAGTTCTCAAGATTAGTTCTCAAGTTTAGCTAGTTATTGATTCTGGTTCAGGCAGGAGGACTCAGTATAAGTTTACTTGATGCTTTATTGCACACTGTACAATACATTAGTGTACATTTGGTTTGGCATTGTGGTTCTGCTTGCATCGGCTCCCTGCCGCACCCAACGGAGACACCGTCTCGACCTCCGAGCAGAGAGCAGCGACGCATACCCCCTACAGGAAACAGGAAAAAAGAAAACAAGGGAGGAGGCCGGGGAGGCGGAGGCACCAGGATGACTGATGTCTATGTCGCACTAGCAATGCATATGCCGGGACACCCCGCTTTATACCCCGCCCTATTAAGGCGGAGTACCCTGCACGTAATATGACGCGCTGCGGCTATGTCTCGCGTCCTCCTTCATGAACCAGCTTCGCCCGATTACTAACACATTATCCTTAAGATGTGTGACTAGGGTTACAAACACAATGTCCCTTAACCAGTTTTACCCTGGTTATGTCATAACTACATCATAGTGCCATGGTTAGTCCAATACCAACAATATAGTTCTGTGGTTATATCATAACTATGCTATCGTGATTATAATATAACTACACTAGATTACTTTGGTTATAACACAAGTGAATTATAGTGCTTGGTGATATTACAACTACACTACAATACTCTGATTATGACATAACTACCTTAGTACTCTGGTCATATCATAACTACATTACAGTATTCTGGTTTAAACATAGATATATATATCTATGTTTAAACCTACATGTTTCCAGTACAAACACATTGTGATGGACCCAACAGTGACGCATGAGGAATGTAGGTAGAATGATCACTTTATTGCTTCCAAAACAGGCACATGCCTGGACGCACAACCAGACTGAAGATAGATAGATATATACTTTATTAATCCCATTTAGGGATTCAGGTATCTCTCACAGCTCTCCTATTTAAAATATAATAACAATATTTACAGACAATATGTACAGACAATACAATACAAACATAAGTTAAGTAAATTATGTTGGCAGATGGAGCTGATAGGGCTGGCGGGGTTGAAGTGGGCTGGAGGATTACCCTTCCAGAGGAGGGAAGCTTGGGGAGAGAGAGAGGGGGAGAGGGACAGACTCTTGGGTTAGGGGTTAGTTACAAGTTAGGGTTAAGTTACAAGTTATGTACAGTGTAGATAAGATGTGTATGTATATTACAGCTGTATAGTGCAAAACAGTGTGGAATAATATATTAAATATTAAAGTTTTATGGCAGCTGGTACAAAGGACCTCCTAAGACGCTCAGTCCGAGAACAGAGGTTATTGAGCCGCCCGCTATGGAGGCTGCTGGACTGTCCTGCCAGGTGATTGACATTGCCCATGATGGCTAAGAGCTTTCCCTGCATCCGTTTCTCCACCACAGTCCCCAGTGAGTCCAGGCTCTGCCCCACCACTGAGCCCGCCTTCCTGACCAGCTTGTCCTGCCGCCCAGTGTCCCTCTTGGACATATTGCCTCCCCAGCAGACTGCAGCGTAGAAGAGCACGCTCGCCATAACTGACTGATAAAACATGAGCAGCATCTCCTTACAGACATCAAAGGACCTGAGTTTCCTCAGGAAGAACAACCTACTCTGTCCCTTCTTGTACAGTGCACCTGCGTTAGCTGACCAGTTCAGCTTGTCGTCCAGATGCACCCCCACGAACTTGTAGGTCTGCTCCACCGCGATGTCCTTGCCCTGGATGTTAATAGGCTGCAGATGTGGCTTAGTCCTACGGAAGTCAATGACCAACTCCTTGGTCTTGCTGGTGTTAAGGAGAAGGCCGTTCCTCTCGCTCCAGTCGCAGGAGGCACTTCTCAGGTCCCTGTACTCCCCCACCTGCTCCTCCCTCACACACGCCACTATAGCCGTGTCATCTGAATATTTCTGGACGTGACAGGACCCAGAGTTATAGGTGAAGTCCGACGTGTAGAGCGTGAACAGGAGGGGAGCCAGCACAGGCCCCTGCGGAGCCCCAGTGCTGCTCACGACAATGTCAGAGGCACAACTCCCCAGTCTGACAAACTGCGGCCGTCCTGTCAGGTAGTCCGTAATCCAGGATGTGAAGAAGGGATCCACCCCTATCCTTTCGAGCTTCTCTCTGAGTAAGAGAGGCTGGATGGTGTTGAAGGCGCTCGAAAAGTCGAAGAACATAATTCTCACTTGACTTCCCGGCTCATCCAGGTAGGAGTAGACTCGATGGAGCAGGTAGAGGATAGCGTCATCCACCCCTACACTCTCCCGGTACCCGAACTGCAGGGGATCAAGTGCATGTTCGATCAGAGGTCTCAGGTGGCGCAGAAACAGCCGCTCCAGTGTCTTCAGTGACCTTCAGCAGCCTCGGCCACACTTTATCCGGGCCGGCCGCCTTTCCCGTGTTCAGTTTTTTGAACTCCACCTTTACCTCATCAGCTGTGAGGCACAGGGGGAGGCTTGGTGGGGGAGGGGACTCAGCCGTGAATGAACCGACCCCTCTACTGAGACCAGTAAGGATATATTTATAAACAGGTTAAACCAAAACAGACACGTGGGGGAAGACAACCTCAAAACCCTTCAGGTGTATCAAGCATTTTTCTAACTAAAAAAATACTATAGTATAACCCAGCGCGAATCTAGTCTGATCCATTGCGTTGGTCTGAAGTAGATTGCCTGGATAGAGAGACGATGGAGGATCTTCATGAACTTTCTAGGGAGTTGGTGAGAGACATTTTAAACTCAGCAGGTCCTGCTTCCACATCCTCAGCTAAGTCTAAAATGTCTATCACCAACTCTCAAACAGTAACTCTCACAAATCTCTCAACCAACTTGGTCTCACTCTCACGCATTCAAAACATTTGGCTTCCCCGCCTCATTTTAATACCCTGACACGCAGTGGCGGTTCTACATGGAATTACGCCCCGGGCGAGACCCCCCTCCGAGCGCCCCGCTGGCAAAAAAAATATTTATTTTTTATTTTTTTATTATAACTATATAAGTAAAGAGAAACACAACACAGTATAAGTTAGAACATAAGAGTGGCAAAAATATATACAATCAGATATAGAAAAAAATGAACAAGAGCAGAGATACAATAATATAAAATATTAAGAATAATATACAAATACAAATATCCTGAAGGGTCGAGACCATTCCAGAAGAGGCCTGTGTAGCTGATGAGGTAGATGGCTGCTCCCCATCCTGAAGCAGTGAGACTACAGCAGAGTCCTGTCTAGTGGGGGAGGTGGGTGGCTCATCCTGACCAGTGGCAGAGGATGCTCCAAAATATTTTAGAAGTGCCCCTGAAATTGACATCAAAAGACCACAGGCTACAATATAACTCTTAGACAAAACATCCATGTATTACAAATTAAAATAAACATGCCCTTACTGCCTTACATGCTAAATATCTGGCATTAGATGCTATATTAACCTATCTTTCAGGGAGGAACAATTAGCTGCTTGGTTACTGCCTCGAATTCTATGCATGGCACACTTCAAGTTATGACTGGTAAACTATACTTTGTCACGAAATAGAGTTGTAGCAAAACGCAAATGTTCGTCTTTGAAACTGCCTACAGAAGATATGAACATTCCGTTGGCTAATTACAGGGCCCAGCGTTAACCCAAATGATGGAAATAAATAATAACTGAACTTGTAACAGTTTTGTTGCAAAGCACAATCTTATCGTGAAATTAGATCTCGTGTTTGTTGAGTTAAAACCGAATTATTGTTGTATAAGCATAGGCAGCATAATAGCAGGCTAACAAAAGTAAGAGTTATACCCATCAATTAACATTAGCCCTTAATTCATGACATTGATACCGTAATCATACAGAGAGAACATAGTGGCATACCTTTATGTTTTTCTCGTTTCTCCTCTTCTTTTCTTTTTTTTCCGAAATTGGGCACCTGACGGCTTTGACCTTTTCTTGTCCATCTCTGTGCTTATTTTGCACTCGACAATCAACAAATTTCCCATCCCCCAACACTGTCACTCGTACAGAAGTTAAGACTAAACCAATTCACCTTGCCCTTGGTGACACATAATCGTTCTGTATTACTTATTTGTATTAGCCATTTCACACAATTCAGAAAAACTAAAACGTGCAGGATTTATAGGCCTGTAATTATAATATTATGAATGTACGTTATTTGGAAGAAAGTCGAGGTGTGACTGACTTAAGCCCACTAATTGCATTAGAGTATTGCTCTATAGCCTACAGTGGATCCCCCCGTCCCCCCCCCTTGTCCGTTCCCTTTGGGAGACCCAGAGGTGAACTTTTCGCCCGCGCCCGCGCCCCCTCCCCTTCCCCCTTCCCCCTTCTCACACATGAGCTGTAGACGGCACCTTCTTAGCAAGCAGGGGCGCCTGCAGCTGCAGGGGGCGCTAATTTGCCAATTCCCCACACAGTTATATGATAAATAATGGAAAACCGCTTCGCGGCCCAGATGATAAGTGGTCGTGCCGCCCCCCACGTGTCATGAAAAAGTGCCGCCCTGGGCGGCTGCCCGGGTCGCCCGTGCCTAAAACCGCCCCTGCTGACACGTCAGAGTCTTTTGGCAAGTACGAGACGGGTTTCGTTCAAGCCCACGTCACAAAACGTTTCGAAACGATTTGACACGTGACCGGAAGTGTTTTCAAAACCCATCTCGAAACGTTCTGATACAGTCAGTGTTGAATGTGTCGGGACAGTATCGTCACCGTATTACCGAGCGGACCATCACTAGAAGTTACCCTAGTCACTGCGTTGAGAAACCAATAAACTGGCAATGGAACGGATCCCTCTCTGAAATTATCTCGATTTATCGGTAAAAACGGGACTTTCCTGCATTTACGTTGATGATTTACAAGCCTACCACCTGGCCAAACATTCCAGATGCGGTGACCGAGTTTTCAATCCATCACCCGGGCTGGTGGATATGTGCCCTATCGCTCAATCTACACAATGCCAGAGGTACGTAAAGTTAACAGTGTTGTGCCTCGGGTTTTAATATGTATTTTGAGTCCTGATGTATTTTCACCCGTTAAGGAGTAGCCTAGCATCGCACATATGTGATCGTTCGAATGCAGGTATCACAGCGTAACGTCGCACATGTGCGATTCGGAACATTCCGACCGACTATTTTCCGATAGACAAACTATATGACAAATGCTATAGTATGGCTTCACAATTTACAATTAGGAGGCCAACAAGTAACACTAGCAGGTAGCATTGCTACGAGTAATATGCTAGGTTTCTAGGTAACGGAACTGAAGCAAACTCAAGCTAGAACTTCCGTTTTGCATAAATAACTCACTCAATATTTAGAACTCACGCATCTATTCAAAGTTGCAAATATGACAGAGCACAAGGTTAGCATTTCATGCGTCGCTATTGACACCGCTGTGTCCATAATATGTGACTTTTTGCTTAGTTTTGAGTCAAAACTTTTGATATCACCACGTTGTTGTAGTAGGGAGGACAATTTCACATGTTCTAGTTATTCCAGAGGGAATTGTTGATAACAGTTTATATTCATTAAAACACGTGTGTGTGTGTGTGTGTCATCTACTTAAGAACAGTGTAGTTTTATTGTATTATTTTGTACTATTATCATTGGATCTGAAACTTAGCAGTTGCGATACAATGCCATGTTATTGTTCATTTTCACGTAATGCTTATAGTGTAATCACATTGTATTGCGTGTTTCTCCAGAAATAATAAACCTAAGTAACACACTTCTCACCAAATGATCAACATTACATATGGAAAGTAGACATTATGATAGACAAAATATTTCCTTTTTATGTGAAAACTTGAGTTTGTATTTTCTTGGAACTTTTCCCTCCAGATCTCCTATTGGCCAATCATACTTGATTGTGGGCAGAGACGAGACAAAGAGGACATCTTAAGGCTCCAGAGAGACTCAACCAGAGAGAAACAAGCTCTAGATAAGAGCGTCTGCTAATTGACCAAATCTAAGCTTCCAGAGACTACATACCAGACAGGACCCAGAGAGACCAAACAGAAAACAAAGAGAGACCTGAGTTATGGAGACACATCAGTGTGACACCTGTGGGAAGAGCTTTTCCTCATCCGGTATCCTCAAGCAGCACATGATGATCCACACTGGAGACAAGCCCTACACTTGTGACCTCTGTGGCAATAGTTTTACAAGAAACGGCAGTCTGAAAACCCACATGAATATCCACTCTGGAGAAAAACCTTACAGTTGTGACCTCTGTGGTAAAACCTTTAGCCAATCTAGCCACTTAACAGTTCACAGCAGGAGCCACACTGGAGACAAGCCCTACATCTGTGACCTCTGTGGCAATAGTTTTACAAGAAACACCATTCTGAAACGCCACATGTGTATCCACACCGGAGAAAAGCCTTACAGTTGTGACCTCTGTGGTAAAACCTTTAGCCAATCTAGCGAATTGACAATTCACCGCAGAATCCACACAGGAGAGAAGCCCTACAGCTGTGACCTCTGTGGCTATAGTTGTACAACAAACAGCAGTCTGAAAACCCACATGTATATCCACTCCGGAGAAAAAGCCTTACAGCTGTGACCTCTGTGGTAAAACCTTTAGAATGTCGTGCCAATTAACAGTTCACAGCAGGATCCACACCGGAGAGAAGCCCTTTTACTGTGACTGTTGTAATACATTATTCTCTACCTCTAGTGGATTGAAGGCGCACAGCAAGATCCACACCCGAGAAAAGGCCTTTTACTGTGACTGTTGTAATACATTATTCTCTACATCTAGTGGATTGAAGGCGCACAGCAAGATCCACACTGGAGAGAAACCCTACAAATGTGACCTCTGTGGCTATAGTTGTACAACAAACAGCATTCTAAAACGCCACATGTACATCCACTCTGGAGAAAAACCTTACAGCTGTGATCTCTGTGGTAAAACCTTTAGACAATCTGGCAATTTGACAGTTCACAGCAGGATCCATGCAGGAAAGAAGGCCTGCAGCTGTGACCTTTGTGGTAAAACCTTTAGCCACTCTCGCCAATTGACAGCTCACAGCAGGAACCACACAGGAGAAAGCCCTACAGCTATGACCTATATGGTCAAACCTTTAGCCAGGCGGGCAGTTTAACCCCTGTGTTATCTTTGGGTCATTGTGACCTCCCCACTTTTACTGAACTGGTTGATCTCCATATGTTCATAATGAGGTAGAATGCCAAATTAGAGTTGTTGCCGAAACAAAGAAGTTAAAATATAAACCTCCATCCATTGGACAGCGACCATTTTCAATAGAATAAAAAAAAATTGGGAGGGAGAAAGTATGTAAGTTTCCTTTGAAGTGTAACTTTCCTGTAATGGTTAGAAATGTTTCTGTAATAAAAAAATGTGTTTTGTCTACATAAAAAGAAACATGTGTCGTGTGTCTGATAAAGTAATAGAAAGGTTAAGAGTTTTAAACATAAATACTATAAATACTAGTGTTTACTTTAGAAATATGTCTCTCCCGGTACCCGAACTGCAGGGGGTCAAGTGCATGTTTGGTCAGAGGTCTCAGGTGGCGCAGAAGAAACAGCCGCTCCAGTGTCTTCATGATGTGTGACGTGAGGGCCACCGGTCTAGTCGTTGAGCACGGCCGGGCGCCCAGCCTTGGGTACCGGCACGATACATGATGTTTTCCACAGAACCGGGACCCTCCCTGACTGTAGGCTGAGGTTGAAGAGCTCTTGAAGGGGCTCAGCCAGTTGATCAGCACAGACTTCAGCAGCCTCGGGCACACTTTATCCGGGCCGGCCGCCTTTCCCGCGTTCAGTTTTTTCAACTCCACATTTACCTCATCAGCTGTGAGGCACAGGGGGAGGCTTGGTGGGGGAGGGGACTCAGCCGTGAATGACCCGACCCCCCCTTTACTGAGACCAGTAAGGATATATTTATAAACAGGTTTAACCAAAACAGACACGTGGGGGAACACAAACGTCAAAACCCTTCAGGTGTGTCAAGCATTTTTCCAACTAAACAAATACTATAGTTTAACCCAGCGCGAATCTAGTCTGATCCATTGTGTTGGTCTGAAGTAGATTGCCTGGATAGAGAGACGATGGAGGATCTTCATGAACTTTCTAGGGAGTTGGTGAGAGACATTTTAGACTTAGCTGAGGATGTGGAGGACCTGCTGACCCAGAGCATGTAAGCAAAGGAACTTATTGAATTTCTTGGAGTTATTTACGCACTTTCCGACCAAGATATTGACCAGAGTGAATGCAAATGTAGACTCTGGTAGCAGGGTGCATCAGCATCTTCCTCAATCAAATTTGCTGCTTCTGTTAGCAGCTCCGGGCATTTGGTTCTGCACCTCGCACGCTGTCTCAACATTGGGGGGAGTCTTCCCCTTGATTATTAGCCGTAGCATTGCAAAGTGCGGAAATAACTCCAAGAACTTCAATAAGTTCCTCTGCTTTACTCGCTACATGCTCTGGGTCAGCAGGTCCTGCTTCCACATCCTCAGCTAAGTCTAAAATGTCTATCACCAACTCTCAAACAGTGACTCTCACAAATCTCTCAACCAAGGTCTCAAGCATTCAAAACATTTGGCTTCGCCGCCTCATTTTATGCCCTGACACGTCAGAGTCTTTTGGCAAGTTTTTATTTATTTAATTTTTTGAATTTTTATTGATGCATAGTGACAATACAATAACACAAAGAACATCATACATTACAGCAGTACATTAAAACCAAAACAGACAAATGACAATGGAAAATGACAACAACAACAACAAAAAATATATACATCACAAAACAAAGAGGAAAAAAATTATTATCCTTTAAGAGAAGTCAGGGCTTTGCCCATTCCTCTTCTCCAGTGCAAAAAAATAACTAGTGTTCTTCTCGCCCTCCTCTAACCATTTGGCCCTAGATCTTATAAAGGCCCCTTTAGCTAAGTCCAAGTACAACTCGTCAAGTTGCAAGCTGATGTTTTTAATTTCTACCTTTTCTTTATCAGTAATATTCTCCTTAGACAACTCATTTATTCTTTGAAGTAACTTTGTCTCTAATTGATTTATAGTGGCTTTAATAATTTTACACCTCTTAATGGCAATATATCGTGTTTTGTATTTAAAGAACTCCCATTTTTGTTTACATCCCTCACTTAAGTCAGAGAATAATTCAGTTATCAGGTCTTTAACACTATTGTTAAAGTGTTCATCTTTTAGTAAGTTATTATTCATCTTCCAATAGCCTCGTAATAGTAGAGTGTCCTGCTGGCTGCCCAGTTTAATTGTTATAAATTTATGATCAGACAGTGGTGCGAATGAATTTAAGACTTCCTTAACAAAATTAATAGCGGATTGGGAAATCAAAAAAAGATAAATTCTTGATTTAAGTGTTGCGTTTTTGTTCGACCAGGTGAAGTCCATTAGATCAGGGTTAAAAAAACGCCACGTGTCTACCAAAGAAAGAACAGAACACAAGGACAAAATCAAATTATTTGCCAAAGGACCCTGACTCAATCTAGGGGGGAATCTATCAACACTTGAATCTACACATTTGTTAAAGTCACCCCCAAAGACCACATAAGAGTCACTATATTTGTCAAGAAGTAATTTGGTATTATTCGATATCTGGACAAATAAAGTTTTGTTGGACAAATGTGAGTTATATCCATAAACATTAAATACAATAAAAATGCCATTGTCTTGTTTTATAACAATCATCACCCATCTTCCTTCAGAGGATTTCACTGTTTCTAACACTTCACCTTTAAATTTGTGTAAAAGTATAGCAACCCCTGCTGAGTTATTACTTCCATGACTATAATGTAGAGTATTCCCCCATTGTGATCTCCAAAATTTGACATCCAATTCAGTTGAGTGAGTTTCTTGGAGCATTACAATAGGTGCGTTCGACATGACTGTCTTCATGCAGCGCTGCAGCCGGCTGCAGGCGGCTGACTTGAAACAATAGGTGCGTTCGACATGGACTGCGGCTGAATGAAACGACCGGCGAGAGTAGCCGCTTGCAGTCGGGGAGGAGTTGAAAACGGCTCTGTGAAGTTGGACATTCCAGCTTCTCGTGGTTTGCTGCGTTGATGTCAGTCATGGCCGATCAAGCGCTGTTTGCTTACGTTACTTTATTAGGGGCCAAGCAGCAGCGAAGCTGCGAGGCACCTATTGTTTTTGTTAGTTTTATTATTATTATTATTATTATGCATAGCGATTGGCGCGAAGTTTTGAAATTTGGCACACTGATTTGGAACGGTCTCCTGATTATCGTCAGCAAAGTTTCATGTCGATCCCTGAAGCTCTATAGCGCCACCAAGGCGTCAAAGTTGGAGGTGCGTTTACGCCCACAACTTTTGAACCGTGAGACCATTTTTCTTAACTGAGGTATCCTTGGATTCCTTGGATGCAGACGATTCGATTGAACCATGTGACGTCATTGTCGTCATGATGGTTTGTCCGTCATTTGTATTTTAAGAAATGACAACTTTTTCAAACTCCTCCTAGGCCGTTGCTCCGATTTTCATGGAAATTGCAACAGATCATCTTCAGACCATGCCGACAAAAAGTTATCAAAATGTTATCGATGAGTTAAACCGTTCACGAATAACGCGCAAACGATTTTGACAAAGGGGACGCCAAAGCGGACGCGAAGCCTTGACTCTGTGACGGTTTACAGTAGTGAGTCGAAACTTTGGAAATGTCATCACGAGAATGTAATCTAATCATCCTCTTACCACAATAACCTTGATATGTCAAAATATGAGTGAATTACAGCTGTTTATACTTGGGTCAAATCTGACAAAGCTCGCCACGGGAGAAACGGCTTCCTTTTTTTTATAGAGTAACCGAACACAGCATTTTCCACCAGCGAGAATAGCTCACTGGGATAAGATGGGCTGCTTTGGAACACGAGGTCTTAGGATCGAATCCAGCCACAGTCGTCAAGCATGTCGTGACAATGGATCATCTTTTTAGCGAAGCCAGGTATGCCACAGTAGCTGTCTAGCATAATAATTATAATGGTAAGGAAATGGTTGACAATTGTTTTTGCTTTAGCTACTGCATTTCCATATCGAATGCTGCTTGGCCCCTTCGTTGCTGCTTGCAGCTATATTTTATAATTAAACTTAGTCTTTCCGTTAGTAGAAGAGGTGGCCCAAAACCCTTTCTTCAACAAATGTTTTAGTCAATCAAATTGTTTGGTCAGGATTTGAGCATTGGCGAAACTGAAGGTGTCAGAATAATTACAAAACAAGCGTCAAAGTTGTCGTGTGTGAGTCTGGCCAATCATGAAATAGCTGTGTCGTCATTTGAAGCCGTGCAGTTGCTCTTGAGAAAATGCGCTCGTCTACACAGCCGGCAGTTCTCGAATCGATCTCACGGTACTTTGATGGCTACGTCACAGTGACCGAGCCTCGGCGCCGTCTCAAGTCGGACAAAAAGTCTAACCAGAATTCACTGTTTCAAGTCAGCCGCCTGCAGCGGACTGCAGCGCTGCATGAAGCGAGGTCATGTCGAACGCACCTAGTGAATTCTCTGTCGACTTTTTGTGTTGAGACGGCGCCGAGGCTAGGTCACTGTGACGTAGCCATCAAAGTACCGTGAGATCGAGAACTCCACAACTCTGGTCGTGAGAATAGGTGAGTTCGACATGACCTCGCTTCATGCAGCGCTGCAGCCGGCTGCAGGCGGCTGACTTGAAACAGTGAATTCTGGTTAGACTTTTTGTCCGACTTGAGACGGCGCCGAGGCTAGGTCACAGTGACGTAGCCATCAAAGTACCGTGAGATCGATTCTAGAACTGCCGGCTGTGTAGCCGAGCGCATTTTCTCAAGAGCAACTGCACGGGTTCAAATGACGACACAGCTATTTCATGATTGGCCAGACTCACACACGACAACTTTTGTGTGTTTTGTAATTATTCTGACAACTTCAGTTTCGCCAATGCTCAAATCCGGACCAAACTATTTGATTGAATAAAACATTTGTTGAAGAAAGGGTTTTGGGCCACCTCTTCTACTAACGGATAGACTAAGTTTCATTATAAATAAAGTAACGTAAGCAAACAGCGCTTGATCGGCCATGACAGACATCAACGCAGCAAACCACGAGAATCTGGAAGGTCCGACTTCACAGAGCCGTTTTCAACTCCTCCCCGACTACAAGCTACTCTCGCCGGTCGTCTCATGCAGCCGTAGTCCATGTCGAACACACCTATTGTCTGCAGAGCCATAGAAAAAGAGAGTTGCGACACTTCCATAGACTCCCATTGTTATCGAGGAATGCGGAAGTAAAGCAACCATGAGGCGACCAATAGTTCCTAGCATCGTATTTTCCACCGTTGAACCCTATTCATTTTCAGTGTCTCCGAAGTTAGTTAGCTGGTAAATTGACGAATCCTGAATTTTTTCATATTTTTATCACCACATATCAATTGTTATTAGTAGTATTTCTTATAGCTAGCTTTAGATAAAAAATCGTAAGATTATAGCTTGTTAGATTCTAAATGCAGTTAGAGCTAGTAGGTCTAGTATCTAACGTAGAGCTAAGCAACACTTTTACTGATAGCTCGAGAGCACGGGTTTCATAACCAGAAGTCCGTTCGTTTGTAGTCTGTCATATTAGTTCTAGTTATTGGTGTTCGTTGGCATACAAAGTTAGTCTTCTCTTATTAGTCTATAGTACATCTGATTATAGATAGCAACACTGAATTGCAGATCGTCCAGCTAGCTCTCTTGAACAGTTGCTGGTGATAATGGTTAGATTCAACTTGCATCAAGTAGGCCTACTACAAATATAAGTGTTGTTAATGTGGTAAATTGTAAGTGGGCAGAAGTTTAACAAGTCATTTATTTCAACAGTCAAAGGTTAAACATTAAGTGGACCAATATAGTCCTCATTAGGCTACTGTTTGGTATGTACAGAACTGGTACAGTATGGTAGCTTGCATAGCCATTTCTAGCTCAGCTTCACAATATTGTGTTATGTATTATAAGTGAATGTAATACATACATGTTAATAAAGTAGCAGACATACATGATACAACAAACCAGTAACCAATTGACATTATGTGTTAATATACCGTTAATATATATATATATATATATAGGTGAATCGAGTTGGTGCTTCTGTCTGTCCCGCCGAAAACCATTCAAACAGGTTGACAGCAGTGGGTTTTTTTAACAACAGCGAGCTACCGGAACCACGTGACAAAAAAGCTCTAGCTTTTTTCCAGCGTTTCACTGGCAGTGAGTGTTCACAGTGTTGTATTTCACTCCATTTTACACCAAAAACGTCAGGGAGGACTTCCTTTTGTAGATACGAGTCAGCCGAAGATAGCCAGAATGTCGGATGTCTTCCAACGAGCTTGTTTCAATTGGTAATTAGCCTGAGAAAGCGACTTCCGTTGGCCAGCTTCATTGAAAACCATTCAAACAGTTTGACAGCAGTTGAGTTGCTAGGAACTATTGAGAGCTACATGAACCACGTGATCACGTGTCGGCGAGATCATAGCGTGTCGCAACTCTCTTTTTCTATGGCTCTGATTGTCTGCCTAGTCTTTTGGCAAGTATGAGACGGGTTTCGTTCAAGATCACGTCACAAAACGTTTCGAAACAACAGATGGACACAGATGCGATTTGACGTTATTACTAATATCCAAAACGACGATTGATTTTTGATTAATTGGTGGTTCAATCAGATAAGCCACACACCTGGACGTATTTGTCGTTTTGTTCAACAGGGATCGAATCCAGGTCCTTGCGATCTTTCTATAAATATATTTTCTTGAATGTGTTTCTTTATACTTCGTTGGGATGTAGCGCTCACTTATACAGTCAAGATCGCCGCAATGGATATGAAATGTAGATTGAAGAACTCCAGTAATATGTTTGTGAATGTGTGACGAATCTGGTGACCGAGACAGACAGCCACCGCATATGTGAAGGGAACACAGCGCGTGCACGCGTAGAAAAACCAGTTGTCTTGAAAACCAGTTGGCTTGTAACACCGGCAATGGAACGGATCCCTCTCTGAAATTAACTTTCCTGCATTTACGTTGATGGAATAGCCTACCACTGTACCATCTGGCCAAACATTCCAGATGCGGTGACCGAGTTTTCAATCCATCACCCGGGCTGGTGGATATGTGCCCTATCGCTCAATCTACACAATGCCAGAGGTACGTAAAGTTAACAGTGTTGTGCCTCAGGTTTTAATATGTATTTAGAGTCCTGATGTATTTGAACCCGTTAAGGAGTAGCCTAGCATCGCACATATGTGATCGTTCGAATGCAGGTATCACAGCGTAACGTCGCACATGTGCGATTCGGAACATTCCGACCGACTATTTTCCGATAGACAAACTATATGACAAATGCTATAGTATGGCTTCACAATTTACAATTAGGAGGCCAACAAGTAACACTAGCAGGTAGTAGCATTGCTACGAGTATTATGCTAGGTTTCTAGGTAACGGAAGCAAACTTAAGCTTAAGCTTCCGTTTTGCAAAAATAACTCACTCAATATTTAGAACTCACGCATCTATTCGAAGTTGCAAATCTGACAGCTACCAAGGTTAGCATTTCATGCGTTGCTATTGACACCGTTGTGTCCATAATTTGTGACTTTTTGCTTAATTTTGAGTCAAAACTTTATATCACCACGTTGTTGTATTCTACAGTAGGGAGGACAATTTCACATGTTCTAGTTATTCCAGAGGGAATTGTTGATAACAGTTTATCTTCATTAAAACAAGTGTGTATGTGTCATCTACTTAAGAACAGTGTAGTTTTATTGTATTCTTTTGTACTATTATCATTGGATCTGAAACTTAGCAGTTGCGATACAATGCCATGTTATTGTTCATTTTCACGTAATGCCTATAGTGTAATCACATTGTATTGCGTGTTTCTCCAGAAATAATAAACCTAAGTAACACACTTCTCACCAAATGATCAACATTACATATGCAAAGTAGACATTATGATAGACAAAATATTTCCTTTTTATGTGAAAGCTTGAGTTTGTATTTTCTTGGACCTTTTCCCCCCAGATCTCCTATTGACCAATCATACTTGATTGTGGGCGGAGACGAGACAAAGAGGACATCTTAAGGCTCCAGAGAGACTCAACCAGAGAGAAACAAGCTCTGGATAAGAGCGTCTGCTAATTGACCAAACCTAAGCTTCCAGAGACTAGATACCAGACAGGACCCAGAGAGACCAAACAGAAAACAAAGAGAGACCTGAGTTATGGAGACACATCAGTGTGACACATGTGGGAAGAGCTTTTCCTCATCCAGTATCCTCAAGCAGCACATGATGATCCACACTGGAGACAAGCCCTACACTTGTGACCTCTGTGGCAATAGTTTTACAAGAAACGGCAGTCTGAAAACCCACATGAATATCCACTCTGGAGAAAAACCTTACAGTTGTGACCTCTGTGGCAATAGTTTTACAAGAAACAGCATTCTGAAACGCCACATGTATATCCACACCGGAGAAAAGCCTTACAGTTGTGACCTCTGTGGTAAAACCTTTAGCCAATCTAGCGAATTGACAATTCACCGCAGAATCCACACAGGAGAGAGGCCCTACAGCTGTGACTTATGTGGCTATAGTTGTACAACAAACAGCCGTCTGAAAAACCACATGTATATCCACTCCGGAGAAAAACCTTACAGCTGTGACCTCTGTGGTAAAACCTTTTGCCAATCTAGCGAATTGACAGTTCACCGCAGAGTCCACACAGGAGAGAAGCCCTTTTACTGTGACTGTTGTAATACATTATTCTCTACCTCTGGTGGATTGAAGGCGCACAGCAAGATCCACACTGGAGAGAAGCCATACAGCTGTGACCTCTGTGGCAATAGTTTTACAAGAAACAGCATTTTGAAACGCCACATGTATATCCACACCAGAGAAAAGCCTTACAGTTGTGACCTCTGTGGTAAAACCTTTTGCCAATCTAGCGAATTGACAGTTCACTGCAGAATCCACACTGGAGAGAAGCCCTACAGCTGTGACCTATGTGATAAAACCTTTAGCCAATCAAGTCATCTCACTCTTCACAGCAGGATCCACACAGGAGAGAAGCCCTACAGCTGTGATCTCTGTGGTAAAACCTTTAGACACTGGCAATTTGATAGTTCACAGCAGGATCCATGCAGGAGAGAAAACCCTACAGCTGTGACCTCTGTGGTAAAACCTTTAGCCACTCTCGCCAATTGACAGTTCACATCAGGAACCACACAGGAGAAAGCCCTACAGCTATGACCTATATGGTCAAACCTTTAGCCAGGCTGGCTGGCTTCTGTCATTGTGACCTCCCCACCTGTTGCGACGTGTTGGGGAGGGGGCCCTATTAAGACCCCCATCCTACCATAGGGCAGTGAGATATCGGGATCACAATGACCCACAACAACATTTGTTTCCAAAATGACATTGAGAAATTACAAATGGGTGTCAGAAAATACGTGGTTGCAGTTTCCTACATCAGAACACAGTAAATAATGTCAGCAGGGTGTGACTGTGTTTCTTCCTAAAGCACAACTGGTAAAAAAAAACAGTGAAATCCAGATTTTATATCCAACAGGGTGACCAAAATTCTTTCAAATATTAAGCACTGGTGAGCAACAAGAGATCCATAGAGAAGGCTTTACCTTGGACAGCTTGTTTTACTGAACTGGTTGATCTCCATATGTTCAAAATGAGGTAGAATGCCAAATTAGAGTTGTTGCCGAAACAAAGAAGTTAAAATATAAACCTCCATCCATTGGACAGCGACCATTTTCAATTGAATTCCAATTTTTGGGGAGTGACAAAGTATGTAAGTTTCCTTTTAAGTGTAACTTTCCTGTAATGGTTAGAAATGTTTCTGTAATTAAAACATTAAACGTTAAATAAGAATTGTATGCGTTTCTGTGACTTCCTGTTTTGTAAGAGATGCAGTAGATGTTGACAGTCAGTTGACAGTCATGTGTTTAGCTGTGCTCCTTATCTGGTGAAGCATTGCTGGACGTGATATACAAAGATTTTAATTAATTATTTGTGTGATATGTAGATCTGTTATTTCAAATACACCATTTGAAGATGTTGCTGTTTCAGACACCCATGTTTGTGATTGTGTGGGTTTGTGCATGTGTGATGTGTGCAGTTCAAATGTAAAGTGCTGTTGTCATCACGAGGTGGTACCCTAACACCATTTATGATTCACAGCAAAGAGAAGTGCCCTAAAGATACATTAACATTCCCTTTTACCAAAATAAACAACTTCATATTATCCGGGGGCCTGTTCCTTAAATCTAGATACAGAATAATCCAGTCTATCAAGGAAAGTAACTGACATAAACCTGGCTTATTTGGTAAACTCACTTCATGGAACAGGCCCCAGCTCTCAAGATTAGTTCTCAAGTTTAGCTAGTTATTGAATGGCATGCCAATTAAAAGTTCACAGCAGGATCCACACTGGAGAGAAGCCATACAGCTGTGACCTCTGTGGCTATAGTTGTTCAACAAAAGGCAGTCTGAAAAGCCGCATGTTTGTCCACTCCGGAGAAAGACCTTACAGCTGTGACCTGTGTGGTAAAACCTTTAGCCATGCTAACCGTTTGAAAGAGCACTGCAGGATCCACACTGGAGAGAAGCCCTACAGTTGTGACCTCTGTGGCTATAGTTGTACAACAAACACCTTTCTGAAAAGCCACATGTCTATCCACTCCGGAGAAAAACCTTACAGTTGTGACCTCTGTGGTAAAACCTTTGGGAGTGCTTCCCGTTTGAAAGAGCACTGCAGGATCCACACTGGAGAGAAGCCCTACAAATGTGACCTCTGTGGCTATAGTTGTACAAAAAACAGCAACCTGAAACGCCACATGTACATCCACTCAAAAACCTTACAGCAGTGATCTCTGTGGTAAAACCTTTAGACAATCTGGCAATTTGACAGTTCACAGCAGGATCCATGCAGCAGAGAAACCCCTACAGCTGTGACCTCTGTGGTCAAACCTTTAGCCACTCTCGCCAATTGACAGTTCACAGCAGGAACCACACAGGAGAAAGCCCTACAGCTATGACCTATGTGGTCCAACCTTTAGCCAGGCTGGCAGTTTAACTCATAGACATGTATTATGTCTATGGTTTAACCCTTGTGTTATCTTTGGGTCATTGTGACCCTTCTGTCATTGTGACCTCCCCACGTGTTGCGACAACTTTACCTCATACAAAAATAAAGTGAAGCATTTTATTTTAACCTGAAATCTGGATTCTAGTAACTACTCCTTCTTCCTGAAAGATAACCAAGTCATTCTTGGTATCTACTATCTAGCTATCATAATAAAACAATCATTTAACTATATTTTGTAACTGTACCAAGATGTCCAGAACAATATTTGAACAATCTTCTGAACCAACCAGAGACCAGTTTACACCTTTGGTAGGTGTGAACGAAGGAGGGGGGAGTTGAGAACCCAGCTTCCCCTAATCAACGTCTGACCCCAGACAGGTCCTCCTTCTAACTCTGAACTGTATACAATTCTGAGATGACAATCAATCTCTGACTCCAGCGAAACCAACCATGGCGTGAACGCCATCAGGATTGGCGTTCCAAAGGTTGTCGCCCAGCTCCTGAGATTCAACATTATAGTGATTGCTACACTTTCTGGATGATTCTACAGAAGAACCAAAAATGCAGTTCTAATTGCGACCTGACTGAGATCAGTCACATGACCCTGCAGCGCAGCCACGCTTTGACTTAAGATTCTTCAAATGGGCCTTGAACGCGAACCACCCTCAACCTCATTGATTAACCCTGATCAAACGTAACTATGGCTAATGCTCTTTCCTCCCCGACATGGCATTGGCGTGAGCTCTGTTTATGATTTGTAAGGATGTAATCATTCAACTTTATTATTATTAGACTCAAGGTCCATATAAAAAACATACAATACAAGAAATAGACCACACACACATAAATAAGAATAAAAACACATAACGACCAATTATAAAAGGCACTTATACCAATGCCTCCAAAGGTATGATTGGTAGCGAACTGCGCTATAACTTGGGTTTGACAGCAGCATTATGATGACATTATTAGAGTCATTCAAACGACAGATAAAACGATACATATGGTTCCTCAATAGAGCTTGTAAGGTGTTAACACCTGCATTGACCTGTAGGGGGGTAAAATATGGTCGAAAGAACCAAAACGATTTCCCCTATGGTTTAAAGGAAGATGGGAAACTGAAGTGTATTAGCATGAACCAAATAATGCCAATACAAATATAAAGTATAGTTATTTGACTTAATGGGTTAAATCAGAGCAAGAATGGTCAAAGTACGGTCAAAAGGAATACGCATTTAATAACATTGCAAATGAATGAAATCAATTACAAGGCAAACATGTTACAAATGAAGGCTTTAAATCTTACCTACTCTACCGTGATCATTGTAAAATCAGAGATAAAGCAAGAGTGAGCAAAGAGTAGGACAGACAAGGCAGAACTGAGGAGAAAGTCTCAGGAGATGAAGAAATCCAAAGAACAATGCATTACAATTCCCTTTATACACAAGAACAACCAATCAGACGACATCTTGAATGGGGTGTGAGGGCCATCAAGTTGAGACCGTCCAGCAACTCCAAACTTTAGCATATGAGAGGTGGGGGCAGGTTTGACACCCAGCCTTACAGACAAATAGCTCGCTTGCACTGCTTCACCTTGGTCTTTTAAGTAAGATCCTAAAACAATCGTTGTACGCAACCTGTAGTCGGTGCATACTCGATTTTTTGAATTTACCCCATAAGGGGGCAGTATACAGGGGAGTGCAATATGCTCTAAAGAGACATATTTTAACATTATCAGAACACGTGAAATTTTCTTGCCAACATATTGGCTTGGGCATATAATGACCGACACTGTCTTAAAATGTCGTCATCGTCAGACATTTGATCTGTTATAAAGTGCCCGAGGTACTTGGCTTTATAGCAAACACAAAGCTCTTCCCCAGAAAGATAAAATTGTGGAAAGTGGAGGTCCTTATCTCCCTTCACCCTACATATTATCACATTGCTCTTATTTGAATTGTATTGCACATCATTTTTGACACCATATTCCGTACACACATTTAACAGCTGCTGAAACCCAGCACTACTGGGAGAGAAAATGGCCAAATCATCCGCATACATTAAATGGTTAATCACCGTGTTACCAATCATACAGCCCGTACTACAATCGTTCAGTTGGTCAGATAAATCGTTCATGTACAGGTTGAAGAGGGCTGGTGACAGTAGCCCCCCTTGTCGAACTCCATTACCAACACTGAAAGGACCAGAGACACTGCTACCCCATCTGACTTGCATACTCTGGTTAGCATACCAGTATGCAAGTATTCTTATAATGCTAGCAGGTACACCCCTTTGATTTAATTTTGTGAACAGCTTCTGGTGATTGACTCTATCAAAGGCCTTAGAGGCATCAATAACTCCAATTAAAACAGGAATTTTGCCCTCTATACATTTCTACTATTTCTTTTAAACTATAAATACACAACTCAGTTCCATGCTTTGGTTTGAAACCAAACTGATTGTCTCTGGTATTAATATAATTACCCAATCGATCTAAAAGAATACTCTCCAGAACTTTGGAAATCACACTTGCCAGTGCGATTGGCCTATAATTGTCCATGCTCCCAATCTTGCCTGCTTTGTTCTTAATGACGGGCACAAGAGTTACGGCCAACATAGAGTCGGGCAACAGCCCATGTGTCATAAAGCCAGTGAAACATATGGCAAGTAGAGCGGCCACTTTCGGGCTAGCGAACCTAAGGTGCTCTGCAGTGATCTGGTCTGAGCCACAGATAATTTTGTGATAGCTTCAAATACCTCATGTGTTGTGATTCCTACTGCATCCCTATTGGAAATATTGCCAACTGTATAAGGGTCACTTTTTACACAATTAAATAAAGCAGAGTAATTCTGCTTCCACAAATCAGCGATTTTATAAGCTCCAGAGACTGCCTCTACTGTGCTAGGCAACAATGTATTGCTTCTGTTAAGAGTTCTCACCTCCTTCCAAAATTCAACAACATTCTTACTTAAAAGCTTTTCAGCCAAAGAGTCTGCTCTCATAACTTGTTTTTTGGATATATAACGAACTGCATATTTAAACTTTGAAAGCGTTAACTTTTTATAATCCAGGACAGGCCCCTGTCTAGGTCGGCCTTCCTGAACCCAAGCTTTATATGCCTCTTTAGCTTCTGCATGATGAGCAGCAACATGCTTTTTCCAACCTGGCTTGGTGTCAGACTTTCCCCTTTTAGAATAATTATGATATGACCTGCTGGCCTCATACATAGCTCCAACAATATCATTGTACATAACACAGAGATCTTTACGGTGAGACATTACATTACAGTTTACGTCAGAACACATAATTGCATCTCTCGGAAAATATACATCACTAAGAAGGACATCAGTTTTCCCATAGTATGTTAAGATATCCTCATTTGTGAGCTTGGCCCAATCCAGTTTGGCCTTACAGGCATTTTTACCCTCCTGAGACATCTCAGGGAGACTCTCACAATCTAGTGACATAACAAAAGGAATATGATCAGACATGGACGCCTCATACACAATCTTAATAGATCTTATACTTTCATGGGCATCAGCAGTGCTAATGCAATGGTCTGTTGCATTGACTGTTCAATTTCTGTCTTTAAGTTAGACCATTTCATTTTGTTCATTGAAACCAATCTCTCATATCAAATTCATAATCTAACTTGTTCATACGATCCATAAATACCTTACTTGAATACATTCATTGTAAAGATATTTTGACTTGTGCAGGCTCTACTCTTACATTTAGTCATTTAGCAGACGCTCTTATCGAGAGCGACTTACAGTAAGTACAGGGACATCTCCCCCCCCAAGGCAAACGGGGTGAAGTGCCTTCGAACCGGCAACCATCTGAGTAATAGCCTGATTCCCTAACCGCTCAGCCATCTAACTCACTTAGAACGTATTCATTCCGAAAGATGAGACTGATTATTACATATTAAACATAGGATCCCTTAATGTCCTAAAACCAATATTAGGGTGGTGCCCCGAGACTTTATTATGAATGTAGTATTTCTATTTTATGACGAGCAAACCCCGCTACAAAACCTTTTAGAGAAGAAAATTCATAGTTCACCGCAGAATCCACACCGGAGAGAAGCCCTACACTTGTGACCACTGTGGTCAATCCTTCAGCCAAGCTTGCAATTTCAGAGTTCACCTCACAAGGAAACACTGGGGCCTTACTTCTGTGACTGCTGCAATAACTGCTTCTCTACCTCTAGTGGATTGAAGAAGCACAGCAGAATCCACACAGGAGAGAAGCCCTACAGCTGCCCACACTGTGACTATTCAAGTACAACAAATGACCATCTGAAGATTCACCTGCATATCCACAATAAAAAACAAAACAAAGCACTGATGTTTGGGGCCAAGCTGTCCCTGCAGTCACCATCAAGAGAACGCCTGTATGACCCACAGCTGGAAGAGCTATATTACTGATACGCAGAATTTCTGTGAGAGGCTTCTCTCTTTTTCAGGTCAAGAGGTAATGTTGTGGCGCTCCCAGGGTCTCACTTGTCCAGACTGACTGGAGTCAGTGAGGAGAAACTATGCTGGAAAAGGCTTCAATGAGTTACAATGCTGTCAGGTATAACCTTTCAAGAACACAGACATCCACACAGACCGCATGCTGTGCCATGTAAGGACAGGTAAGGAAACTATATCTGAACTTCAATTTACTTCATTGTATAAAGGCTGTTTGTAATCCATGGCCTCACTCATCTTACCACTCTGCCTTGGACTGGTTAAATGATTCCAGCTCGTTCTAATAAACCAGATAAACTCTTTTTAATTGTCGTTCATCTTTCTGGCCACCGATTGACATCATTCTAACAATTATCTAACCAGCCAACAACATATTATTGCTCGTGAACAAAGCTAGGTAACATCTACATAGCCTACACGAGACTCATGTTGGCTGTTAGCGACTATTTATTGTTTTGAAATCTATAGTTCAGTAACCTTCACATTAGCCTATTTGTCCTTTCTGCTCATCTACCTGACTGATTTAGTAAACTTGTGTCATTTATGTTTGTGTTTCACAGCATAATCACCATTTGGAAATCCACCGATGGCAGTCAATTAGTCCCTGTGCCAAAAGTGCAATTTATTCAATTGCCCATTCTGCCAGGCATCGATTTTCAAGCCACACGACTATGCTGCACGTGTACACATATTGAGACTCACAAATTAAATGCTGTGCATCAACAGGAAAAGCTCGATCATAAAATTTGAATATTTCCTAATTTGATTCAGTTCTCTTTAATCATAGGCTTGTTTAATGGTAGTATTTGTGTCGTTTAAGTCACACTATGCATTTTGGACTCAAGCCATGCATTCAGCACATGTAGCCTATAAATAATGATGTTACTGAATAACCTACTACACCAAGTTCAGGTGTGCAGGCTGTATGATTCTGCTCATGAGTGACACTTTAACTAGACCCTAACACATCTGTTCACTCCACTACAAGCCCAACCTCTCCATGTCAGTCTGGGACTGAGCTGAAAGTAGAAATACAGACTTGACTCTAACCACCAAATTACTGTTACAACTCTTCACCCTTCGGGTTCTTTATTTTTTTCTACTGTACTTTCTCTTCCCTTCTTGTCAGTAGGCTACCTCACCCTGAGATCAGCCTTTGACCACATCCCTCGGCCTCAGTTCAATGGTAGCATCACAAGCTTCACCTGTGTTCTGTCTAAATGTACTGTATATTATCACTGTCTATTCTTGGGGCCCTGCCAGATTGTGCCAGTATTTTTCCTGTGCCTTTCCAGTTTTTGCTAGTGTCAGATTCCGTACAGACACCTATCTATTTTTTACTCTGATTTTGTCTGTCATTCAAGGATTCTGTGTTTGCTGTTTGTCTGTCCCTGTAACCTGTAACATGACTTGACGCACTGCTGTAGTTTAGGTTTATGTCAATAAACCAATTGCTTTTGAAAAAAGTGTAACGTGTTTATTTCAATGAATGTGTTCGTTGGAGATAAAGTAAAGTTATGCTGGGTCACATTGTGAGAAAAAAGTCTGCAGCAGCAATTATGAACAGCACTTTCTGAACACGGACAGGACAAGAGCCCTGCTAGGGCAAAAATACACTTTACGGAACAGTCTTTTGGGGTTTATGTTTCTGCCTGTTGAAATTATTTGTAACACATCTCGCTCTATGGTCCAGAGCAGATCCATAAAAACATATTTTTATATAGATACTTTGTATATGGCTCTGGTGGCTCTGGCAGGGTCGTACAAAGGGAGGTTGGGCTGCGGCAGTGGATCATTTGAGAGATGCTTTAAATGAAAGCACATCAACGCCCTCTAGCGTTGTATTTCACGCCTCCTCCTATCCCCACCAGAATCCATTCTGAGCGATCGCATGGGGGAGTAGGTCAGCCTTTTAACGACGATGTATCAATTGGTTCTGCAATTTAGGTGAGCCCAGCGGCAACGCGATTCTGACGCACCCAGGTGATGGAATGCTATCTCCATATGAAGGTGAGAATGCAATGCGGTGCATTTGGGATTTTGCATTGACTATTCAGATTCGCCGACCCCGTCGTTATCCAGATAGATTCGATGCTCAATGTAATGTAACGGGAGAAAGGGTGCACTATACACCGGAATGAGAGTGAAGTTCAATGCTGCCGAATTCTGCTTTTGTTTCTCCGTTAGACCTGGTTTGATTTGCATTGTGGTTTGTGGACAGACATCCACATTATTTTATATACTAGGGGTACTCCGAGTCCTCACTAGGTAGACAACATTGTAACATTACGGTGTATGCCCATGGGCTCGGTCTATGTCACAGATGAAGACACGGTGTGTGTAGATTTCCCAATTTGTTGGCAGTGTAAGCGTCCTGTAGCTCTCAGGCAGGGTATTTCTCTCAGGCCTTTGCTTTGATCCTACTAGAAATTCACCCTGATTGGAACACATCTAGCAGTCCTGTAGTGGAAGACAGTGGTGAGAGATTGGAAGGAGGAGGGGGGCACATCTGGATGGGTCTGGAGCACAGGTCTGTCAGTCATAGTGGTTTGGGGGGTGGGGATCTGACAAGATCGATGCTTCCATTTATGAAGTAGTTGCAGGAACGTATTGTGTGTATTGGGTCATAACTCCTTATTGTATTTTCTGTTACGCTATTAGTATTGGGTGTTTTTTTAACCTAATTTTTAACCTAGGCTGGGGAACTGGTGTGCTGCCTTCACACACAGTGGAGATTTAAACCCACTATAACTGTACATGTGCTACTGGTATGTGCTATATGTATCCTAGCACATGTATGCTGTGCAAGTAGAAATAGGGACACACTATATATACCCCTGAGCACTGCCCAAGTCTGCTTCAGGTCTTCCATAGCAGAGTTATAATTGTAAAGACTAAGGTGTACAGGCCTATATGAGTTTATTATTCCTTTGAGAGATGTGCAAGGGAGTTAGCATACCAACAAAGTGGGTCAGTTCTCAACTCTGTGTGTGTGTGTCTGTCTTGGCCTATGTGGGTGTTGTGTTCAGTACTAGTCATGTGTTAATCAACAGCTGTTCTACAGGGTTTTGTCCAGTGCATGGACAGATTGCAGATTACCCATCCTATAAATAGCACTTGAAGGGTTTCTGTCCCAAAAAATAATTTGCTTAAAAAATGTTTTGTTTTAAAAGTTGAAAAGACACAATTTCTGTGTGTGTGTGTAGGTATGTGTAAGTTATACTGGGTATGACAGTCACATGTTTAATGTCATCTTGCACTTATCTGCTTTGCATTGGTTATGGTTAGTAAATATGGTTGAAGACTTTATTACAGATGTGTGTGTATGTATGAGGAGGTGAATATGAATTAATTTCTTAAACAAAGAGCCCTAGAGTAAGGCAGATGCCAGGGGCTGGGGTGCCGTAACTGGCACAGCATGCCACAGAGCCACAAGGGCAGGGCACACTGAGGGCTGGATATGGAGGAGGGGATGGGATGAGAAGGGAATGAGGGGGGGGAGAATAATGGGTGTGGGAGAGAGCAGATGCCATGGTTACCATGGCTGTCCACAGGATTTATTTGTGCCACCCAAAGTGCCAGGCAGCACACGGATGCTGTGCTGGCATCTCCCATCACTCAACCCTCCTCTCTGCCTTGACATTGGGCCAAATGGTTCTGCAGCTGGGGGAATAGTTAATCATACACACACCACCAGAAAAAACACACAGCCATTGAAACACACGCACACCACCTACAGAAAAATACACTCCCACATATACAGACAAACACACACACAGGGCAACATAAGCACACACACACCATCATCACCACAGTAACACATGCTCTACTACAGAAACACATACTGCATTCAGACACACATATACATAACAAGCACAGAAACCCACACACACCTTAGTGATACTGACAAAGTGATACTGACAATCACTCGCACATCACACACAAATGATACACACTGTAAATCCTTACAATGACTGTACAAAACACACAGATTCCTGGATCCAACAGCTGAATTATTATTCCTCCCATTGTGACTAAGAGCAAGAGTGGAAGCCAAAGAGAAAGAGATTGAGTCGGATCTGACCTTTGTGAGTTCTCCTGTGGAGATAAGTTCATGGAGAGTCTCATGGACAGTAATGTCACTCCTAATTTGGACCTCGATGTGACTGTCTGTGACTCTGTGAGTGAAGAAGATAATGTATGCAATGAGGTATAGAGTAATGGGCCTATATGGCCTTAAGCCTTGTGTTCGCTCAACCGGCTTGATGCCTCAGTGCCTCTGCGCTTCTTCTACACAAACACGCTAACGACTGTGATTCTAAGATCAGTCTCACTTTCTGCTCCTGTGCACCCAACCAGAAATGTGAGCAGACACGTGGTTGGTTACCCTGAATATTTCATACACGCATTACTGTTTGACTGAATTTGCTGATGTTCACATATTCTGACAGCAGACATGAAGACAGATAGAAAGACAGGCAACCAGACAGGTAGATAAGCAGGAGACAGGCAAGCCGACAGACAGAAAGGCAGACAGAACGACAGGATAAGTTGGCTGGTGGGAGGGCGGGCGGGCAGACAGACACAGATAGATAGAAAAACAGGCAGACAGACAGACAACCAGCCAGGAAGTCATTTTTACACATGGGGATTCCAGCAGGCCCTATTCATGCAGTGAGGACTTAGTGTGTTACTGATAGTTGTTCTTTCCCACTGGTGGTGATTTTCTGCCTGGCCTGGTAGTGTGTGCATCTGTGTGTCATACTGTGGATGATTGACTACTCTGAGGGGAAGACCTGCCCCACATACGTCTAGTGCACATGTGCAGTCAAACCCTCCAGGTTATACCTCTTCTCAGGGTGACCTGAGGTAGGAGTGTGTGGTGTGTGCTTACTACGTGCATGAGTGTGAGTTTAAGAGAGAGAGAAAGAGAGGTGGTGATGGAAAAATAAATTAGCATGGGCCAGATGTATTGTCTGACACGTGAACCTGTCCCTATCTGCGTCGCACACACTCACACACGCACACGCACACACACACACAGACACAGAGGCGATTACTGATGCTACAAGGAGTCTCATGCCTCCAGTGTTACCATGGCAACTGCACACCTCCAGATATCTGGGTTAGAACTGGAACTCTCTGGTACTCTTGATGAGGTGAAAGTCAGAGACACAGACTCCCCACACTTACCCCACTGTGCAAACAAGACAAATACTGGAAATGTTATCAGGAGCATTCCCTGGATCATATCTGGACTAGACTCCCTTCATATTCCCTAGCTGACTAGCTTTCAGGCACACGACACAGACACCCGCCCCTGCTGGTGCGTCTGTGCTCGATAGCGAGGTTTACGTTGGTAATACAATTATAAAAAGGGGTAAACTAAACAATGTATTTATAACAATGAAGTCTCCCAAATCTGACTTCATTTCATAATTGTTTAACACAAAGAGTAATGGTTGTGGGTTACACTGACTAGAGCAAGAATGTTCAAAGTGTAGTTGTGTGTAAATAATATGTATAACATTGCAAACCAATTGAACCCTTAATATATTGATGTAGTAAATCCAGAGTTATCTATAAAGAAATAACACATTTTTTTTCTATTATATATATTGTCAGTAAGTATAGTAGCTCATATAGGTTAGGAATAAATACAACAGGAGATTTATTAGAGGTTTAGATGCTGCTAGAGATTGTTAGGAGGAGCAGGACCAAATAATTCCAGTGGACCACTTCACAAATGACAATAATCTTCAAACCTTGTGTAGAGCAAACACAAAACATACCTGATTCAAATGAAGGTGTCGTCATCCAGCTCTGCAGAAGCTGGATGATAGATAGATAAGACTTAAGATTAATCCCATAGGGAAATTGATGTGTTACAGCAGTATCAACCCATTGATTTTAATCAGGTGTGTTGGAAGAGGCAAACGTCTAAAACATGCAGGGCAGTGTCTCCACACAACAAGATTGAGAAACACAGCTGTAGAGAAATACATGCTTTCTGAAGCCACTTAGGTATTTTGTATTTGAGAGATGGAGCTGGGCATTCTCCAGCCCAAACCACACTAGTGAAAAGAACTCCCTATCTCTGTCTCCGTACACACAGTGTGTCTGTGTCTGATGTCTGAAATTATCATGATCCTGGTTGGTGGGAGGAGATGAGGGCGGGGAAGATGATTGGCAGGGGGTTGTCATGGATACAGCAGGGAGGCAGAGATGAGCGATAAGAGACTGAATGAGGAGTCATGCATGAGAGGATTGGAGCCTGACAACAGAATATCCTGGACGCAGTCTAACACACAACACATTTGCTTTCTAGGACAATGGCTGCAATTTTGAGTTGTGAGTTTAGGGTAGAGTGAGGGGTTAGGACAACGGAGACAACAGATAACAGTACACTAACCACTTTACACACTTCTCACACTAGCCACTTTACACACTGTCACTGTCACTTTCAGCTACTGGTTGTACTATCAGCAATATTACCATATTGCACTAATAGTACCCCACTGTCTCTAGATTAGTATAGTTTTATAAGGTTAGTATAGGTTATTATGTGTATTAGAGGTTTAGTATACTGTACTGTATATTGTATTATTTGAGATATTTAGGAGGTTTATTATATTTTATATTATCATAGATTTAATATATGTTAAACGGAATACTTATATGTTATGCCAGGTTGCTTTGCGTTGTCTGGTCCCAAGAATTTCAGTGCCCAGTCTGACCCTTGTGTTGTTCTGTGCATCTGACAATAAAAGACTTGAACTTGAACACAGGAATGTACTTTATTATGAACGCTGTCTCCTAAATTGACAGATGAAATAAGAAAGACAGATATTTGACAAACAGACACACACATGCTTATGATAGGGATCCTATTTGGATCATAAACCAGTCGGGTCGGTGATATCATGAGGAAGAGGAGGGTGACCTAGGCTCACCTGTTGTTTTAATCCTCTTCCCACTCTGTCAGTCTGTCAGTGATGACAAGAGACGTGAGGAGAGGTTAGATCAGGATTCAGCCTGGTTCACTTGAACTCTGGGTAACATTCATACTCATCGAGTGTGTCGAGTCATGTAATGCTCCACTGTGTTCAAATGTAAAACCTTGCCTTGTACCTGGGATTTATGTTGTTTTTTCCATCTCCTCTCTCTCTCTCTCTCTCTCTCTCTCTCTCTCTCTGTTCTCTAAGGCTCTGCAGGGTTTTTGCCACCGGGGACTCCTAACATCTCGTCTCTCCTCTGACAGTCTCTAGCTATCTCTTCCTGTGTTTCTTCTCCTTTTCTATTCTTTTTCTTCATCCCGTCCTCCCGCGGTCAGACAGACATTCCCCTCTACGACACCCTAACGCTCTCCTCAGACACCCAGCCAATCACGGGGCCTGATCTGCATTGGCATGGACACCGAGTCCACTCACTCTGGGTATTCCCACTCCAGTCGCTCCAACAGGTCCAACCGGCATGGGTAAGCCCTCTACTTCCTTCCTTTCTCTCTCTCTTATTCTCTCTTTCTTACTTCTGTCTCTATTCAACTCTCTATCTTACTTTTCCCTTTCTCTCTCATATACTCTTTCTGTTTGTCCCCTTTCTTTCTCTTATGCTCTGTCTGACTTCAGTCTCTCCCTGTCTCTCTCTACTCTCTGTAGAGCGCCTGTACTTCTGTGTCTCTTGCTCTACACCTTTTTCTATTCTCAGCTCTCTTCAGATAGAGCTGGTTAAACACAGTTTGATATCTCGGCCCTGTGGTGTTTATTTATGAACCAGTGGTGTGGCATCATGAGAGAAGCATTTGTCTCTACTAAGATGTACACTTCAGTGTGTGTGCGTTTGTTTATTATTTAATCCATGCATGTCTGTTGATTGAAAACAAATTAAAGCAACAGACTAAGAGAGAGTGAAAAAGAGAGTAGGAGAGGAGACCAAGAGAGAGCAGTAAAGAGTGGATTAGGGTCATCACAGCTGACTGCCTCTAACCTATTTTACGGAGAGGCTGCCTGTTCAGTAAATTAAAAAGTAATTTTCTGTCTCCTCTCCTCTGCTCATCTGGTGGCATCTTCATTCTGTTCTTCTACTCCTCCCCTCTGTGTGTGTATGTTTCTGTGTCAAGCGAGCGCAGTAGAGAGCGCCGTAAGCCCAGCAGTAAGGACAGCAGTCGTTCTGAGCGCTCTGTCGCCATCAACCCCCCAGACACGCCCTCTCAGACCACGCCCACGCACAACTCTGAGCCCCTCCCAGGCGACTCGACAGCAGCCCCAGGAGAAGAGACTCAGGTACTGAATAACATAGGAAACATTTCATCTTGATACAGTATGACTCGCCATATGGTTATAAGATAGGAGGACTGTTAGCTTTAAGGGTGATACATATATGGGTAGAATAGCTCATGTAGGATGTGATTAATTTGTCAAGCCCCGCCCCCCTGAACCATTGATGAACTCTGTACTTACAGACCCCACAGCTGGGGTCAGGGTCATCACTATGGCAACCGGCTCATAATCGCCATGGAAACCCAGGGCCAAATAGGTCAGGGGATTAATATCAGTGTGGACCTTTGTAATCACATTGGGATACACTTGGTTGAACAAAGTTGGTTTGACTGTCTGTAGGCCAATGTGTGTGTGTGTTCTGCTTTACTCTGCTCTGTTGTACTCTTTCCTGCAAGTTGATGGTCCCAAAATTGCTGTTTGCAAACAGTAACTGCTTATATATTATAATATATAAGTGTGTAACCGATGAGAATTGTTTAAACTCACTCCTCACTCCAAACTCACAATACAGTCCACCCGCGCCAGCGAAAAGCTAGCTTTTTGTTGGCGTAGCAGGCTAGTAGTCGCGCTGGCATGTCAGAGGTCCCGGGATTGAATACCAGTGAAAAGTATTTAGTCCCCCCCCAATGTTGATTCCATGGCTACAGCCTTGTAAATGAGGAAGACAGGAATACATAGAGAACATCAGCAATGAGAGGATTAGTAACTGAGCTGAGCAGACAGGCAGACAGACAGGCAGACAGGCAGACAGGCATACAGGCAGACAGACAGACAGACAGGCAGACAGACAGGCAGACAGGCATACAGGCAGACAGACAGACAGACAGACAGACAGACAGACAGACAGACAGACAGACAGACAGACAGACAGACAGGCAGGCAGGCAGGCAGGCAGGCAGGCAGGCAGAAAGACATAGTCAGGGAGAAGATAGCTGACTCTAATCAGCTATGTTGGGCCCGCATTACATCCATGCTTGTAGTTATTCAGACTGCTACTGTCTGTGTGTTGGCATTAGTGTGCCTGTGTGTGTGTCCTCATCACTACCTGGTTATCATGAGCTGTCTGAGGCCTGTCATGCAGTATTACATCTATGGAGGCAAGAGCCTGTCACAGAGCCTGCTATTTATATCTAGACTGGAGGGCAAAATGTAAAGCAAACATCTGTGTAAACACTGTCGCAATTCAGTTGACATGTCTGTCTGTGTTTGAACAAGAGAGATGTCTACTGAATGCGTGACGCTGAACCGATGCTGGATTTACTTGTCGAGTTGTAGTTCCAGCATTGTTTTATCTTTTCCTCCTCCCCGTCAGGATGAGAACTGGGGGGAAACCACCACAGCCGTGACCGGGACGTCAGAGCTGAGTCTGTCCCTGGAGGAGGTTGTGGGTCTGGGGAAGGACACGGAGGAGGACCGAGGGCAGGCCTGTCAGCGCTATGCTCCCCTGGCCCTGGGCCTCTCTCTCGTGCTGCTGGTCCTAGCCTCCCCCCTGGCCTTCCTGGTGCTCCCGGCTCTGCTGTGGCCCGACAGGCTCCAGGCCTGTGGCTCCGCCTGTGAGGGGCTCTTCCTCTCCGTCTCCTTCAAGCTGCTCATCCTGCTCCTGGCCGTTTGGGCCCTGTTCCTGCGGCCGGCGCGCGCCAGCCTGCCTCGTGTGTGCGCTTTCAAAGCACTCGTTGCCACCCTCACGCTCTTGCTCATCCTCTCCTACTGGCTCTTCTATGGTGTACGCATCCTCGACGCGCAAGTAAGTGCTTCTCGAGTGTCTTGGACTTTGCGTGTTTGCGGGTCTACGTGCGTGCGTGCGTTTGCTTGTTGGCGGAGTGTGTGTTTGTGTGTCCTAACGCCCTGCCATGTGTGTGTGTGTTTGGCAGGATGAGGACTACCAGGGAATTGTCCAGTTTGCTGTGTCTCTGGTGGACTCTCTGCTGTTCCTCCACTACCTGGCTATTGTGCTGCTGGAAGTCAGGCAGCTGCAGCCGTGTTACAGCGTGTGTGTCATCCGCTCCACCGACGGGGAGACCCGCCACTACAACCTTGGACGGCTTAGGTATAGCACACGCACACTGACACATTCACACACTTACACAATCGCCTTGATGTGGCGGATCACGGCTACAGGCTGCCCTCAGAGGAGGGACAACATGAGGGGGAAAAGCAGATAACTCGTTTCTACGGTGGACACTTCCTGAATGCGTGTGCGTGTTCTTAGTGTCGCAGCTCCCTGCACTCGTTTGTCACGCTTATTAGACAAATAAGCGTTTCTTCTACTGTGTGTCAACATACACATTTGCGGCCAATGTTTACATTTACATTGAGTCATTTAGCAGACGCTCTTATTCTGAGCGACTTACAGTAAGTACAGGGACATTCCCCTCGAGGCAAGTAGGGTGAAGTGCCTTGCCCAAGGACACAACGTCATTTTGCATGGCCGGTAATCGAACCAGCAACCTTAACATTAATAGCCCAATTCCTTAACTGCTCAGCCATCTGTTACAGAGTCTTGTGGTATTGTTCATCCAGAAATTGTGGGGCTGTAAATTGTGCTGTAATTAGCCATGCTGTTCTGCACAACCAACCTTGCAGAAACAACATACCTCAATTGGAGAATGCTTCAGTGATGGCAGAGCACACACACATGTAAACAGAGCCCAAGACTTGGAGGCTTGTGTCCTGGGCGAGTGCCAATGATTAATTTACCTCATTACCTAGCATACAGCAGCACAGTCTCTCTCTACTCTACAGTTGGATGGGGGGTGGTTCTTATAAAGGGTGTGGAAAAGAGGGCAAAATCACAAGGGTTTGATGAGTCAGTATGTTTTTTAGTGGTGATGGTTATCGTAGTCAGTGTGATAAAAAAAAATCTATATTTAAAGTCGTGGGAAAACACCGCTAAAAGATGATGTGGTTAACATGTCTGAGTTTGGAAAGAAAGCTGTTCATCATTAATAATTTATCGAGAATTCAGTTCTATAGTACCCCCCTCTTTCTTTTCCTGTCTCTCTTCCTCTCTCTCTTCCTCTCTCTCTTCCTGTCTCTCTCCAGTATTCAGAAGGCAGCTCTGTCCCTCCTGGAGTTCTACTACCGGGATTTCCCTCTCCACAACCCCGCTGTTCTTTCTGCATCCAAGCACCGCGCTGCCAAACACCTGGCCGGCCTCAAGATCTACTCCGTTGAAGGTGTAGTATTCTAGTATTCTCCAGACCTTGACATTCATCTGCTCTTTACATTCTAATGTTCTGTACTAGTTCTCATTTCACTCTCCCTCATTTACAGTACTTGTTTCACCATCTCATGGTGGTTTTGTCTCTTTCCGATCTCTTTCCTCCTGCTCTCAGCCTTTAAAAACAAACTGAGAACATACCTGTCAAACAGTAAGTCCTGATAGGTATCACCAGCGTCCATCTTTAACCCTCTCTCGCTCTCTTCACAGCACATAAACTCAGGAAGCAACCGCGCGCATCTCATGCATCACTGCCCCACCATCGTCCCTCACTCCCTCCATACGCCCCCCAACACTCTGCACAATGCACAGATATGGTCTGCTGAGGCACACGCATAAGCACACATGCATACACCCAACAAAGCGACTTCTGAGCCATGCATCTGCCTCCCTCCTTGATTAATACACTAGCATATGTCGGTTAAAAGGGTTCCAAACTGGCCCTGGAGCATTCTTGGTAGTTTAATGGTTGGGTAGAACCTGGTTAGCGAGCTGCTTTGTGATGTGAAGAGGTGCATGCTGGGATAGATGGCATCCTTTCTGGTCCTACCCTCCCCCACATGAAAGTACAGCAGCTCAGTGGAGTTTCTACCCCCCTAATAATTCATAACAGTTGGGCTTATTCTCTCCCCGCTCTCACGTTTTCTCTGTATCTCTCTTTCACAGTAGGATTCAGAAGGCTTATGGTTGACATGCACACAGATACTCACACACAAATCCTACCTCTTTAGGTGCTTGGGCTGTATGTCATCAACAAAATGTGATCAAACTGGTACCACAGTCTTTGAAGTATCTCTGTCTCTGTCATCTCTGTCATGAATATTTATATGATCCACAAATGTAAGAATTTTTAAATAATTTGTTATCTTTACATATATCTTGATGCATTTCTACTTCATTGACGATAGTGACAGAATGAGGGAGACAGAAAAGGTGTAAGTGAGAGAGGGAATGACATGCAGTAGAGGTCCTGGACCGCTCTGATAAAGCCTAAGCCTATGTGGTATGCCTTTTTGAAAGGTATGCACTCCATGAAAGGATTATTTGAACGTGATGAAATTAAACAGAACATTAAATTCTGAGTTCACATACATACACAGTACTGTACAATGGCCCTCATTCACTCAATTAGGCATGAAACATTAATGGTTTCCAGCCACCACCATTTTTAAGCTGTGATCGGCAAGATGAGAACGTTTTATGAACCACACGAGCCCTGTCTTAAGATCATTTCTGCATTCGGGTTCTAGGTGAGATTGATAAATGAGGGCTATTGACATCTATACAGGAATAATACCTGTGACTAGGTATATCTGCCTGCTGAGGGTTTAAGTGCCTTACTAAAGGGCACAAAGACAGTGTCTTAGATTCATGCCTATGTGTTCCCTGACCCTCCAGGCCCTGATAACTCTGGAAGCCCAGTTGGGGGGCAGGCAGCTGGCTCGCAGTCCGGGGGGGCGCAGTCGCGTGCCATGATCACGGCAGCAGCCAGACGAAGAGATGCCAGCCACAACGAGCTGTACTACGAACAGGCCGACCACGACAGACGAGTACGGAAACGTCGAGCCAGGTGAGAGAGGAAGAGCAGAGCACAGGACAGAAGGGAGGAGAGGAGAGGTTATCTGAACGTTGTACGTGTGTGTGTCGTGTGTGTGTCGTGTGATCGCCAGACTGGTGGTGGCAGTGGAAGAGGCGTTTACGCACGTCCGCCGCCTGCGTCAGGAAGAAAAGCGGGAGTCGCCCTCCGAGGTGATGGACGTGCGGGAGGCCGCCCTTGCCATCTTCCCCTCCATGGCACGCGCCCTGCAGAAGTACCTCCGCGCCACCAGGAGGCAGCACTGCCACAGCATGGAGAGCATCCAAAGACACCTGGCTTTCTGCCTCACCCACAACATGAGCCCCAAGGTAAAGCCTGGCTTCTACACCCTACAGTATACACAGTATACAGAGTATGGCATCTGGGCCCAGCCTGTGTAAAATCACTGAATCCAAACACAGTTGTTTTAGTTGTATTTGTATATTTCATTTTGATGATGAAATCGTATTTTGTACGTACGTAAGAATAACTGTGTGTGGGGGTTTGTCCAGGCCTTTCTCGAGGCCTACCTGGCCCCAGGTCCGACCTTACAGTATGGATCAGAGCGCTGGATGGCTGGCCAGTGGACCTTGGTGAGTGATGCTGCGGTGACCAGTGGTCTGAAGGATGGGACGGAGTTCCTGCTACGCTGTCTGGACTTCAGTCTGGCCATCACCGTCAAGACCATCCCATACATCCGTCTCACTGAGGAGTACATAGACCCCAAGTCCCACAAGTTCACTCTGCTGCTCCAATCAGAAACTTCTGTCTGATGATGTACAGAGCACTCACTGGCTGCTCCAATCAGGAACTTCCATCTGATGGGCAGAATTAGTCAAAGACAGGACACTGTTTTGGATTGGATTTTATTTCTTTTTTATCTGCCACTAGAAATCTTTTATACTTTTATTAATACCTTTACTGTTTCCTTTTTCACTTGTATTTTTTTTTGCAGTGATGGAATCATGTGTTAATCTTAGAAGGTTTATGCATATGACATTTGTTAATGGAATGAAGTATTTCGTCTTAAATCACTGGAAGAAAGATGGTAGATGGTTCTCACTAGAACCAGGTCAGGTATTTCTCTATGCACTGTAAACAATCCTCACATTCCTGTAACTCCTTTCTTTTGGTGTGCTGGTGCGTGTCTGTGTGTGTCGATGTTTGTATGTGTGTGGGAACAGTATGTGTATTTAAGAGAGTATGGGTGTATGTGTGTGTGGGTGTGGGTGGGTGTGTGTGTGTGTGTGTATTTGCGTGTGGGTGCAGTATCCAACCAGGGTTTGGGTGACTATCAAATGTGCAAAATGTAGTTGAATCAAAAAGGTCCACTAGGAGATATTTCTTAAATGTATGTTTTAGCATCGCAACTTTTTTCTCTAACTGTTAAGCACCAAATTGTTAAACCCATTAATTGCATACAATTAGAAAACAACTTTCTTTTATGGACTTAGGGAACACATGTTGATGTAGGCCTTTAAAAATCTAATATTTTGCCATTGGCTACATATTTTGAAGTGTTGAATATGAGACTGCATATGCTAATATGCCAGTTAGAATGGTCTAATAATTTTCAGTATTTTATTTCCAATGCTGCACCATGAATCCACACTGAATGGAAAACGTGTGTTCATGAATTGAGACTAGATGTGAGAGGTTAATTGTAGCCTCCTCTCACGTCCAAATTCATAAATGTTGAGCTTTGCGTGGAAATGACCGTACGCTTCTGTCGTCCGTTGGTTTCGTCAATGAGGGCCACTGTCTTTGTGTTCAGAATGCCTACAGTGCATCACCAAAACATACTGTGTTCCGGCTCACCACCAGCGCCTGTCTTTTGACTGTGTGCATTATTATATTTGAATGATATTATGTAAACCTGCGTTTTGATAATAAGACTTGTTGAAATGTTGGATGCTTTTCTACAGTGTCTGAAATGTAGACATGTTGAGTTGATTCAGTTGAACACACACTCGCTTCTTTACGTAGTATGAAACATCCAGTAAACTACCCATGGCTACCCAAAGATGGACCCATCATTGTTTTGGGTGCGTATGAGTGTAGAGCCATCCTGTGGGATTTAATTTCATTTATTTTTATATCGAAACACTTTTTACAATTTTGTCTGGCATCTTAATGACAAACATATGCCGCAGAGTTATGTTTTTTCATTTGCAGATTTACATTTTACATTTATTCATTTAGCAGACGCTTTTAGCCAAAGCAACTTCCAAGAGAGAACTTTACAAAAGTGCATAGGTCACTGATCATAACACCGAGATAGAGATAAAAGCATTCTGTTTATTGTATTAGGAAATCATATCACAGAGTTGTTAAACTCTTGAGTAGAGTGGAACAGACAATAACTAAATTGTCTAGGTAATATTACTTACAGTTCTAGTTCTTTTAACATAGAATTCAGATGAAAAGGTTGCATTTACAATGCACACAACTGTATGATGGGTCGTTCCCTGTTTATGAAGAATTATTCCACTCTCCTCCTATTAAAACTGATGCTGATCTTAATACTTTCAAAACATTGTTTCTTTGATATGTTTGAATTTATACAGATGTACATACATTTATAAGCCCTGTGTCAGTATTGTGAACTTCGGTATTTCCTAAATGGAGGTTCCCCTAAACGAGGAGTTAGCCTAGTTCATCACTGCCCCCTAGCTAGTGAAGATGGAACTGTAGCTGGTAGAATGTGCTAATTTTGTGAGCTCCAATCAAAACATATTCATTTGAATGAATATAACTTTCATGTTTTATCATTTTTAGTTGACAAATAATTCCCTTTCTAATGTTCCTATTTATACCAGTGTTAAAATGATATTGAAGTGTTCTATAATTGTTGTCAGTATTGTAAAGTATTGTTAATTGTTCATTTTATAGTTATGGAAGTGGTTTGGATGTCTCCTTCACAGCAAATGTGCCTCAGTTTTGAAACACAATATGTATGTACACATACAGTATCTAAGGTATTATACTCAAAGTGGAGAAGCCTTGTTGTTTTTAACAAGGGGGTGGGGCCGTGTGGGGGGGTATGTGTGTGCGAGCCTTCCTGCAGCAGACCGATCCAATCCCATGATATACCTGGTCACTTTTTTTAAAGACGGACAACACAAAATCACAAATGCTCTGTCAAAATTCACATTTGTACAAATAAACATTTTGTATGAAGTTTTTCAACATGATGGGATACCTTGTGCTTTGGTGTTGTTTTGGCATCACGTGTAATAATTGTTTGAATTCATGTCTGAAATAACTGTGTGTGTGTGTGTGTGTGAGAGAGAGAGAGAGAGAGAGAGAGAGAGAGAGAGAGAGAGAGAGAGAGAGAGAGAGAGAGAGACAGTGATACTGTATCTGTAGCTCCCTTCCCCCAACCCCTCGAATAAGAGTACAGAGAGATCCCTCCTGCCACTCCACATCTCCTCTTCTCTAATTGCACACCCAGAAAATGGAGACTGAGGGATAAGCAGGGAAAAGAAAGAAAGAGAGATATACGTGAGATAAATGAAAGGAACGTAGAAACCAAGGCAGCAAGAAGAGAAAATCTGAAATGAAGGACATCGTTAAATGACCACACATACTACACAGAGATGCTTCAGATTCTCAGTGTGGCTGGGATGGGAAGACGAAGAGGGGAAGAGAGAGCTAACCAAGATCAGAGCTTCTTCCCTTCAAACTGGTACAGATGGACAAGTACAAGAGACTAATACCACTTGGTTGACTTTATTGAAGTTGAGGAAAATGTAGAGCAGAAAAGATTGATAAAAGTCATCTGTACACCTTACACTGGGTAATGAAGGCATTGGTAGAATGATACAGCTAACTTGTAGAAGTCCAGTACACTGAACAACAGATCAGGTTGACACTGATGCATTGTTCTCAATTCACCCGTTTACAGTTTAATCTCTTTGGCTTGGAAATTGGTTCCTCAGCTAAGTCATTTCTCACACTGTTGGACATGCTTGTGTCTTGGTGCTGAGCAGTTTACAAAATATCTTAATACTGGTTTTAGGATTTGTGTCTCAGTGGAAAGTGAACATTATGATGTGGCTGATTATGAGGCTGACTTAGGTCAATGATGGAGAGGTTCTAGACGCACAAAGGAATCTATAAAACTGCTCTCCTTTCCCCCTGAACTTAATTACTGCTGAAGAGTACTATACAGTGCAGGGGTTGGATAAATCAAACAATGATGTTATGAATTCATGATTTCCAATTCATAGTTTATGAATTATTCATCATCATCGTCCTCATCATCATCATCATCATCATCATCATCATCATCATCATCATCGTCATCATCATCGTCATCTTCCTCGTCTTCATCCTCCTCTTCTTCCTCCTCTTCATCATTGTTATTGGTATCATCATCCTCTTCATCATCATCATCATCATCATCCTCGTCGTCATCATCGTCATCATCTTCATTGTCGTCATCCTCAGTGTTGACCTTGCCCGAACGGACGTCTTCTATCCAGTTCTCCAGCTCCTGAGCACTTGGCAGATCATCCTCATCATCCATCTCCATCCATATGCTGTCCGCCTGCACACAGACACAGTGGCCGGGGGCCAGTTCCAAGGGTTAGTTACAAGCGTCAGTGTAAGACTGGTGGTGTCGGCTGCCTAGGTGAGTGTTTAGGTGTGGACTTACATCACTGACGTTGACCACTCCAATCTGAGGTCTGAAAAGGTCCACCTTGAAGGTCTTCTCCCAGTAGGGGATCAGCTGAGGGGGAGACAGCAACAAGACATACAGTCACACCTGGCCAGACAGCTATAATGGCAAGATAATCAAATATTGTGTGTGTATGTATCTGTGTGCATGTGTGTCTGTGTGTGTGCACCAGAGGGAAGTCATCAGGGTCAATCCAGATTATGCTGAGATCTGGGTGGTGTGTGTTGTCTCTAGCCACCTCCTTCAGGATCTCTAGGAACTCATAACCATCTGAGAAGTCACAAGACAAGACAGGGCAGAACAGGAAGGGACATGACAGGGTAGGACATGACAGGGAAAGGAGGAGAGGACAGGAGGGGACAGGAAAGAACATGACAAAGCAGGACCGATCAGGACAGAGCTATGGATCTGTAGATCTGCCTAGATCTACAGATCCCTATCTGTAGATCACTACCTTTCTGTTATACAGTACTAGGTCAATGTTGTATAAGATGCTTCAGATATGATTTATTACCAGGGTCTTCCTCTTCTGCAAAGGCCACAATGTGAATCCCATCTATATCATCCTCCTAAGAACAAGATAACATTATGAGTGAGTTTGCCTGGTTTGATGGTGGGTGAATCCTGTCTAAAAGATTCTGTCTATAAGATTCTTACCCAGGTCTCAAACATGTCCTCGGCTCGCAGCTTCCTCAGGGTGGGTCTGAAAAACAAACAGACAGAAACACTCTACTGAGGAAACTAGTACTGAAAATGACTATCAGCTCAAATCCCTAACTAGGCTTTCAGGTACATGTGACCCATGCCCTTTCTGCAGCATTCTGGAGCTCCCTCATGTCTTGCACCCTCTTCTTCCCGCCATCTCTCCTCCCCTTCCCTCGCTCCCTTCCTCTTTCTTACCTCCTGTGCTGGGTGATGAAGGCCACTAGCTCCTCCTCAGAGTTGGGTTTGTCTGGGATGGTGACTGGCTCCTCCATAAAGGGCTCATAGAAGTCCACCTCGTTCATCTTCAGGGTCAGCTCCTTGGCCACCTGAAACAGCACAGACAGCCAAACCAGGATCAGCCCTCTGCTCATGGCCTTGGGTGGCCTTTCTACTCACATGCCAGAGAAGACAGGAGGCCATAGGAGATCTCCATGTCTAAAGGTTTGTAGATGTAAGTCAGATATCCTGTACCTGATTTGTCTTTATATTTGATGTATGTATATGATAATATTGTTATATAGATTCAACTATAGCCTGAGATACGAAAGGACGTACAGATTTTTGAAACGTGGCAAAGAATTTGATGTAGGGCTGGTACTTCTCCGCTGCCTCCTTGAAGGAAAGAAAGTCTGGATGAGATGAGATAAGAGGGAGAGCAGAAGGAAGAAGAAGAAAATAAATGGATGAGATGTGAAGGAAATGAGAGGACAGAAAAGTGCAGAACATGAGTGCTTGATTATTTTTTAACATAAATGTACTATATATTTCAGGTGGTGTGTTCTCTCATCTCTCATAGCAAGTTTAGTTTAGTTTAGTTTATTTCGTTTATTTTTAGAGGGACAGTGCACATTAATAAATGTTTTAGGTCTAAGTGCCGGTTTTAGCCAGCCGGCTAATTTTCAACCGCAGTCCCTGGGCAAGCATGTGTGTGTTTGGCCTTTAGGAAAATGTATTTGACACATCAGAGAACTTAAATAGCTGAACTCTGACCCCTTATTCTAATCCCCTATGGTAAGATTTGACGTAAGCCTCCAGACACTAGCACAGTCAGTTGTTACATGGAAGTGAAGGCCCTCGCAGCTGTGTGGAGCAGGATAAAATTGGATCTGTAAATCCCTGAAGATGATGAAGTTTAAAGTGCTGTTTATCATAGAGGGTACCAGCCAAAGTCCCACACTGGTTATTCTCCAACACAGCACATGGGTATGCTATGGACCCTTAGACCATATTAAAACACCAGAACTCACACCACACACAAACACAAACAGGCCCTGACACACACACACACATTAACACATACTGTACACTTACATACACTCAGCTGCTCTCTCTCTGACAGACACACACAGACGCACGCTGCCAACGTTCTTTCTGATTCATACCCACAGATACTCACGCTCAGAGTCCTCGTTCTTGAAGTATCCTATGAGGCGAATGTCCTCGTCCATTCGGTCAAAAGCCCTCAGCTCTAAAGCATTCCCTATCACCTCCACTGGATCCTCCAACAGCTACAGGGAGAGAGACAGAGACAGAGATAAAGAGGATCGGAACTGGGATGGAAAATGAGAGACTAAGAGATAGAGAGGGCAAGCAGAGCCAAGAAAAAGAGATGCATACAGGGAGAGTCCCCAAACCAAGGACAGCATCTGACAGTAACTGATCCAGGGTCCAAAACTCACGTCCAGAAGGAACTCCACTATGGTATCCGCTGACAGCAGGCCGTCAAACTCGATCACGTGGTCAGCCTTAAACACGTACACACTGCCCTCCTCCACCAGGCCTGTGGTCAGGGATGAGGGGTCAGGGGTCCAACACATTTACAGCCCAGTTACTGACAGCCAGCTCGGTGACCAATAGCTGTAAGTATCTTAATGGTCAGCTGCAGCCTTACCCAGTTTCTTGGCCACTTTTGCTTCCTTGTTGGAATCGACTATCCCAAAGCCAATATCCTTCTCCTCCAGGACCTGGGCTGCCAGCTGCGGGAGAGAGAGCACAATGTCAGGGCCAATTCAGGACCACTGCAACGCTGCCTACTCTTCTCTCTGACTGGTCTCTCACTGTCTTGGTGTGAAAGGTGGACATCATGATATATATTGAGGGCCGAGAGGGATCGAATGGCTTATATTTGAAGACTGGAATTAAAATAAACACACACACACACACAAACACACACACATACACTCAGAGTCAAGGAATGTCTGTGATGTAAGTCCAGAAGGCCAAAGCTGATGCTGAGCAGTTGTGACATCATTGACAAGCTAACAGGCCAGAGCAGGAAGTAGCCCCGGGCCCTGACACAGTGACCACTATATGACTACTTATACAATACTGTCAACCCTTCCTCCCTTTCTCTGTCTCTCTGTCTGTCTCTTACTCTCAGATATGACTGTATCAGTTAGCCAGACACTGACCTCTGGTAATGATTCCACAGCTAATTGGTGCTCCTAAAAATATCTTCCTGATAAAAACAGCAATGAAGCAGCCTAATTGGTCGATCCATATCCTTAGTACTGGCAGGGACATGTGGAGCTCTGAGCTCTTCAATAATTGGAACATTGTCAGGTGGTAAGTGCTTTGTGTATCAGGTATGGTTATCATGTTGTTTGATTGCTGATGGGGCATAGGGTTTAGGAGAGAGGTCCAGTTGTTACCATCTCATCTCTCTACCTACTGCCCATGGCTAGCTTTCTGGTACTGTTTATATTAACACTAATTCCTCTCATATTTGCAACGTACGTCAGTATTTGTACTTAAGATGCCATGACCACATATGGGACAGCTATTTCAACATGTCTGTGGGGTAACTTTACAGACCACTAGAACATTGTGACAGGACAGGTCTATAAATAAATATTAACGATGGTGGATGACCCCACCATAATCACTACTTAATGAGCCTGTTCCACAGGGAACCAAAATAGTTTTTAATAGGCTCAAAGAGCCTTAAAGGAGCAACACCAAACAATATATAAAAGAACATGAATAAACTAGTACAGTACACTATAGCTAGTTAGAAATGTTTTTTTTTAGAAACAATGCAGATTAGGCAGACTTGTAGCTAGCCCTCCACCTGCTGGGTGAAATTGCTCAGTCTATTATCAGGCTAGAGGACGCTGCTCATGTTACTGTTGCTGCAGAGCTCAGCCTGGCTCCACACTGGTCCTGTGTGAAACTTGATATCCACTTTTGGAGTTCACACCGGAGACCACTGGAAACGTCAAACACTGGCACAATGTCACTGCCCAAGTCCTGCTGAGTTTAGGATTAGTTTCAACGATGAAAACACGGTTGCTATTGGTTATGGGTTATTGCTAGCAACTCTTGAGCACCTTTTTCTTCTATGAACGTCATTTGTTTTTGTCTTTGGACCTTCTAGAGATAGCTATCTAAAGCTGCAGTGCTTTCACTGTGTCACACAGTTACAGTGTCTGCATCTTAAAGGTATTGTAGGTTGTCTGGGCCAACATGGGTCAGGAGGAGTGACTCGCCCAGAGGCGCACATTACTGGAAGACCGAGATAGCGGAGGCACAATTCATTTATAGAAATAACCTTCACTGACAGCTTTGTGGAGCTTGGACATATACTGTACATGCATACATACACAGACACACTCAACTCACTCATGCACACGCTCACAAACTCACAAATTGACCTTCAACAGACATACTTTAGTGCCAGTACATGAGGCTGTGTGACTGCCTTCCAGTCTACTCTGTTGCTCATTGACTAAAGGCCTCTCATCCACTCACATCTCAGCCTCATCTTAACTGTCTTCATTCTCATATTATTCTCTTTCCATATCCCTCTCTTCCTCTGTCACCTCCCTACTCCCCCCTTCCCCCCCCCAATATCTCACCCCCCCCCTTTCTGCATATTTTCCTCACCCACTTTCTACCTTCAACTCCTCTAAATCCCACACATCCTATTCCTCTTTTAATTCCCTCTCCTCCTCTTCCTATCTCCCCTATCTTCCTTCTCCTCCTCCTGCTTCTTCTTCTCCTCCTCCTCCTCCTCCCCTACCTCCAAGACCAGCTCAATCATCTGGTGATGTTTCTGCAGCTCCTTGCTGCTGGGCAGGATGTCCTGGTAGAGCAGACACAGCATGCTGTGCTTCTTCAGCGCTTTCTTGTAGTTCTTGTCGTTGATGTGGAGGACGCGGTCCTTCCCGTCGTAGCGAGGGAACTCCAGGCCCTTCTCTGCCCGGCCCAAGGGCACCAAACTCAGACAGGGCAGCAACAGAAGAAACCACAGGGAACGCATGGCTGGTGGTCAACTATGGAGGCACCACACACACCCCAGACTCTGAGAGAGTAGCCGTACTCTTACACACAGGCCTCAGTCACACAGGAGAAGCTGGTCTGGGCAAGGTCAACCCAGCGCTTAGAAATACTCCTCTTCCCTTAAAGAGAGGAAAGTGGGGTCACGTCAAAGGTCGGTTCCTCAACGTTGTGTCTTTCAGGAGAAAAAAAACAGCTACCCAATCTCCCTCTATTGCTCCCTCGCTTCCTCTCTCCACCCGAGACAAAGGGAAAGAAGAGTGGTGTCAGCCCTCTGTAGTGGGCTGGGGGACTGGATGCCTGTCATAGTGGTGCCCCTCACCCCCACCCTCACAGCACAGGCCCATTTTTAGGAGACCAGTTGTTTGGGGGCTAAAAATAACCAAGCAAGATAGAGGGAGAAAGAGAAGGAGAGGAGAGGAATATCAAGGAGGCAAAGTATGATGTCTCTGTTATAATGTGTTGGGGTATGTGTTTTTTCTGTGTGAGTGGGGAGTATTAGAGATTTAGGGAGTGCAGATATTTTGAGTGAACATGGTTCCTACAGAATAGTCTACTAGCATAGTGAACGTGTTCACATATGCAACGTGATGATACATTACATACTCATTGACAGCCTATGGGACGGCCTGCAAGCAGGTGTACATGTTCCCATGGAAACCGGTATGTGTGTCTGTGTGAGTGTTTCTCCCTCGATTCCCTCGCACAGGGAGTCTTGGCAACACCAATCCCCTACTCTCGGAGGGCAGTGAAGATGAAAGTAGGGGGAGGGTAACCCTAACCCTGGGAGGCACAAATGAACAAGAGGGGTAAAACAGAGGGAATGTTCTACCTGTGGAGGGCACAGGAGTGGAGATGATAGAGGACCAATCAGGCTAAAGAGAGACGGGTGAAGAGGAGAAAGGATGAGAATGTTTAGACTTATGGAGGATTTGAATCTATTCATCGGGAGGTGGTGGGAGATGTCCTACATGAGCGGGCTTTGTCGGATGGCAATCTTCTCGTCTTCTGCAAAACAGAGAGGCAGCAGGCCAAGGCCTTTCGTGTTCAGTCTGGGGAAGCGTAGTGTGGAAGGGTTGGTCCCAGAGAACCGGCAGGCTTGAAAGTGGTAACACATAGTGCTGCCATGGACATCTCGAGGGATTGCTCCAGTGCCAAGCAAGGATAAACTGATGATCGATAAGATTGAGATCCTTGTATTTATTGTCGATGTTGTATGGGCTACCAAACTACTGAACATTTGGGATGAAGTCTGAGACATAGCGAGAACTGGTAAAGCATTTCTTTGGTTTGGGGAGACTTTGCCCCGTTGATCTCCATGCACTTGTGTGCTGATGTCAGAGGGGCAGAGAGAGCAGGTCATTAAAAGAGTCTCATGGGAAGAAGGGGGGATTCGTTGACGCGGACCATGAAGACTAGATTATTTTTGAGTACTGTATTAATAACTTGGCCACTGACCCAGCAAACGTAGAGGTGGTGAGGGCCTGGCCAGTCCCACAACACATCTAAGAGCTGCTCAGTTGCCTGGGACTTACCTCACTATGAGCATTGATTGGATGCGGACCATTAGTTGTTGATAAAGAGACAAAATGTACATTCCTTGAAAATGTGCAAGAACTGGGGGTGACATGTTTTTTCTACGCTATGGATAAATTCCACAGATTGCTCAAATGCACGATTTTGAGCCTCTGTCCACCACCTATGTTCTTGTGCTGGAGCAGTTTTACTTTTGACTTTTCCTTTTAACAATGTGACATCCAGTTATTCCAATATGTTTTTACATTGTCTATCTAGCTATTCCAGTGAAACAGCGTAGAGCTGTGTGCTATCTGGGGCTGTGTCTACTACCGCGCACTCAACGAAGTACACTGCACTTACATTTGCAGTGCACTCAGTTGCTGAGTAGAGCTGTCTAAACTGGAACACTTTACTTACCCACTTAGCGGGAAGTGACGCACGCAAATCTGCTTGCGACACCCGAGAAACTAAACCCGCGAAACAAACCCGCTTGTATTTCTGTCACTGGACTCCTCCTCTTCCGCTACGTAGCCAAGATGGCGCCCGTTTAGGGCGAGTAGTGTCCATCGTCGGACACGTCATTTTTTGACCGTTTGCAGTGCATCATCCGGGTACTTTCAGTGCACTGAATTCTGATGGTTTCTCAGCGTAAGCGCCCTAAGCACTGAAAGTAAGTGCTCGAAGTGGAGATCTCAACCGGAAACCGTGTGCACAGTATTTATCTTTTGTTTTATACAT
>CAEFZP010004970.1:0-12500 GCA_903064625.1 Mallotus villosus
TATATACAGTATATACTGTAGTTAAAAACACTACCTGATACACAGAGTCACCAACAGGTACTGTCACTGGGTTCACTACATATACATATATATATACAGTATATACTGTAGTTAAACACTCATACAGAGACTGCTGAAATGTTAAGCGTGTCTGCCTGTGTGTGTCCAGTCTGAAGGACCTGGATGGCTTCATCAAGGAGGTGAAGTCGGGCCTGACGGAGCCCGTGGAGGAGGGCGACTTCAAGGGTCTGGTGGGGGTCATGGGTCACCTGATGCAGGTCAAGGACAGACATGTTGCCACGGACAACATGTTTGGCCCTCTGACAGAGACCATCCAGTTCCTGAAAGACTACAACGAGGATCTACCAGACGAGGGTCCACGCTCAGCTTCAGGTGAGCCGGGTTACTGAACCATCAGGGCTGCGTGTTCTGGGTTCAGGTGAGCCAGGTTACTGAACCATCAGGGCTGTTCTGGGTTCAGGTGAGCCGGGTTACTGAACCATCAGGGCTGTGTTCTGGGTTCAGGTGAGCCAGGTTACTGAACCATCAGGGCTGTTCTGGGTTCAGGTGAGCCAGGTTACTGAACCATCAGGGCTGTTCTGGGTTCAGGTGAGACGGGTTACTGAACCATCAGGGCTGTTCTGGGGTTCAGGTGAGCCAGGTTACTGAACCATCAGGGATGTTCTGGGTTCAGGTGAGCCAGGTTACTGAACCATCAGGGCTGTGTGTTCTGGGTTCAGGTGAGCCGGGTTACTGAACCATCAGGGCTGTGTGTTCTGGGTTCAGTGCTCAGTGTGTCAAGGTCATCAGCTCGGACTCTGGGACCTGCGCTAACTCCGATGCGTGTGTCTGCAGGATCTTCCAGAGCTGTGGAACAACGTGAAGAAGACGTCCCTGCAGGTGAAGCAGAACCTGGCCCCCCTGCAGGCTCACGAGGTCAACATCATACGCAGGAAGTGCCAGCAGTTTGAGGTGCGTTCTCACACTCCCTCACACGCTGTCCACTCTCACTCACATTCACATTTTGGTTCGGCCGGCGAGTGCTTTGATCCAGACCGACACACTTGAGGGGAATTTGACTGTGTGACGTGCGGTCAGATGCTCCCCAGCTGAGCTGCTGGTCTCCATGACGACAGTGACCAGGCGCTTTCCCTCCCTCTGTGTCGCAGATCAAACAGTTTGAGTTCAGAGAGAAGTTTAGACAGCAGCTCTTCTTACAGTTCTCATTTGAAACGCCACACGATGCTCTGGACGAGGTAAGTTACGGACCAGCGAGCTGGAGCATCTCCAGAACACAACAACCTGATGTTTACTGGATGTGAACACCCTGTGTGTGCACGTGTGTGTGTGTGTGCACGTGTGTGTGTGCACGTGTGTGTGGGGATTTAGTGTCAACTCGACATGGCAACACTGGAGGCAGAGATGGTCGGTCTGTCCAAATCAGCCAGCTTGTTTGAGGTGAACGTGCCTGATTACAAACAGCTGAAAACCTGCAGGAAGGAGATCGTTCTTCTCAAAGAGCTGTGGGACATGATCCTTCTGGTGAGAGCTTTCACACCACAGGCCGTGAGGCTGGTTCTGAAGGCAGCAGGCAGCCAGGTGGGACGCTGGAGACCTGAGTGTTGGGTGTGTGTGCAGGTGAAGGGGAACATGGACGACTGGAAGACAACTTTGTGGAAAGACATCAACGTGGACGAGATGGACATGGACAGCAAGAAGTACGCCAAGGACATCAAGGGTCTGGACAAGGATATGAGGGCCTGGGACGCCTTCTCAGGATTGGACAGCATGGTGAAGAACATGATGACATCACTGCGGGCTGTAGGAGAGCTCCAGAACCCGGCCATCAGGGACCGCCACTGGCTACAGCTCATGATGGCCACCAAGGTACCCCACTGTATTACCCCCCAGACCCCTGTATTACCCCCCCAGACCCCTGTATTTACCCCCCAGACCCCCTGTATTACCCCCCAGACCCCAGTATTACCCCCCCAGACCCCTGTATTACCCCCCCCCAGACCCCTGTATTACCCCCCCAGACCCCTGTATTACCCCCCAGACCCCTGTATTACCCCCCAGACCCCTGTATTACCCCCCCAGACCCCTGTATTACCCCCCCCAGACCCCTGTAAGGCATGTGTTCCTCTGACAGGTGAAGTTTGAGATGTCGGAGAAGACCACATTTGAAGACCTGCTGAGGCTGAACCTTCACCAGTTTGAGGATGAGGTTCGCAGCATTGTGGACATGGCCGTCAAGGAGTCTGGGATGGAGAAGGTGAGGCCTGCGTCCTGTCCTCTCACTTTCCCTCTTCACACACTAAGCTGTGTAGAAGTTCTAATGATAAAAGTTGAGAATATCAACTAAGGTGTAAGGTGTGCCCCCTGCCTAGGTCCTGGCTGAGCTGGACAGCACCTGGAGCTCCATGGTGTTTGACCACGAGCCTCACGGCCGCACAGGGACCATGCTGCTCAAAGTCAACGAGGAGCTGGTGGAGACCCTGGAGGACAACCAGGTACCTCCCCTCTCTCACCATCACCAGGACAGGGGAGTCTGGGCTTTTACAAGACTCTATCAACCTGGGACCTCTAGATCTTTTAGAGATTCTTCTTCTGTGGTGATCCCAGGTGCGGCCTGCCCACCCAGACAGCCTACCCCCCTCTTCTTCTTCTGTGGTGATTCCAGGTGCAGCTCCAGACGCTGATGACCTCCAAGTACATCGCCCACTTCCTGGATGAGGTGTCTGGCTGGCAGAACAAGCTCTCCACGGCCGACTCGGTCATCTCCATCTGGTTCACGGTGCAGCGCACCTGGACTCACCTGGAGAGCATCTTCATCGGCTCGGAGGACATCCGCGCCCAGCTGCCCGAGGACTCCAAACGCTTCGACACCATCGACAAAGATTTCAAGGTTGGGAAACAGATGCTTGAGCATAAACTGAAGCTGCAGAACCCCTTCTCCTTTGAGCTGCACCCTTCCCAACACATGTTCTAGTACCATATACTGTAGCTACACCTGAATACTGAAGCAGAACTTTCACCTGGTGAGCTAGAAAGCTAGTTAATTTTAAACACATCAGAAATTGTCTCTCTCAGGATGCAGCCAAGATATTTATGCACGCCATGATTTTTGTCCCGCATGTCATATTGTATCACCTGCTGGGGGCAGGCTGGTGAATCTACTTTGAGACCTCTGGAGTCTTTATACAAACAAACCTTAAAAACACTGGACAAAAGCCAATTCGTTATCATCATTGTAGGATACTTGAGAAACATGAGTTATTGAGCTTTGAGAATTTTAGGTTATTCATCAATTTGTGTATGGTCTATAAAATGTTAAATGGTTTGGCCCCACAGTCATTATGTGTTTTTGTCCACGCTCGCTCGTCAAATTCCATCAGATCCACTAGAATATCCTCCATACGAGATTGTACCATACCATTTCGCCGCACTGTAGCGGGGCAATCTGCTTTTTCTGTAAGAGCCACAAACCAGTGGAATACCTTACCTGACGCCGTAAGGGGCAGTAGCTCTCTCAGAGTCTTCAAATCTAACCTAAAAAATCTGTTAAAAGCTGCTCAGCTCTGCAACCACTAATTTGGTCCTTAGACTTGTTTTTGTGTGTGTGGGCGTGGGTGGGATGAGGAAGGTGGGGGGAGTTGTGTGTGTGGGCGTGGGTGGGATGAGGAAGGTGGGGGGAGTTGGGATGAGGAAGGTGGGGGGAGTTGGGATGAGGAAGGTGGGGGGAGTTGTGTGTGGGCGTGGGTTGGGATGAGGAAGGTGGGGGGAGTTGGGATGAGGAAGGTGGGGGGAGTTGTGTGTGTTGGGCGTGGGTGGGATGAGGAAGGTGGGGGGAGTTGGGATGAGGAAGGTGGGGGGAGTTGGGATGAGGAAGGTGGGGGGAGTTGGGATGAGGAAGGTGGGGGGAGTTGCACGCAGACGTGTGTAGCCATGTTGTTGTGGTGTTTTATCCCTGTATACTAATAATCTGTCTTGTTACTGTGTTGTATTTTTGTGACCTGCCAAGGGACTACAGATGCAAATTAGCTTAAAGCTATAATCTGGTATAGTGCATCAAATGGCAACATTTATGTTCTAACTGTACATTGTCCCTTTTAAATAAAGATTTAATTAATTAATTAAGAAAGAGGTCTTCTACTCACAGTCAAACTGTGTCTGTTCTCCAGGAGATCATGTGTGATGCTGTGAAGGTCACCAACGTGGTGGAGTCCACCAACAAGAAGGGTCTGCTGGAGAAGCTGGAGGGACTGGAGACAGGGTGAGCTCTACGTTGCTCTGCAAAAACACACCATTACAAATGAATTGATAGTATAATGTAAAATAAGAAGGTGAAGTGCTGTGCAGCGCTGGAGCAGTGGAGGTGGTGCTGTGCAGTGCTGGAGCAGTGGAGGTGGTGCTGTGCAGTGCTGGAGCAGTAGAGGTGGTGCTGTGCAGTGCTGGAGCAGTGGAGGTGGTGCTGTGCAGTGCTGGAGCAGTGGAGGTGGTGCTGTGCAGTGCTGGAGCAGTAGAGGTGGTGCTGTGCAGTGCTGGAGCAGTGGAGGTGGTGCTGTGCAGTGCTGGAGCAGTGGAGGTGGTGCTGTGCAGTGCTGGAGCAGTAGACGTGGTGCTGTGCAGTGCTGGAGCAGTAGACGTGGTGCTGTGCAGTGCTGGAGCAGTGGAGGTGGTGCTGTGCAGTGCTGGAGCAGTAGACGTGGTGCTGTGCAGTGCTGCAGCCGTGTAGGTGGTGCTGAGGTGTGCTGAGGTGTGTTCCTCCTCCGCCCCCAGCCTGGCCCTGTGTGAGAAGGCCCTGGCAGAGTACCTGGAGACCAAGCGCCTGGCCTTCCCCAGGTTCTACTTTGTCTCCTCAGCCGACCTGCTGGACATCCTGTCCAACGGGAACAACCCAGTGGAGGTGTGTAGGGAGCACACACACACTCACACACACACACTCATACACACACTCATACACACACACACACTCATACACACACTCATACACACACACACACACACACTCATACACTCATACACACCCACTCATACACACACACACTCATACACACACACACTCATACACACACACACATACACACACTCTCACACACACACACTCACACACACACGCACACACACACACACACACACACAACACACACACACACCACACACACACTCATACACACACACACTCATACACACACACACACACTCGTACACACACACTCATACACACACACACTCATACACACACACACACTCATACACACACACACACACACACCACACTCATACACACACACACACCTCTCCACCCACAGCAGCAGGACCCTGGATGACTGTTCTGGGTGTGTGTGTATCTTTGGGCAGGTCAGCAAGCACCTCTCCAAGCTGTTCGACAGCCTGTGCAACCTCAAGTTCCAGCTGGACAGCGATGGGAAGCCCATCAAGGTTGCCACGGGGATGTACAGTGGCGAGAACGAGTACGTCACCTTCGACGAGACCTGCGACTGCTCCGGACAGGTGAGCACCTGACCTCCTCCCTGCACCTGTCAGCCTCTCACCTGACCTCCTCCCTGCACCTGTCAGCCTCTCACCTGACCTCCTCCCTGCACCTGTCAGCCTCTCACCTGACCTCCCTGCACCTGTCAGCCTCTCACCTGACCTCCTCCCTGCACCTGTCAGCCTCTCACCTGACCTCCTCCCTGCACCTGTCAGCCTCTCACCTGACCTCCCTGCACCTGTCAGCCTCTCACCTGACCTCCTCCCTGCACCTGTCAGCCTCTCACCTGACCTCCCTGCACCTGTCAGCCTCTCACCTGACCTCCTCCCTGCACCTGTCAGCCTCTCACCTGACCTCCTCCCTGCACCTGTCAGCCTCTCACCTGACCTCCTCCCTGCACCTGTCAGCCTCTCACCTGACCTCCTCCCTGCACCTGTCAGCCTCTCACCTGACCTCCCTGCACCTGTCAGCCTCTCACCTGACCTCCTCCCTGCACCTGTCAGCCTCTCACCTGACCTCCCTGCACCTGTCAGCCTCTCACCTGACCTCCTCCCTGCACCTGTCAGCCTCTCACCTGACCTCCTCCCTGTACCTGTCAGCCTCTCACCTGACCTCCTCCCTGTACCTGTCAGCCTCTCACCTGACCTCCTCCCTGCACCTGTCAGCCTCTCACCTGACCTCCTCCCTGCACCTGTCAGCCTCTCACCTGACCTCCTCCCTGCACCTGTCAGCCTCTCACCTGACATCCTCCACCTGGGCTGTCAACACGCCCTCTGTGTGGACATGTATCATTTCATTTGACGTTAGCATCAGCTCAGTGCCCGGAGAGTAAGTGTGTGTTGTGCAGGTGGAGACGTGGCTGAACCGCGTCCTGGAGCGCATGATTAACACGCTGAGGATGAGGTTTGGAGACGCGGTCCAGGCTTACGAGGAGAAACCCAGAGAGCAGTGGCTGTTCGACTACCCCGCCCAGGTCTGCTGCCCCCCTGCTCCATTCACAGGGACAGAACAAGGACACCCCGGTCAGGTGGCGTGACGAGATGTGATGTGTTGCAGATCGCCTTGGCAACCACGCAGATCTGGTGGAACACCGAGGTGGGCATAGCGTTCGCCCGGCTGGAGGAGGGATACGAGAACGCCATCAAGGACTACTTCAAGAAGCAGGTCCGCTTCTTTACACATCCAGCTGCTCTGCACTACCTCTGAGGGCCCTCCTGGGCTCTGGCCTGATGTGGGCGTGGTCTCTGGCCTGGTGTGGGCGTGTCCCTGTGCTCTGCAGGTGCTGCAGCTTAACACGCTCATCACGCTGCTCATCGGAGAGCTGAGCCACGGAGACCGGCAGAAGATCATGACCATCTGCACCATCGACGTCCACGCCAGGGACATGGTGGCCAAACTGGTCACCAGCAAGGCAAGCACTGTCCCCTCAGCGCTCAGCTAAACCCCCCCTCCCTGTAGAGTGTGACCCCCTAAGAAGGCTGCTCTCCTCCTCAGATCGACAACGTCCAGGCCTTCATGTGGCAGTCTCAGCTCAGGCATCGCTGGGACGACAAGAACAAGCACTGCTTCGCCAACATCTGCGACGCCCAGTTCACATACTCCTACGAGTATCTCGGCAACACCCCGCGATTGGTCATCACCCCTCTGACTGACAGGTGCCTCCTCCAATCCAACGTTTAGTTGCTATCTTGCTATAATTCAAATCATTTTCAACCCCTGCCTTCCGTCCAACTGTTGCCCCAGGTGCTACATCACCCTGACCCAGTCGCTCCACCTCATCATGGGGGGAGCCCCGGCTGGCCCGGCCGGCACGGGGAAGACTGAGACCACCAAGGACCTGGGCCGAGCGCTCGGGATCATCGTCTACGTGTTCAACTGCTCCGAGCAGATGGACTACAAGGTGAGCTGCCTCGCTCTTTAACACAGCATATCTTAACCACATACAGCAGGGGTTATCTGATGTGCTGTGGCTAGTGGAGCTGGTGGCAGCTGCTGTGTGGTTGAGCTGTGTTGTGTGGTTGAGCTGTGTTGTGTGGTTGAGCTGTGTTGTGTGGTTGAGCTGTGTTGTGTGGTTGAGCTGTGTTGTGTGGTTGAGCTGTGTTGTGTGGTTGAGCTGTGTTGTGTGGTTGAGCTGTGTTGTGTGGTTGAGCTGTGTTGTGTGGTTGAGCTGTGTTGTGTGGTTGGGCTGTGTTGTGTGGTTGAGCTGTGTTGTGTGGTTGAGCTGTGTTGTGTGGTTGAGCTGTGTTGTGTGTTTGAGCTGTGTTGTGTGGTTGAGCTGTGTTGTGTGGTTGAGCTGTGTTGTGTGGTTGAGCTGTGTTGTGTGGTTGAGCTGTGTTGTGTGGTTGAGCTGTGTTGTGTGGTTGAGCTGTGTTGTGTGGTTGAGCTGTGTTGTGTGGTTGAGCTGTGTTGTGTGGTTGAGCTGTGTTGTGTGGTTGAGCTGTGTTGTGTGGTTGAGCTGTGTTGTGTGGTTGAGCTGTGTTGTGTGGTTGAGCTGTGTTGTGTGGTTGAGCTGTGTTGTGTGGTTGAGCTGTGTTGTGTGGGTTGAGCTGTGTTGTGTGGTTGAGCTGTGTTGTGTGGTTGAGCTGTGTTGTGTGGTTGAGCTGTGTTGTGTGGTTGAGCTGTGTTGTGTGGTTGAGCTGTGTTGTGTGGTTGAGCTGTGTTGTGTGGTTGAGCTGTGTTGTGTGGTTGAGCTGTGTTGTGTGGTGTTGAGCTGTGTTGTGTGGTTGAGCTGTGTTGTGTGGTTGAGCTGTGTTGTGTGGTTGAGCTGTGTTGTGTGGTTGAGCTGTGTTGTGTGGTTGAGCTGTGTTGTGTGGTTGAGCTGTGTTGTGTGGTTGAGCTGTGTTGTGTGGTTGAGCTGTGTTGTGTGGTTGAGCTGTGGTGTGTGGTTGAGCTGTGTTGTGTGGTTGAGCTGTGGTGTGGTCCCAGTCCTGTGGAGACATCTACAAGGGCCTGGCTCAGACAGGAGCGTGGGGCTGCTTCGACGAGTTCAACAGGATCTCAGTGGAGGTGCTGTCTGTCATCGCTGTGCAGGTGGGCCTACATCTCTCCTCTCTGGCAGAATCAGCTCAATAACATATGTATTATAAGCCTGATGATTTCATGTGTATATAACCACACACAGGTGAAGTGTGTCCAGGATGCCATCCGGGACAAGAAGACCATCTTTAACTTCCTGGGGGAGGTGATCAAGCTGATCCCCACTGTGGGGGCCTTCATCACCATGAACCCTGGCTACGCTGGCCGCGCAGAGCTGCCCGAGAACCTGAAAGCTCTGTTCAGGTACCCCCCCCCCACGCTTCTCTCTCGCTGTTTCTCTCTCTCCTCCTCCCCCTCTCCGTGGTGTGTATATCTAACAATGTGGTGTACACCTCTACCTCTCTCTACCTCTCTCTACCTCTCTCCAACTCTCTCCATCTCTGTCTCTCCGTGGTGTGTAGGCTATATCTAACAATGTGGTGTACACCTCTACCTCTCTCTACCTCTCTCCAACTCTCTCCATCTCTGTCTCTCCGTGGTGTGTATCTCTAACATGTGGTGTACACCTCTACCTCTCTCTACCTCTCTCTACCTCTCTCCAACTCTCTCCATCTCTGTCTCTCCGTGGTGTGTATCTCTAACAATGTGGTGTACATCTCTACCTCTCTCTACTTATCTCTACCTCTCTACCTCTTTCTACCTCTCTCCCTCTCTCCCTCTCTACCTCTTTCTACCTCTCTACCTCTCTTTTTCTCTCTCTCTCTACCTCTCTCTACCTCTCTCTCTCTCTATACCTCTCTCTACCTGTCTTCTCCCCCTGCAGGCCGTGTGCCATGGTGGTGCCAGACTTTGAGCTGATCTGTGAGATCATGCTGGTGGCTGAGGGCTTCATAGACGCCAGAGTCCTGGCCAGGAAGTTCATCACCCTCTACACGCTGTGTAAAGAGCTGCTCTCCAAACAGGTGACCCTGCCTGCGTCGCACAACATCTACACAACATCTACACAACATTTACACAACATCTACACAACATCTACATGACATCTACACACCATCCACACAACATCTACACAACATCTACACAACATCTACACAACATCCACACAACATCCACACAACATCTACATGACATCTACACAACATCCACACAACATCTACACAACATCTACACAACATCTACATGACATCTACACAACATCTACACAACATCTACACAACATCTACAACAACATCCACACAACATCCACACAACATCTACATGACATCTACACAACATCCACACACATCTACACAACATCTACACAACATCTACATGACATCTACACACCATCCACACAACATCTACACAACATCTACACAACATCTACACAACGTCTACACGACATCTACACAACATCTACACCACATCTACACAACATCCACACAACATCTACACAACATCTACACAACATCTACACAACATCTACACAACATCCACACAACATCTACACAACATCTACACAACATCTACACCACATCTACACACCATCCACACACATCTACACGACATCTACATGACATCTACACACCATCCACACAACATCTACACAACATCTACACAACATCTACACAACATCCACACAACATCCACACAACATCTACATGACATCTACACAACATCCACACAACATCTACACAACATCTACACCACATCTACACAACGTCTACACGACATCTACACAACATCTACACTACATCTACACAACATCCACACAACATCTACACAACATCTACACAACATCTACACAACATCTACACAACATCCACACAACATCTACACAACTCTACACCACATCTACACCACATCTACACCACATCTACACCACATCTACACAACATCTACACAACATCCACACAACATCCACACAACATCCACACCACATCTACACACATCCACACAACATCTACACAACATCTACACAACATCTACACAACGTCTACACGACATCTACACAACATCTACACTACATCTACACAACATCCACACAACATCCACACACATCTACACAACATCTACACAACATCTACACAACATCCACACAACATCCACACAACATCTACACCACATCTACACCACATCTACACAACATCTACACACCACATCTACACCACATCTACACACATCTATACAACATCTACACCACATCTACACCACATCTACACCACATCTACACCACATCTACACCACATCTACACCACATCTACACAACATCTACACAACATCTACACAACGTCTACACAACATCTACACGACATCTACACGACGTCTACACGACATCTACACAACATCTACACCACATCTACACAACATCCACACAACATCTACACAACATCTACACCACATCTACGCAACATCCACACAACATCTACACAACATCTACACAACATCTACACAACATCTACACTACATCTACACAACATCCACACAACATCCACACAACATCTACACAACATCTACCACAACATCTACACAACATCCCACACACATCTACACAACATCTACACAACATCTACACTACATCTACACAACATCCACACAACATCCACACAACATCTACACAACATCTACACAACATCTACACAACATCCACACAACATCTACACAACATCTACACCACATCTACACCACATCTACACACATCTACACCACATCTACACCCACATCTACACAACATCTATACAACATCTACACAACATCTACAACCACATCTACACCACATCTCACACCACATCTACACAACATCTACACCACATCTACACCACATCTACACAACATCTACACAACATCTACACAACGTCTACACAACATCTACACAACATCTACACAACATCTACACAACATCCACACAACATCTACACAACATCTACAACCACATCTACACCACATCTACACAACATCTACACCACATCTACACCACATCTACACAACATCTATACAACATCTACACAACATCTACACCACATCTACACCACATCTACACCACATCTACACACACCACATCTACAACCACATCTACACAACGTCTACACAACATCTACACAACATCTACACAACGTCTACACGACATCTACACAACATCTACACCACATCTACACAACATCCACACAACATCTACACAACATCTACACCACATCTACGCAACATCCACACAACATCTACACAACATCTACACAACATCTACACAACATCTACACCACATCCACACAACATCTACACAACATCTACACAACATCTACACCACATCTACACAACATCTACACCACATCTACACCACATCTACACAACCTCTATACGACATCTACACGACGTCTACACGACGTCTACACCACATCCACATCTACAACCACATCTACACACACATCTATACAACATCTACACAACATCTACACCACATCTACACCACATCTACACAACATCTACACCACATCTACACCACATCTACACAACATATACACAACATCCATACAACATCTACACCACATCTACACACAACATCTACACAACATCCACACACCATCTACACACATCTACACAACATCTACACAACATCCACACAACACTACACAACATCTACACAACATCTACACAACATCCACCATCACGACTCTCCAGCTCATCCTCTGTTGTTCCTTCCTGTGTGTGTGTGTGTGTGTGTGTGTGTGTGTGTGTGTGTGTGTGTGTGTGTGTGTATGTGTGCAGGACCACTATGACTGGGGCCTGCGTGCCATCAAGTCTGTGCTGGTGGTGGCCGGCTCCCTGAAGAGAGGGGACCCCACCCGGCCGGAGGACCAGGTCCTGATGAGGGCCCTGAGGGACTTTAAACGTCCCCAAGATCGTGATGGACGACACGCCCGTGTTCCTGGGGCTGATCGGGGACCTCTTCCCCGCCCTGGACGTCCCCAGGAAGAGAGTCGTGGAGTTTGAGCAGGTCAGACCGTGGTCCTGCTGGTCTGGAAGACTGAGAGGGAGGGAGGGAGGGAGGGAGGGA
>CAEFZP010004970.1:15000-30000 GCA_903064625.1 Mallotus villosus
ACACACACGCTACACACACACACACACACCAGGTACACACACGCTACACACACACACCAGGTACACACACGCTACACACACACACCAGGTACACACACGCTACACACACACACCAGGTACACACACGCTACACACACACACCAGGTACACACACGCTACACACACACACCAGGTACACACACGCTACACACACACACACACACCAGGTACACACCACGCTACACACCAACACACCAGGTACACACACGCTACACACACACACCAGGTACACACACGCTACACACACACACACAGGTACACCACGTACACACACCTACACACACACACACCACGTACACACACACACCAGGTACACACACGCTACACACACACACCAGGTACACACACGCTACACACACACACCAGGTACACACACGCTACAACACACACACACACACCAGGTACACACACGCTACACACACACACCAGGTACACACACGCTACACACACACACACACACCAGGTACACACAACGCTACACACACACACACACACCAGGTACACACACGCTACACACACACACCAGGTACACACACGCTACACACAACACACCAGGTACACGCACGCTACACACACACACCAGGTACACACACGCTACACACACACAAACACACCAGGTAACACACACGCGCTACATACACACACACACACCAGGTACACACACGCGACTAATAACACACACACACACCAGTACACACACACATGCTAACACACCAACACACCAGGTACACGCACGCTACACACACACACCAGGTACACACACGCTACCACACACACACACACCAGGTAACACACACGCGCTACAGACCACACACACACACCAGGTACAACACGCGCTACATACACACACACAAACAGGTACCAACACAGCTACACACACACACACAACCAGGTACACACACGCTAACAAACACAGGTACACACACACGCCACAACATAACACATGCGGTAGAGTATGGAATAATAACTTCCATAAAACAGCAGCCGTCACACATTACTGTCCGGGACCTCCCTCTCAGCGCGAAAAGAAAAGGAAAGAACGAAGAAAGAGAAAGAAAGAACGAAAGAAAGAAAGAAAAAGAAGAAAGAAAGAAAAGAAAGAAAGAAAGAAAGATAGAAAGAGAAGAAAGAAAGAAACGAAAGAAGAAGAAAGAACACCAGGAAAGAAGAACAAAGAACGAAAGAAAAAGGACAGAATAGAAAGAAAAGAAAAGAAAGAAAGCAAGAAGTACGGAAAACGAAGAAAGAAAGAAGAAAGAAGAAAAAGAAAAAGACAGAAAAGAAGAAGAGAAACCTAGAATCCTCTACTCTCACCCTCCTCCCTCTGTCCTGTGTTCAGTGATGGACTACAGAGTAGAGTTCAGCAAGTGGTGGGTGAACGAGTTCAAGACCATCAAGTTCCCGTCCCACGGAACAGTGTTTGACTACTACATCAACCCCAGCACCAAGAAGTTCTCTCCCTGGACAGACAAAGTCCCCCAAGTTTGTCTTGGACCCGGAACTCCCTCTAAAGGTGACGATCCTCACCTCCTTCGAAACACCTCCTGCCACGCTCACCCCTCGAACACCCTCCCTCACCTCCTCACCTCTCCTCCCCCTCCTCACCCTCCTTCCCCCTCCTCACCTTCCTCCCCCTCCTCACCCTCATTCCCCTCCTCACCCTTCCTCACCCCTCCTCACCCTCCTCTCAGCTCCTCCAGATCTCTCTCTGGCTCTGATCAATGCGTTCTCATGGTCATGGTGATGGTATGCTGTCCCCAGGCGTCCCTGGTGCACACGGCCGAGACCACCCGTATCCGCTACTTCATGGACATGCTGATGGAGAGGAAGTGTCCTGTGATGCTGGTGGGGAACGCAGGCAGCGGGAAGTCTGTCCTGATGGGAGACAGCTGAGGAGTCTGGACTCTGACAACTACATGGTGCAGTCGTCCCCTTCAACTTCTACACCACCTCCGCCATGCTGCAGGGTACTCACACACACACACACACACAATCTCTCTCACACACACACACACACACCACACACACACACACACAATCTTCTCACACACACACACACACACCACACCCACACACACACACAAGCTCTCTCACACACACACACACACACACACACAATCTCTCTCTCACACACACACACACACACACACACACACAATCTCTCTCTCACACTCTCACACACACACAGACACAATCTATCTCTCACACACACACACAATCTCTCTCACACACACACCACACAACACAATCTCTCTCACACACACACACAGACACTCACACTGAGAGCACTGTCTCTCCTGGTTCAGCCGTCCTGGAGAAGCCTCTGGAGAAGAAGGCAGGCAGGACCTACGGCCCCCGGCCAGCAAGAGCCTGGTCTACTTCATAGACGACATGAACATGCCCGAGGTGGACAAGTACTTCACCGTGGCTCCACACACACTCATCCGCCAGCACATGGGACCATGGACACTGGTACGACCGCAGCACACACTCACACACACACACCACACACACACACACTCATCCGCCAGCACATGGACCACGGACACTGGTACGACCACAGCACACACTCACACACACACACACTCACACACACCACACACACACACACTCATCCGCCAGCACATGGACCACGGACACTGGTACGACCACAGCACACACTCACACACACACACACTCACACACACACACACACACACACTCATCCGCCAGCACATGGACCACGGACACTGGTACGACCACAGCACACACTCACACACACACACACTCACACACACACACACACACCACACACACACACACACACACACACACACTCTCACTCTCACTCACACACAGCCAATACCCCTGTGTCCTCTGTGCTAAGGTATGACAGAGCCAGCTGACTCTGAAGGACATCCATAACTGCCAGTACGTAGCCTGCATGAACCCCACGTCTGGCAGCTTCACCATCGACCCCAGGCTGCAGGTCAGTACCCCACACTGCTGGTCAGTACCTCACACTGGAGGTCAGTACCCCTCACTGCAGGTCAGTACCTCACACTGGAGGTCAGTACCCCACACTGGAGGTCAGTACCCTCACACTGCAGGTCAGTACCCCTCACTGAAGGTCAGTACCCCACACTGGAGGTCAGTACCTCACACTGGAGGTCAGTACCTCACACTGGAGGTCAGTACCTCACACTGGAGGTCAGTACCTCACACTGGAGGTCAGTACCCCCACACTGAAGGTCAGTACCCCACACTGGAGGTCAGTACCCCACACTGGAGGTCAGTACCTCACACTGGAGGTCAGTACCCCAGGCTGCAGGTCTCCAGGGGGGAGAGATTTGAACCTGCCATCTCTACATTTACTGTCAAATGCTTCACCACTGAGCTAAAGGATGCCATCCATCTGCCTGTGTGAGCCTGGTGTGTCTGGAGCGTGACCTCAGCGTGACCTCAGCGTGACCTCTGCCTGTGTTCCCTCAGAGGCACTTCTGTGTGTTTGCTGTGAGTTTCCCCGGCCAGGACGCACTCCACAGCATCTACAACTCCATCTTCAGCCAGCACCTGGACATGAGCAACTTCCCCGCGCCCATAAAGAAGTTCTGCTCCACCCTGGTCACCGCAGCGCTGGGTGAGGACTCACATGACGTCCACTGAACTCTGTGTGTGTGAGGTCAGGCACCTCACGCGTGCTCACTGAACTCTGTGTGTGTGAGGTCAGGCACCTCACGCGTGCTCACTTCACTCTGTGTGTGTGAGGTCAGGCACCTCACACGTGCTCACTTCACTCTGTGTGTGTGAGGTCAGGCACCTCACGCGTGCTCACTTCACTCTGTGTGTGTGTGAGGTCAGGCACCTCACGCGTGCTCACTGAACTCTGTGTGTGTGAGGTCAGGCACCTCACGCGTGCTCACTTCACTCTGTGTGTGTGAGGTCAGGCACCTCACACGTGCTCACTTCACTCTGTGTGTGTGTGAGGTCAGGCACCTCACGCGTGCTCACTTCACTCTGTGTGTGTGTGGTCAGGCACCTCACGCGTGCTCACTTCACTCTGTGTGTGTGTGAGGTCAGGCACCTCACGCGTGCTCACTTCACTCTGTGTGTGTGTGAGGTCAGGCACCTCACGTGTGCTCACTGAACTCTGTGTGTGTGTGAGGTCAGGCACCTCACACGTGCTCACTTCACTCTGTGTGTGTGTGAGGTCAGGCACCTCACGTGTGCTCACTTTACTCTGTGTGTGTGTGAGGTCAGGCACCTCACGCGTGCTCACTGAACTCTGTGTGTGTGTGAGGTCAGGCACCTCACACGTGCTCACTTCACTCTGTGTGTGTGTGAGGTCAGGCACCTCACGCGTGCTCACTTCACTCTGTGTGTGTGTGAGGTCAGGCACCTCACGTGTGCTCACTGAACTCTGTGTGTGTGTGAGGTCAGGCACCTCACACGTGCTCACTTCACTCTGTGTGTGTGTGAGGTCAGGCACCTCACGTGTGCTCACTTTACTCTGTGTGTGTGAGGTCAGGCACCTCACGCGTGCTCACTGACTCTGTGTGTGTGTGAGGTCAGGCACCTCACACGTGCTCACTTCACTCTGTGTGTGTGTGAGGTCAGGCACCTCACGTGTGCTCACTTCACTCTGTGTGTGTGAGGTCAGGCACCTCACACGTGCTCACTTCACTCTGTGTGTGTGAGGTCAGGCACCTCACACGTGCTCACTTCACTCTGTGTGTGTGAGGTCAGGCACCTCACGCGTGCTCACTTCACTCTGTGTGTGTGTGAGGTCAGGCACCTCACGCGTGCTCACTTCACTCTGTGTGTGTGTGAGGTCAGGCACCTCACGCGTGCTCACTGAACTCTGTGTGTGTGTGAGGTCAGGCACCTCACGTGTGCTCACTTCACTCTGTGTGTGTGAGGTCAGGCACCTCACGCGTGCTCACTGAACTCTGTGTGTGTGTGAGGTCAGGCACCTCACGCGTGCTCACTGAACTCTGTGTGTGTGAGGTCAGGCACCTCACACGTGCTCACTGAACTCTGTGTGTGTGTGAGGTCAGGCACCTCACGCGTGCTCACTGAACTCTGTGTGTGTGTGGTCAGGCACCTCACACGTGCTCACTCACTCTGTGTGTGTGAGGTCAGGCACCTCACGCGTGCTCACTTCACTCTGTGTGTGTGAGGTCAGGCACCTCACACGTGCTCACTTCACTCTGTGTGTGTGAGGTCAGGCACCTCACGCGTGCTCACTTCACTCTGTGTGTGTGAGGTCAGGCACCTCACACGTGCTCACTTCACTCTGTGTGTGTGAGGTCAGGCACCTCAAGCGTGCTCACTTCACTCTGTGTGTGTGTGAGGTCAGGCACCTCACACGTGCTCACTTCACTCTGTGTGTGTGTGTGGTCAGCCTTCCACCAGAAGATCAGCACCTCCTTCCTGCCCACGGCTGTGAAGTTCCACTACGTCTTCAACCTGCGAGACCTGTCCAACATCTTCCAAGTGGGGCGCTCTTACACGTTTATAAATAAGGACATGTTTGTGTATCCTGTGTGTATCCTGAGTGTGTCCTGAGTGTGTGTGTGTTCCAGGGCCTGCTGTTCTCGGGGCCAGACTGTGTGAAGGCCCCTGCAGAGCTGGTGCGTCTGTGGCTGCATGAGTGTGACCGTGTGTACGGGGACAAGCTGGTGGAGGACAAGGACATCGAGCTGTTCGCCAAGATCCAGCAGGACATCTGCAAGGCCTGCCTGAAGGTACGAGGACCTGGGGAGGAGAGCTGCAGTCTGCACATGTGTGATGCAGCAGGTGGAGAGGGGAGTTGTAACGGGCCCCTCCATGCCTGCAGGACTTGGATCCAGGGGTTCTGTTTGAGAAGCCCAACATCTACTGCCACTTCTCCCTGGGGCATCGGGGAGCCCAAGTACGCCCCCGTCCCCTCCTGGGCCGCCCTCAACAAGCTGCTGCTGGAGGGGCTGGACAGCTACAACGAGGTCAACGCCACCATGAACCTGGTGGGTCCTCCACAGCCCCACAGCCCCACATCTTCATCAACTGAGACAACGGAGCTGGCGTGTGTTAACAGTGTGTGTGTGGTGTGTGTGTGTGTGGTGTGTGGCGTGTGTGTGTGTGTGTTGTGTGTGTGGTGGTGTGTGTGGTGTGTGTGTGGTGGTGTGTGTGGTGTGTGTGTGTGTGTGGTGTGTGTGTGTGTGTGTGTGTGTGTGTGGTGTGTGTGTGTGTGTGTGGTGTGTGTGTGTGTGTGTGTGTGTGTGTGGTGTGTGTGTGGTGTGTGTGTGTGTGTGTCTGTGTGTGTGTGTGTGTGTGGTTTGTGTGTGTGGTGTGTGTGTGTGTGTGGTGTGTGTGTGTGTGTGTGTGTGTGTGTGTGTGGTGTGTGTGTTGGGTGCAGGTGTTGTTCGAAGACGCCATGTCTCATATCTGCAGAATCAACCGCATCCTGGAGTGTCCCCGTGGCAACGCTCTGCTGGTGGGCGTGGGGGGCAGCGGGAAGCAGTCCCTCTCCCGCCTGGCCGCCAGCATCTCCAACCTGGAGGTGTTCCAGATCACCCTGAGGAAGGGCTACGGCATCCCCGACCTCAAGGTGCAGCACGCACACACACACTGCTACACACACACACTCCTGTCATACACACACACACGCTCCTAACACACACACACTCCTCTCATACACACACACACACACTCCTCTCATACACACACACACACACCTCTCATACGCACACACGCACGCTCCTAACACACACACACACTGCTAACACACACACACACTCCTCTCATACACACACACACACACTCCTCTCATCACCACACACGCACGCTCCTAACACACACACACACTGCTACACACACACACGCTCTCATACACACACACACACGCTCTCATACACACACACACACACACACACTCCTCTCATACACACACACACTCCTCTCATACATACACACACACGCTCCTCTCATACACACACACACGCTCCTAACACACACACACACACTCCTGTCATACCCACACACACATACGCTCCTAACACTATAGCACGCACACTCATACACACAGTAGCACACAGTAACACTCACTGACTCACCCCCCTCCCCCCCCTCCCTCCCCCAGCTGGACGTGGCAGCCCTGTACATGAAGGCCGGGGTGAAGAACACAGGCACCGTGCTGCTGATGACAGACTCCCAGGTGGCAGAGGAGACCTTCCTGGTGATCATCAACGACCTGCTGGCCTCGGGGGAGATCCCCGGCCTGTTCCAGGACGACGAGGTGGAGGCCATCATCTCCGCCATGAGGAACGAGGTGAAGGCCGTGGGCCTGCCCGACTCCAGGGAGAACTGCTGGAAGTTCTTCATCGACAGAGTCAGGAAGCAGCTCAAGGTAGGTAACCGACAGAACGCCGCTCACTAATGACTTTACAGTCACGTCTGGTAAAGCAGGAAGTGTGCTTGCGTCCACCTGCAGGTCATCCTGTGCTTCTCTCCCGTGGGCTCCACCCTGAGGGTCAGAGCCAGGAAGTTCCCTGCCGTGGTCAACTGCACCTCCATCGACTGGTTCCACGAGTGGCCAGAGGAGGCGCTGGTGTCCGTCAGTGCCCGCTTCCTCTCCGAGACAGAGGGCATCGAGGTAACCTAGAGAGGGATGGGCGGAGCTATAGAGGGATGGGTGGAGCTATAGAGGGATTGGCGGAGCTATAGGGGGATGGGCGGAGCTATAGAGGGATGGGCAGAGCTATAGAGGGATGGGCGGAGCTATAGGGGGATGGGCGGAGCTATAGGGGGATGGGCGGAGCTATAGAGGGGATGGGCGGAGCTATAGAGGGATGGGCGGAGCTATAGAGGGATGGGCGAGAGCTATAGAGGGATGGGCGGAGCTATAGGGGGATGGGCGGAGCTATAGGGGGATGGGCGGAGCTATAGAGGGATGGGCGGAGCTATAGAGGGATGGGCGGAGTTATAGAGGGATGAGCTGGAGCTATAGAGGGATGGGCGGAGCTATAGAGGGATGGGCGGAGCTATAGAGGGATGGGCGGAGCTATAGAGGGATGTAGGTGATCCTATAAGAGAGTCTCACCCACCTCCCTCCCTCCCTCCAGCCGGAGGTGAAGGCCTCTCTCAGCCAGTTTATGGCCTTCGTCCACAAGACTGTGAACGAGATGTCCAAGTCCTACCTGGTGTCGGACCGACGCTACAACTACACCACGCCCAAGACGTTCCTGGAGCAGATCAACCTGTACCAGAACCTGCTGTCTGTGAAGAGGAGCGAGCTGCTGGGCAAGATGGAGCGTCTGGAGAACGGCCTGACCAAGCTGGAGAACACGTCCGCCCAGGTGGACGACCTGAAGGCCAAGCTGGCCGTGCAGGAGGTGGAGCTCAAGCAAGAAGAACGAGGACGCAGACGAGCTCATCCAGGTGGTCGGCGTGGAGACGGAGAAGGTTTCCAAGGAGAAGGTTATCGCCAACGCGGAGGAGCTCAAAGTGCAAGTCATTGCCAAGGTGGGTGTGTTTTTTGTGCCTGTGTGTGAAAAGGTTTGAGTTTAATAGTAGGAGGTTACTGGGTTTTAGGCTTCTCTGTTCTCCTCTTCGAAAAGGTTGATATGTTATTTATAACTTTTAAAAAAAGTTTAAAAATATATACTTTCAATATATCAAGTTTCAAAATTATTTAGAATTTTTTTGGGAGAAAAGTTGAAGAAATATTTAGGATTTTGTTTTCTGCAAGGTTTCAAGTCAATGAGTTGACGCAACAATTTTTCCCAAAATATTTTTTCGACTTTTTCATATATTTTTTAAAACTTTTAAAACATATACATTTTTTTAAAAGTTACTAAAAAAAGTTTTGAAAGGTTTCAAAATTATTTTGGAAGAAATATCGTGTGTGTGTGTGTGCGTGCAGAACGTGGGAGAGAAACAGAGGTCATGTGAGGCAGACTTGGCCAAAGCTGAACCTGCCCTCATGGCTGCTCAGGAGGCCCTCAACACCCTCAACAAGGTAACTACGGCAACACAGCCAGCTCCCCTCCGTCCAGGCTCCCCTAGCGCCGTGTGCCGTGTTCATCTACGTGTGTGTGGTGTGTGTGTCGTCGCCAGGGCAACCTGACGGAGCTGAAGTCGTTCAGCTCCCCCCCCCGAGGCGGTGGTGAACGTTATGGGGGCGGTGATGATCCTCATGGCTCCTGGAGGGAAGATCCCCAAAGACAAGAGCTGGAAGGCTGCCAAGAACAGCATGGCCAAAGTAGACGCCTTCCTGGACGCCCTCATCACCTACAACAAGGAGAACATCCACGAGGCCTGCATCAAGGCCTTCCAGTGAGAACACACATGTAGTACTGAAGCATCCTGAACCACACATGCTCTCTCTCCCTGCCTCCCATGCTGAGTGTCTCTGTGTGTGATGTGTGTGTGTGTGTGTGTGTGTGTGTGTATGATGTGTGTGTGTGTGTATGATGTGTGTGGTGTGTATGATGTGTGTGTGTGTGTGTATGGTATGTGTGTGTGTGTGTGTATGATGTGTGTGTGTGTGTGTATGATGTGTTGTGTGTGTATGATATGTGTGTGTGTGTGTATGATATGTGTGTGTGTGTGTGTGTGTATGATATGTGTGTGTGTGTGTTGATATGTGTGTGTGTGTGTGTGTGTGTATGATGTGTGTGTGTATGTGTGTGTGTGCGTGTATGATGTGTGTGTGTATGATATGTGTGTGTTGTGTGTGTGTGTATCTACCCAGCCGTATAAGAACGACCCCACCTTCGAGCCAGACTTCATCCGCTCCAAGTCGATCGCGGCGGCGGGGCTGTGCTCGTGGTGCGTGAACATCGTGACGTTCTACGAGGTGTTCTGCGACGTGGCGCCCAAGAGGCAGGCTCTGGCCCAGGCCAACGCTGAGCTGGCCGCCGCCCAGGACAAGCTCTCCATCATCAAGTCCAAGATCAACGTGAGGCACCAGCATCCACCACTGCACCTGTAACCATCATAAACCCTCAGAGAAGGAAACACTCCCTCAATAGGGTTACAGGTCAGGGTTACAGGTCAGGGTTAGAGGTCAGGGTTAGAGGTTAGAGGTCAGGGTTAGAGGTCAGGGTTAGAGGTTAGAGGTCAGGGTTACAGGTCAGGGTTAGAGGTCAGGGTTAGAGGTCAGGGGTTAGAGGTCAGGGTTAGAGGTTAGGGTTAGAGGTTAGAGGTCAGGGTTACAGGTCAGGGTTAGAGGTTAGGGTTACAGGTCAGGGTTACAGGTCAGGGTTACAGGTCAGGGTTACAGGTCAGGGTTAGAGGTCAGGGTTACAGGTCAGGGTTAGAGGTCAGGGTTAGAGGTTAGGGTTAGAGGTTAGGGTTACAGGTCAGGGTTACAGGTCAGGGTTACAGGTCAGGGTTACAGGTTAGGGTTACAGGTCAGGGTTACAGGTCAGGGTTACAGGTCAGGGTTAGAGGTCAGGGTTAGAGGTTACAGGTCAGGGTTACAGGTCAGGGTTAGAGGTCCTGATCAACCGGATGTTTCTTGTCTGCAGCAACTGAACGCCAACCTGGCCAAGCTGACGGCTTCGTTTGAGAAAGCAACGACAGACAAGCTGAAGTGTCAACAGGAGGCCGACGCAACCAATCAGACCATCTCCCTGGCCAACAGGTGACCAACCAGTGTGATGGGCTCCTTTTTAGATTTGTTATGCACCAGATTTGTGGTGTGTCTCATGTGATTGCGAAATTGTGTATTTTTTATGTTGTTGATGTCTTGGTGTAAAGTTGTGTGATGTTGTGGGGGGGTCTGGATGTTGTGTAACCATGACGATGTGACTGTCAGGCTGGTGGGGGGTCTGGATGTTGTGTAACCATGACAATGTGACCGTCAGGTTGGTGGGGGGGTCTGGCCTCTGAGAAGATCCGCTGGTCTGCGTCCGTGGCCCAGTTCAAGATCCAGGAGAAGACTCTGAGCGGTGACATCATGCTCATCTCAGCCTTCGTCTCCTACGTGGGATACTTCTCCAAGAAGTACCGCTGTGACCTCATGGACAACTACTGGCTGCCCCACCTCAGCAGCTCAAGGTGCCCGGCCACGCCCACACAGCCACGCCACACAGCCACGCCCCACACAGCCACGCCCACACAGCCACGCCCACACAGCCACGCCCACACAGCCACGCCCACACAGCCACGCCCACACACCCAGCACCACAAGCAGGGGAGGAGCCTGACTAACCCCAGCCACGCCCACACACCCAGCACCACAGCAGGGGAGGAGCCTGACTAACCCCAGCCACGCCACACACCCAGCCCCACAGCAGGGGAGGAGCCTGACTAACCCCAGCCACGCCCACACACCCAGCACCACAGCAGGGGAGGAGCCTGACTAACCCAAGCCACGCCCACACACCCAGCACCACAGCAGGGGAGGAGCCTGACTAACCCCAGCCACGCCCACACACCCAGCACCACAGCAGGGGAGGAGCCTGACTAACCCCAGCCACGCCCACACAGCCAGCCCCACAGCAGGGGAGGAGCCTGACTAACCCCAGCCATCGCCCACACCACCCAGCCCCACAGCAGGGGAGGAGCCTGACTAACCCCAGCCACGCCCACACACCCAGCACCACAGCAGTGGAGTAGCCTGACTACCCCAGCCACGCCCACACACCCAGCACCACAGCAGGGAGGAGCCTGACTAACCCCAGCCACGCCCCACACACCCAGCACCACAGCAGGGGAGGAGCCTGACTAACCCCCTCCCCCCCTTCCCCCGCAGGTGCCGATCCCCATCACAGAGGACCTGGACCCCCTCATGCTGCTGACAGACGATGCTGACATCGCTGCCTGGAGCAACCAGGGCCTCCCCAGCGACCGCATGTCCATCGAGAACGCCACCATCCTCTGCAACACGCAGCGCTGGCCCCTCATCGTGGACGCTCAGCTGCAGGCCATCAAGTGATCAAGAGGAAGTACGGAGACAGCCTGAAGATCATACGGCTGGGACAGAAGGGGTGAGTCTCACCCGTCCCCCTGGCTGGGTGGGGTCAGGACGGCTCCTACAGGCAGGGTGTTTGTGTGATGTGTACTGTGTGATGTGTAGTGTGTGATGTGTACTGTGTGATGTAGTGTGTGTGTGATATGGCCTGTGTGATGTGTAGTTTCATGTGTAGTGTGTGATGTGTAGTGTCATGTGTAGTGTGTGATGTGTAGTGTGATGTGTAGTGTGTAGTGTGTGCAGAGTGTGATGTCGAGGAGAGAGCGGGAGGTGATGTGTGATGTGTAGTGTGTGCAGAGTGTGATGTGTAGTGTGTGCAGAGTGTGATGTCGAGGAGAGAGCGGGAGGTGATGTGTAGTGTGTAGTGTGTGCAGAGTGTGATGTCGAGGAGAGAGCGGGAGGTGATGTGTAGTGTGTAGTGTGTGCAGAGTGTGATGTGTAGTGTGTGCAGAGTGTTGATGTCGAGGAGAGAGCAGAGTGACGTGTGTCTCCTGGTGGTGTCCCCAGGTACCTGGACATATCGAGATGGCCGTGTCCAACGGAGACACTCTGCTCCTGGAGAACATCAGTGAGAACGTGGAGCCAGTCCTGGACCCCCCTGCTGGGGAGGAACACCATCAAGAAGGGCAAGTGAGTCAGCATGACCTCTGACCCTCCACACCCCTGACCCCGCTCACACGGGGACCTGGCTGGCTCCGCCCCTGACTCCGCCCCTGACTCCTCCCTGACTCCTCCCCTGACCCTCCCCTGACTCCTCCCCTGACTCCTCCCCTGACTCCTTCCCTGACTCCTCCCCTGACTCCTTCCCTGACTCCTTCCCTGACTCCTCCCCTGACTCCTCCCCTGACTCCTCCCCTGACTCCTTCCCTGACTCTCTCCCTGACTCCTCCCCCTGACTCCTCCCCTGACTCCTCCCTGACTCCTTCCCTGACTCCTCCCCTGACTCCTCCCCTGACTCCGCCCCTGACTCCGCCCTGACTCCTCCCCTGACTCCTCCCCTGCTCCTCCCCTAGCTCCTCCCCTGACTCCTCCCCTGACTCCTTCCTGACTCCTCCCTGACTCCTCCCCTGACTCCTCCCCTGACTCCTCCCCTGACTCCTCCCCTGACTCCTCCCTGACTCCTCCCCTGACTCCTCCCCTGACTCCTCCCCTGACTCCTCCCCTGACTCCTTCCCTGACTCCTCCCCTGACTCCTCCCCTGACTCCTCCCCTGACTCCTCCCCTGACTCCTCCCCTGACTCCTTCCCTGACTCCTCCCCTGACTCCTTCCTCCTTCCCGACTCCTCCCCTGACTCCTCCCCTGACTCCTCCCCTGACTCCTCCCTGACTCCTCCCCTGACTCTCCCCGACTCCCCCCTGACTCCGCCCCTGACTCCTCCCCTGACTCCCCCCTGACTCCTCCCCTGGCTCCTCCCCTAGCTCCTCCCCTGACTCCTCCCCTGACTCCCTTCCCTGACTCCTCCCCTGACTCCTCCCCTGACTCCTCCCCTGACTCCTCCCCTGACTCCTCCCTGACTCCTCCCCTGACTCCTCCCCTGACTCTTCCCCTGGCTCCTCCCCTGACTCCGCCCATGTCCTGCAGGTACATCCGTATGGAGACAAGGAGGTGGAGTACCACCCTAACTTCCGCCTCATCCTGCACACCAAGTACTTCAAACCCCCACTACAAGCCCGAGATGCAGGCCCAGTGCACGCTCATCAACTTCCTGTGACGCGCGACGGCCTCGAGGACCAGCTGCTGGCCGCGGTGTTGCTAAGGAACGCCCCGACCTGGAGGAGCTCAAGGTGAGGAGGGGTTGCCATGGCCACCCGGGAAGTACCTGGTTACTTCATTCATGTCTACTAATGAGATCCAGCTAGAGAAGATAGCAGATAGTGGATGATGTTACCAGAGGGATGATGTCACCAGATGGGATGATGTTACCAGAGGGGATGATGTCACCAGAGGGGATGATGTTACCCAGATGGGATGATGTTACCAGAGGGGATGATGTCACCAGAGGGGATGATGTTACCAGAGGGGATGATGTTACCAGAGGGGATGATGTTACCAGAGGGGATGATGTCACTAGAGGGGATGATGTCACTAGAGGGGATGATGTCACTAGAGGGGATGATGTTACCAGATGGGATGATGTCACTAGAGGGGATGATGTCACTAGAGGGGATGATGTCACTAGAGGGGATGATGTCACCAGAGGGGATGATGTTACCAGAGGGGATGATGTCACCAGAGGGGATGATGTTACCAGATGGGATGATGTTTACTAGAGGGGATGATGTTACCAGATGGGGATGATGTCACTAGGGATGATGCACTGAGGGATGATGTCGCTAGAGGGGATGATGTCACCAGATGGGATGATGTCACTAGCGGGGATGATGGTCACTAGAGGGGATGATGTCACTAGAGGGGATATGTCACTAGAAGGGATGATGTCACTAGAGGGGATGATGTCACTAGAGGGGATGATGTCACTAGAGGGGATGATGTCACCAGATGGATGATGTCCTAGCTGGGATGATGTCACTAGAGGGGATGATGTCACTAGAGGGGATGATGTCACTAGAGGGATGATGTCACTAGGGGGATGTGCACTAGAGGGGATGATGTTCACCAGATGGGATGATGTCACTAGCGGGGATGATGTGGTCCTGGTGTGCAGGCAGAGTTGACGACGCAGCAGAACACGTTCAAGATCGTGCTGAAGCAGCTGGGAGGACTCCCTGCTGGCACGCCTGTCCGCCGCCTCGGGAACTTCCTGGGAGACACGGCGCTGGTGGAGAACCTGGAGACCACCAAGCGCACCGCCACCGAGATCGAGATCAAGGTGAGGGGAGGGGTCCTGGGAGCTGGGTGTGGGAGAGGGCGTCAGGTCTGGTCCTGAGAGCTGGGTGTGTGTGTGTGTGTGTCTCAGGTGCGTGAGGCAAGATTACGGAGGTGAAGATCAACGAGGCCAGAGAGACTACCGTCCTGCATCGATACGAGCCGCTCTGCTCTACTTCATCCTCAACGACCTCAA
>CAEFZP010004970.1:35000-51840 GCA_903064625.1 Mallotus villosus
TGCTGGAGATGCAGCCCAAAGAGTCCAGCGCTGCTGGGGGGGCGGGGGTCTCCCCGAGGACAAGTCCCCCACACACACACAGCATACACACACACACACAGCATACACACACACACCCAGCCTACACACACACACACCTAGCCTCCACACACACCTAGCCTCCACACACACAGTCTCCACACACACACACCTAGCCTCCACACACACACCTAGCCTACGCACACACACACACACCCCAGCCTACGCACACACACACACAGCCTCCACACACACACACCCAGCCTACACACACACCTAGCATCCACACACACCCAGCCTACACGCACACACCTAACCTCCACACACACCTAGCCTCCACACACACACACCTAGCTCAACACACACCTAGCCTACACGCACACACAGCCTCCACACACACCTAGCCTACACACACGCACACCTAGCCTCCACACACACACCCAGCCTACACGCACACACACCTAGCTCCACACGCACACACCTAGCCTACACACACACACCCAGCCTCCACAGACACCCAGCCTACACACACACACACCTACACCTACACACACCTAGCCTACACGCACACACACCTAACCTCAACACACACCTAGCCTACACGCACATACACCTAGCCTACACACACACACACCTAGCCTACACCCACGCACACCCAGCCTCCACACACACAGCCTACACATACACCTAGCCTACACACACACCTAGCCTACACACACACACACAGCCTACACGTACACACCTAGCCTCCACACACACCTAGCTCCACACACACACCTAGCCTACACACACACACCTAGCCTACACACACACACCTAGCCTACACACACACACACCTAGCCTCCACACACACACACACCCAGCCCTACACACACACACCTAGCCTCCACACACACACCCAGCCTCCACGCACACACCTAGCCTACACACACACTTATGTTAATGCACTTGTGTGTGTGTGCAGATGAGGGGCATCCTGGACGAGATCCTGGAGAAGCTTCCGGAAGGTTTCACATGATGGAGATCATGGCCAAGGTGGAGGAGCGCACTCCCTACATCATCGTGGCGTTCCAGGAGTGTGACAGGATGAACTCCCTCAGCAGGGAGATGGGCCGCTCGCTCCGAGAGCTCAGCCTGGGGCTCAGGTCTGTCATCTGCTCTCACTGCAGCTGTGTGGCTCCACTGGACATCAGTCAGCACTAAACATCTTACTGTGTGTCCTTTAAGTTCACTTACTACGCACAACATGTCTGACTGCTGACAACAGCCTGATGTGTGTTCAGGGAGAGCTGACCATCACCCACAGCCATGGAGAGCTGATGTGTGTGTGTTTGTGTGTGTGTGTGTGCAGGAGAGCTGACCATCACCACAGCCATGGAGAGCTGATGTGTGTGTGTTTGTTTGTTGTGTGTGTGTGTGTGCAGGGAGAGCTGACCATCACCACAGCCATGGAGAGCGATGTGTGTGTGTGTGTGTGTGTGTGCAGGGAGAGCTGATGTGTGTGTGTGTGTGTGTGTGCAGGGAGAGCTGATTGTGTGTGTGTGTGTGTGTGCAGGGAGAGCTGACCATCACCACAGCCATGGAGAGCTTGGGTAATGCTCTGTTTCCTGGACACAGTGCCAGAGTCCTGGGAGAAGCTGGCCTACCCCTCCCTGCTCAGCCTGGGGGCTGGTACGCTGACCTGCTGCTGCGCATCAAGGTACTCTGCTCTTCCCCTCTCTCTCCCTCTCCTCCCCCCCATCCTCTCTCTCTCTCCCCCTCCCTCTCCTCCCCCCCTCATCCCACCCCCCTCTCTCCCCTCCCTCTCCTCCCCCCGTCATCCTCACCCCCCTCTCTCCTCCCGCCCTCCCTCTCCCCTCTCCTCCCCCCTCATCCTCCACCCCCCTCTCTCACCCCCTCTCCCCCTCCCTCTCCTCCCCCCTCATCCTCACCCCCTCCCTCTCCTCCCCCTCATCCTCACCCCCCTCTCTCTCCTCAGAGTTGGAGGCCTGGACAGCAGACTTCGCCCTCCCCATCACGGTGTGGCTGGCCGGCTTCTTCAACCCCCAGTCCTTCCTGACGGCCATCATGCAGTCCATGGCCCGGAAGAACGAGTGGCCCCTGGACCGCATGTGCCTGTCTGTGGAGGGTGACCAAGAAGAACCGAGAGGACATGACCAGCCCCCCTGGGGAGGGAGCCTACATCTACGGCCTCTTCATGGAGGGTGAGCCCCCACACACACACACACACAACATCACACCACACACACACACCAGCACACTCTTCATGGAGGGTGAGCCCCCACACACACACACCATCACACACACACATACGCCCCCCACACACACACACCAGCACACTCTTCATGGAGGGTGAGCCCCCACACACACACACACACCATCACACACACACCATCACAGAGAGCACACTCTTCATGGAGGGTAGGCCCCACACACACACACACACACAATCACAGAGTACACTCTTCATGGAGGGTAGGCCCCACACACACACGCCCCACACACACACACACACACACACACACCATCACACACACACACCATCACAGAGAGTACACTCTTCATGGAGGGTAGGCCCCCCCCACACACACCACACACCTGCACAGAGAGCACACTCTTCATAGAGGGTAGGCCCCACACACACACACACACACACCAGCACAGAGAGCAGAGGCAACCAGTCAAACCTTTATTATTTTATACTTTTGTACCGTATTAAAAACCCTCCAGCTTTATTTTACAAAGAAGAAACGCTGTACAGTTGCCGTGGTGACGGTATGAGGTGGTTAGAGTGGTCGACACACACTGTCAGTTGTGCTCAGAGCTGGAAACTCCTGTCAGAGATCAGTCCTCCAGGCCTCCCTCCCTGCAGCCTCCTCTGGTGGAGCGGCGGGGCTTCTGCTTTGAGACACGAGGCCAGTTGATGAAACGAGGCAGAAAACAGTGTTGTCATGGCAACAGGCAGAGTGGCCTGAAGTGATCTGATGTGTGTGTGTGTTGTGTTAACGTGTGTGTGTGTGCAGGGGCGCGCTGGGACAGCCAGACGGGCGTGATCGCGGAGGCCCGTGTGAAGGAGCTGACTCCCAGCCTGCCGGTCATGTTCATCAAGGCCGTACCCGTAGACCGGCAGGAGACCAGGAGTGTGTACGCCTGCCCCGTCTACAAGACACGCACACGGGGACCCACATACATCTGGACCTTCAACCTCAAGAGCAAAGAGAAGCCTGCCAAGTGGACCCTGGCTGCTGTCTGCCTGCTGCTCAGCGTCTGAAACACACACACACACAGAGACACACCACACACACACACACAGAGACACACACACACACCACACACACAGAGACACACACACACACACACACACACACACACACACACCACAGAGACACACACACACACACCACAGAGACACACACACACACCACAGAGACACACACACACACACACACACACCACACACACACACACCACACACACACACACACACACACACCAGAGACACACACACACACACACACACACACACACCACAGAGACACACACACACACCACAGAGACACACACACACACACACACACACCACACACACACACACACAGAGACACACACACACACACACCAGAGACACACACACACACCACAGAGACACACCACACAACACACCACAGAGACACACACACACACCACACAGAGACACACACCACAGAGACACACCACAGAGACACACACACACACACCAGAGACACACACACACCAGAGACACACCACACACACAACCACAGAGACACACACACACCACACACACACCAGAGACACACCACACACCACACACACACACCACAGAGACACACACACCACAGAGACACAATGGTTTGTTACAATTAACAGTAAAAAAGGAAGAAAGAAAGTACTCCAGACTTGGAACAGTGCTGTTTGTTTCAGTGAGATGTGAGTGTGAAGCTGTCAGGGTTGTACGGCCCTTTACAAGCTGTGTCACAGAGATGTGAGTGACGGCTTTAAGTGCTGCACCTCTACAAGTGTCAAGATCTACATGGACATGTGAGGAACTGGAAGACAGGTCTGACTGTATCCATGTTCTACAGACCACTAGAGGGCAGCCTGTACCACACACGCACGCACACGCACGCGCACACACGCGCACACACGCGCACACACGCGCACACACGCACGCACGCACGCCCACACGCCCACACGCCCACACGCCCACACGCCCACACGCCCACACGCACACACGCACACACGCACACACACGCCACACACGCACACACGCACACACGCACACACGACACACACGCACACACGCACACACGCACACACGCACACACGCACACACACACACACACACACGCCCACACACACACACACACCCCACACACAGCACACACACAACACACACACACACAACACACACCACACCACACACCACAACACAAACACAACACACACACCACAAACCACACACACACCCACACACACACACACACGCACACGCGCACACGCGAACACACGCACACACACGCACACACACGCACACACACGCACACACACGCACACACACGCACACACACACGCACACACACACACACACCACACACCCGCACACACGCCCACACACACACACACACGCCCACACACACGTCACGCCCACACACACGCACGCACACACACCCGCACGCACTCCCACACGTCACGACCCACACACGCACGCACGCACGCACGCACACACGCCCACACGCCACACGCCCACACGCCCACGCGCCCACGCGCCACTGCGCACACGCGCACACGCGCACACCGCCGCGCGCCCACACACACACGCACACACCACACACACACACACGCCCACACCACACGCACGCACACACACCCACACACACGCACGCACACACGCCCACACACACCCAACTTCTCCGACTTGTCAATAAGCTGATTAGAAGAATGCTGGAGCTGTTGGGGACGTTAGTACGAGCCGTTGGAAGGAGAGACCGTGACCCTTCTGGATGTTCTCCAGCGTTTCCTGGCACAGCACGTCACAGCAGGAGAACAACACATGCCCTGTTCTGCCCTCTGCACACCCTCACTACCTTCCCATGACGGAGCACATGGAAATGCATTCTTTATTCATATATTTTAGTTCTGGCCCAAACACCCTGACACAGGCAGCTTAACCCTTGTGCTGCTTTCGGGTCATTGGGACCCTGCGTCGTGGTGCAGAAGGACACTGACCCGAAGGTTAACCAGCGCTCCATCCCTCTCCCCTGGTGGTTAAACACAGCCCCTGACATCGCTTCTACTGAGAGTTGAACTCTACAATCCATCAACATTTCCTGTCCATGTCATGCGGAAAAGTGTGTGTTAATTCCAGAAAAGTTTGGATTGCAAATTCTAGTTGCACCAGTAAACTGTGCAGCTCTGTATCAGATGATGAATGTGAAAAAAACCTTCCACCACTACTCCCCACTCCACAGCATTTACTGGCACTGCTCAGCCCTCAGCACTTCCTGGTCGGCTTATTTCAGCCCTCAGCACTTCCTGGTCGGCTAATCTACAGATGCATCTACAAACATGCAAGGTGGCTTCCTCTCTGTGGCTCCCTTTCCTTCATGTCCTCCCTCCTCCTCTCTCTCCTCTCTCTCCTCCCTCCTACTCCTCAGTCGCTCCCTCGCCTCCCCCCCCACCTCCATCTCTCCCCCCCCCCTTCTGCAGCATGACTAAGGTTAGTACTGAGTCTAGACAGTTACGTGCATGTGGTTGCGGTTAGATTTCTGCATGTGACACCATGATATGTCTGGGGTACACACGTGTCCTGTTGTGCTTTCTACAGGCACAGTTTGTGAATGACAGCGTGAGATGAACGAGTGATCCGTTACCTAAACATAGCGGAGGCTCCAGAAGCTCAGAAGAAGTTCTTGATGAGCGGCGTGACCAGTTTGACCCACAGCTTCACGTGGCGGTCAGGCTGCTGGAAGGTGGAGGTGGACACGGTCGTGGAGCGCTCGTACAACATCTCCTGCTCCTGGGGGGAGGGACACAGAACAACACGTATGAAGAGAAGAAGAGGTCATAGAGATCAGAGTGGAGTGTGTCAGGTACTGGTGTGGGTGAGGGGTGTGAGGGGGTGAGGTGTGAGTGAGGAGTGGGTTAGTGTGTGTGGGGGGGGGTGTATGAGGGGTGTGTGATGTGTGAGGAGGGGGGGGTGAGGAGTGCTGTGAGGCGGGTGTGAGGTGAGGTGAGTGAGGAGGGGTGTGAGGTGAGGTGCGCTACCTCATGTAGCTGCGCTTGCAGCTCCGGGTTCTCCGTTACTATGGCGATCTGGGCCTCCAGGTCACGGTGGACAGAGCGGTAGCCGAAGTTGGGAGAGCCAATCAGAGTGAGGCAGGGGAGGTCATGACCTCGCAGGTAATACCACAACCCTGAGGAGGACAGTGCAACGGAATCAAACTTTACTGTCCATCCAGGAAGGACATGTTTTCTTTAGCTCCACCCACCAGCTACATTCAGACACGCCCACTGAGACACACTCTCCTGACCGAGGGAGAGACCCAGGAACTAAGACGCCATGCTGGGACCCCCAGCCTCCAGGAAGTGGGAAGAGTCAAGCAGGTTGTCTGGAGGTTCCAGCCCATGTTGCCATGGGGATTTCAACCCGACAACCACAACTGAAGGAGAGGCAGAAAGCCCCCGAAGCCTTTCCAAACCTCAGGAAGAGAGAGGGTGTGTGTGTGGTTGAGAGGGTGTGTGTGTGGGTGTGTGTGTGAGAGGGTGTGTGTGTACATCCTTGCTCCGAGGCTGTGTTTCATGCAAAGCGAACAGCTACATTCCTCTCAACATTCTGCTCCCAGCCTGACCTCTACACACATACAGGTGTGTGTGTGTGTGTATACAGGTGTGTGTGTATACAGGTGTGTGTGTGTGTCTGTGTATACAGGTGTGTGTGTTTATACAGGTGTGTGTGTGTATACAGGTGTGTGTGTGTGTATACAGCTGTGTGTGTGTATATACAGGTGTGTGTGTGTGTGTGTGTGTTTACAGGTGTGTGTGTGTGTGTATACAGGTGTGTGTGTATACAGGTGTGTGTTTGTGTGTGTATACAGGTGTGTGTGTGTGTGTATACAGGTGTGTGTGTGTGTATACAGGTGTGTGTGTGTGTGTGTATACAGGTGTGTGTGTGTGTGTGTGTATACAGGTGTGTGTGTATACAGGTGTGTGTGCTAACCCACCCTTGGCGTGGAAGGTCCAGTGTGAGCGGTGGTACTCGTGCAGGTGCACCCTGTCCTGTTGGTGCAGCTTGCACACCTTGCTGTAGAACTGCCTGGCGATGTGGATGTAGGCTGCAGGGATCGCCCCGGCAACGCCCTTGGCCCAGAAGAAGCCGTTGACCTCTGGGGAGGCGGTCAGGATGCGGTACTCCGCCCCGGCCGCCAGCACCAGCCGCATGTAGGCACGCGTCAGGTTGAAGTACCCCGACGTCAGGAACACGGTGGCGTCCGAACCGGCGGTCCGTCAGTAGGCGCTGGGAGACCACACACACACGGTCACACACACGGTCACCGAGGTTACTACACACAGCCGTTACCTGGGTTACCGAAGATTTTGACTACACACAGCAGTTACCTAGGTTACTGAACACCCGTTACCTAGGTGACAAAAGGCCACACAGCATCATGGAACGACACCAGGACACAGCGCCCAGGATATGACATCGCCATGTGGCGGCGAGCGGGGCGGGGCTCCTACCTTAGTGATCTGCTCGTCCACCTGGATCCCCAGAGGCCTCATCTGGACCAGGGGGAACACCCAGGTGTCTCCCCCCTCCTCCCCCCGCGCCTCCTTCTCCTCTGATTGGCTGATCTGCTGCCGGACCCGTGCCGTGTTCACCACCTCCATGATACGATCCCGCGCCGACTCGGAGAACTCTGCCCGGTTACCTAGCAACCAGAGAGAAGGCTGTCACGCTGAGTGTCTCACACACATATGACCATAACCACACCACACATGACCAGAACCACACACACATATGACCATAACCACACACACAGAACCATACACACATGACCAGAACCACACACACACACATGACCAGAACCACACACACAGAACAGGGGGGGGTGCACACTCAGCTACGTTTGAAAGGTTCCATTTTACTGAGATCGGCGTTCCCCTTTTATGGAATTAATTTATTGTTGCGTTTGTATGTCTGTACCTGTAGGGGTGTGTGTACCTCTGTAGGGGTGTGTGTGTGTACCTCTGTAGGGGTGTGTGTACCTCTGTAGGGGTGTGTGTGTACCTCTGTAGGGGTGTGTGTGTACCTCTGTAGGGGTGCACCATGCCGTCCAGCATGCTGACGGTGTCGTCTGACTGCAGCTGCAGAGACACATCTCCCACGGCGCCCACCAGAGCAGAGAAGAAGTCGGCCACCTCGCCACAGTCCTCCAGCAGCACGTAGCGGTCCTGTCGGTTAGTGAAGTAGGACTCGCTCAGGTTAGCCCTGGGGGAGGGGGGAGAGGAGGGCGAGAGGGAGGAGGGGGGAGAGGGAGGTGAGAGCGGGAGAGGGAGGAGAGGGAGAGGAGGGAGCTGAGAGGACGGGAGGGGAGAGAGGGAGGACGAGGGGAGGGGAGAGTGGAGGAGAGCGGGCGGAGAGGAGGGAGGGGCAGCGGGGAGAGGGGATGAGGGAGGAGGGAGCAGGGCGGGAAAAGGGGAGACGGGAGGAGAGCGTGCTGGGGAGAGGGAGGGGAGAGGGAGGAGGGAGGAGAGGGGGGGACATTCTGTTACAAAAGTCCTTCAATTGACAGCACTTATCTCTCATATCTCTTTCTTTGCACACACAGATACACACACAGGCACAGCGCCCCCTACCCGCTGATGATGATGCTGTTGTCGAACAGGTACACCTTGATGTGCTGCACCCCGATGGTCTCGTTGAAGCGCTGCGGCACTGAGGAGGCGGAGCAGGCCGCGCAGGTCAGGGGTGTGATACAGAGACACGCGCACGCGCTCCCTGAACCTCTCCAGCAGGGGGCGGAGCATACTCCTGGAGTTTAGTCGTGGCCTGGGACACACACCACACACACACACACAAACAAACAAAAAATACACAACACACACACACACAAAACACATAACAACATACACACACATAACACACAACACACACAGACATACACACACACACCACACACACCACACACACACCACACACACCCACACACACACATACACACACCGACACACCACAACAACACCATACACACACACAGACACACACACACACACACCCACACACACGCACACACCCACACCCTATAGATTACACACCATATTGATCCTAATCCAGACTCTTATAGTGACAGTGAGCAGACAGGAAGCCAGACCTCTTTGATCCTCGTGTGTAGTCAGCAGCACAGACACGCTGAGGTCCCCCCCCTTGGCCTCGGACATCTCCAGAGCTTCCTGCATGCAGTCCACACTGAACACAAACACACACAAGGTAACAAGTTCACACTCATACACTCAACGTATTCAGGTCCATATATTCCCGCCTGACACACCCACACACACACCAGACACACACAGACACACACACACACACCCATACACACACACAGACACACACAGACACACACACACACACACCCACACACAGACACACACACACACACACACACACCCAGAGACACACACAGACACACACACGTGGTCCTACCAGGTCCTGCTCCAGGGGTCCTGTGCCCAGATAGAGCGAGGCCATCACCACTCGCCTCTTAGCTGTCTTTATACGTGCCTGAATAGAAAAAAACACACACACACACACTGGTTACACGTGTAAAACACACACACACACACACACTGGTTACACGCAGACGCTTGACTGCATGACTGCAGCCCTGAGGCCCTGACATCTTTATTGCCAGTCACCAGGACACACAAACTCACTCTCACACACACATTCTAGCACACACACACACACACTGTCTCTCACACACACACACACATTCTCACACAGAGGAGTGGGTGGGGTCAACATCAAGAATGGGAACTGTCAGGAAGAAAGTCTAAATAAATAGTTTGTCAGTAAAACACTTGACTGCTGCCAGGGTTAACAGACGACATGCCAACAACTACCGCCCACAACACAGATGCTGTTATGAACCCAGAATACCTCACAGCCATCCCAGTGTCCTCAGCTACGAGGAGGCTGCTGGGGCCTAGATCATTTGACTGTAACATCACTTTGCATGCTGATGCTGCCAGTAGAGCAGGTGTCTTACCTTCATGACTGGTAGAACTGGTCGGGGGAGGAGAGGACGTGGATGTGCGTCCCAGGGACCCTGAAGGCTGGCACGTGCTCAGACATCCAGTGGAAGCGACTGTGGAGGCTCTCTGAGCCCTGGGCCACGGGGGCGGAGCTGGGGGCGGGGCTGAGCTGGGGGCGGGTCTGCATCGGCCAGGAGAGGAGCCAGCAGCAGTACAGAGGACCTGTGGGGGAGGAGAGAGGAGTGTGTGTCGAGGAGGGTGGTGTGTCAGAGAGAGTGTGGTGCAGAGAGAGGGTGGGTGTGTCAGAGAGAGGAGGGTGTGTGTCAGAGAGAGGATGTGTGCAGGAGAAGTGTGTGTGTGTCAGAGAGAGGTGTGTGTGTGTCAGAGAGGAGTGTGTGTCAGAGTGTGTGTGTCAGAGAGAGGTGTGTGTGTGTCAGAGAGAGGAGTGTTGTGTGTCAGAGAGGAGTGTGTGTGTCAGAGAGAGGAGTGTGTGTGTGTCATCGCCTGTCACACAGTCAATAGTAGTAGAAGAAGAAAAGAAGCCTGTGGCTGTTGAGATCCTCCTGCCCTCCTAACAAAACATCTGACATCATTTCCTGCCAGACAAAAGGTAGCAGGGCCCTAAACCTTAAGGTCGTGACCCCTGAATAGAGAGCCTGAGGTCAGGGGAACAAGGGTCTCGGTGTCAGTGACTCCCACAGTTCAGCTGAATGTACCTGACGTCCCTATCAAGTAAGTAAGTCTTTATTTATATAGCACATTTCATACAAGAATTGTAGCTCAAGGTGCTTATCAAGCTCTGTGAGATCAGACTGGTCCTCGGGGGAAGGTTGTCTGAACCACAGGGGTTGTTTTATCTTGTGAAAAGAGGACACAAACACTGTTAAATGAAGAACTAATTAACTGTACTATTAGCAGCTCCTTATCTTACTAACATGTCAGCTTTGCCGCACTTCTTAGACTTTGTAATGCTCCATGTTTGGAGTTGAGACACGTGTTTCTGTAGTTCTCTTCCTGGGTGATTTGAAGCTCGTGGTTGAGACAGAGCCTCACACACACACCGTATCTCGTTACAGTGCAGAGCGCGCACTCCTTATCGTGCCCACTCCGATTCTACTAAGGAGAAATGATAACCGAATCTTTACTGTTCTCGCTTTACGTGAAATAATGTAAAGAACTCAACGTGTCCCGATCTTTGCCCCGTTGAAGATAAGCCTGAATGTACTTCTGCATTAGACTACCTAAACATATCTTAGACTTGATTAAATAAAGCTGACGCGAAACTGAGAATCAAGATAACAACATCCGTGAGAGTCTAGAAATATGCTACCAGCTAGAAAAACAGGAAGACTGTCAACACGCGTGTCAGACTACAAGTTAACTAGGTAATAAAATGCCTTCCCTACAGGGCACCAAAACATGTTCTGATCCGCCGCTGGAATTCGTTACGGTCCCACGAGAACAGTGTGTACTACTTTTAAGAACCGTGGCTAACCCTTTTGTGTCTATTATGTAACAGCTACAAACTCAAACGAACACCGTATACCACGTCGGTAATCTAATACTAACTTGCAAATAGTACTGCCTGGTTGTCTATTTTAACGGTACTGTAAATTATTAGTTACGCTGGCAGCAAAAGCAGTAGAATGAAGCTAGCTCTGGTGCACAACACACATCAGTGATCGCTTACACAACAAGTTGACAGCTGTCATTTCGTTAGCACTGCAGAGAATCAACGTCAATCTCCGTTTTTTTCGGTCCACACAGGCGTTACATCTTACCCTCTCCTTCGGTCCCTTGTTCGAAAGAATCGGTCCGATATACGGGTGAATACCCCGGTTAGGGCCGGTGTGTACACCGAATACACAAACCTCCTCCACGACATGGGAGCCGCCATCGTTACAGCCACGTTTGAATTGACTCAACTTTATCAGTCGCACCTGCGCATTACAACAAACAAAACCCGAGGAACGTTGCAGACGGTGTGACCGCGTTGGCTGTAGCACCACAGAAACTGGCTATTTCTCTAACTGCACTGTGATTATTTATACATGTCAACCATAGAGATTTGCTTAAAATCTCTTTTGCTTTCTCTCACTGTGGCTATAGGCGGTTATAATGGGTTATGATGCGTTATTCCATCGAAATGTGAATCGTAACCTTTTGTCAGGGGACCCGTTTTGGGTTTGTGTATCTAGGTAATTTAGCTGTCCGAGAAGTATAGATTATGATCAAGCACCGAGTAGATTATGGATTTGCTATTCTCACAAACAAAACTAAAAGCATACAGGTCTAATTTAATCGCATACACACAAACCTCACAGACAGGTCTTAAATAAACACAAAACAAACATTGTTATGTATGAAAACATCTACACAGGATTCATGTAAAATCTTTGTTTATATCAGTGAAATCATAAATATTAGGCCTGTGACATTTGTGGGAAGTGACTTTGAGAAGTGAGACCTCCAGTGGAGGAGTCTTGAATTACAGGAACGGTAGTTATGAGGATCTTAATTAGAAAGACTTATAATCACTTCATGTCCGTCCGTAAATAAGACTAACTGGATCTCACTGCCGAGGGCTTATGTTAAAGTAGTGTATTACTATCCTACGACGGCTTATGTCAAATTATACTACGATTAGCTACTAGCCTACTACCAATGTGTTTTGTGATTAAAAAAAGTGATAAAGGACCGAATGCATAAACATGACCAGCGACAACAGTCTTTAGTGTTCTCCGTTGTTTTATATCTCCTTAGTTGTCACTATGTTGAATTATCGTTTTCCCGGGGCTTCAACTTTTTTTTACCTTGCCGGAGCGAGAAGAACAAGAAGGGAGGATCTGCCGGCAAATACCAGCAACCGTCCCGTAAAGAAGGTCACTGATTATGTATTGGCAATCTGCCAGACGCGTGTGTGTGTGTGCGTCTGTGTGCGCGTGTTTGGGAGCGAGAGAGAGGCAGAGAGAATGTGTGTGTGTGTGTGTGTGTGTGTGGTGTGTGTGCGTGTGTGTGCGTGTGTGGTGTGTGTGTGTGTGGTGTGTGTGTGTGTGTGTGTGTGTGTGTGTGTGCGCGTGTTTACTGGAAGAACCTCCGAGGAGAGGAGGCGGAGCCTTACGAATATCCTTTACTCACGCGCTGCCCGTACAGACACAGCTCCCTCCGTCCGACTAGAGCTAGCGGCGGTCTGGTCTGACTATCACTCTAACCCCGCGTCTAAACACCCTATTGGGCTCCGCATCAGAAGTTAATGACTAAGTTAATAATTAACTTAACACGGCGACACTCGGGGACATCGGGTATAGTATCCCCGTGGAAAGGACAGCCAAGGATAGAGAACCCCCACAAGGTAATGACTGAGAAAGGACTGCTGTCTTGGTGCCGCTACTTGGAGAAAAGGTCGGATGAGGAAAACGCGACCGTGCAACAGGACCAAGCCGTTAGTGTTGTGGATTTCATCCATTTTTTGTGCAGACTCGATATTCCGGGCTGTACTGTCTCCAGTATGTCGCAGTGCAGTCATGGGGACATACATCGCGCTCTCGTGTGCGTGTTGTGAAAGTATTTTTTTCTGTGAGTCAGTTCATCCAAGAGCAATGCACACCGTCTTTCCTAAACACAAGACCGGTTCCGTGTGGCGCCTCGAGTTGTGAGTCATTCAAGTGGAGCTAGTACAGTCACACGTAAGTCCCGGTCCACCGAAATATCACACCGGAGCGGTGAGGCGACCCGAGCGACCAAGACGAGGGTGCCATCATTCACGATGAAACCGGGAAATGGGGCCGTCGTGTTCTGAGCGAGGGGGGGATCTAGGTTATTTATTGAAAGACAGAAAGAAGCGGTCCCATTCACGGTGACCCCCTTTCTCACATTTCTGGCGTGGCGCCGGATGGAAGACAATTGAAGACTATCGGTGTTAAGTTGCAGTCTAAATGTTTAGACGCTCGGATGATAACCATTTGGAACCGTGAATACATAGTGTACTACGCTGATGTATTTACTGCTGTTCGTATTGAAGTCGGTCATGTCATGATATTCTCAGGCAGATTCAGCTGCTTGAAATACATAGGATTGTCATCCGGTTTACCTGTTCATATATTCAGTCATAGAGCGAAGTTTTCTGTGAATGGGCTGTTTCTCTCTGGCGTCAATCACTCCAGGAACAACCCACCTGGCAGGAACATAATTATACTCTCAAGCCAAAGTTTGCATAAAGTGTGTGTGTGTGGTGTGTGTGGTGTAGTGGAGAGTCTTAGTCATAGGACACACTGTACTGTCATAAATCCCAGATTTCTCGCGCCTCTCTCCCCCTCCTCCGTCTCTCTCTGTCCACCTCTCTCTCTCGTACTTCTTTCTATACTCTCAGCACTCCCCCTCACCCCATCTTCCGCTACTCGCTCCTCCGCGCCTCTTTCATCTCGTCCTCCCCCACCCTTTCCGCTCCCCTCCCTTCTACTCGCTCCTCCTCCCCCCTCACCTCTCTCTCTCCCCGCACCGCGCTCTCACAAATCCCCTCCCCCTCTCCCCACTCGCCCACCCCTCTCCCCCCTCCCCCTCCTCTCTCCCCCTCTCCCCCTCCCTCTCTCCTCCCTCTCCCCCTCTCCACTCCCTCTCTCCTCCCTCTCTCCCCCATCCCTCCCCCTCTCCAGCTCTGTGTGGTTCTTCCTCCCAGTTCCTCTCTGGATGCATCAGGCCTCCTCTCTCCCCGCGCCCTGGGCCCTCTGTGTGACCTCCTCTCCCCTCCCCCTCCTCCCCCCCCACCCCCCCTCCTGCTCTGGACTGGAGAGCCAGAAGAGGCGGGGGGTCAGGCGCCATGGTAACCCACAGCAGGCTCCTCCCCCCCGCCATGAACAGCGTGACCCCCCCAGAAGCCAGGGGTGAGGGGTCAAACACCCCTCACCGCTACAAAACCTTCAGCTCACACGCCCACTACAGCAGGTCAGTGTGCTCCCGTGGGAGGAGTGGAGAGGTGGAGAGAGAGGGTAGGGGAGGGTGGAGAGAGGGCGAGGGGAGGGTGGAGAGAGGGGAGGGGAGGGTGGACGAGAGGGGAGGGGAGTGGAGAGAGGGGAGGGGAGGGTGTAGGGGAGGGTGGAGAGAGGGTTTGTGGGTGGAGAGAGGGTAGGGGAGGGGTGGAGAGAGGGGAGGGGAGGGTGGAGAGAGGGGAGGGGGAGGGTGGAGAGAGGGTAGAGGAGGGTGGAGAGAGGTAGTGGAGAGAGGGTAGGGGTGGGTGGAGAGAGGGTAGGGGTGGGTGTGTAGGGGAGGGTGGAGAGAGGGTTTGTGTGGGTGGAGAGAGGGGTAGGGGAGGGTGAGAGAGGGAGGGGAGGGGAGGGTGGAGAGAGGGGAGGGGAGGGTGGAGAGAGGTTGTGTGGGTGGAGAGATGGGTAGGGGAGGGAGGTGGAGGAGAGGGAGGGGAGGGTGGAGAGAGGGGAGGGGAGGGTGGAGAGAGGGGAGGGAGGGGAGGGTGGCAGAGAGGTAGGGGAGGGTGGAGAGAGGGTAGAGGAGGGTGGAGAGAGGGTGGGTGTAGGGAAGGAGGGCTGTGTCATAACAGACCTCTATAGAGTGATCATATAATAATATAAGATGATGGGAGTCTAACCCCTGCACCCTCCCCAGGTGATGTGTGCTCTGCGTAAGCTCCAGGAGAGCGGCTTCTATGGGGCCCTGTGACGAGAGGCGGGGTCCTTCCTGCGCTCCGAGCCCCCGGGAACTTCTTGGTGCGAGACTCTCAGGACCACCACCAATTCTTCACCCTGACGGTGCAGACGAGCGCGGGACCAAGAACCTGCGTATCCACAGCTCTGGAGAGGGGGGCTTCTTCCTGCAGCCCGACAAACCCTGCTGCGGCCTCACACCGCTTCGACTGCGTGCTCAAGCTCATCGCCCACTACATGGGCAGGGGGGAGGGTGGAGGGGGGGAGGGCGGGGGTGAGCGTGTACCTGATCCACACGGGCTGGGGGAGCGTCCCGCTGGAGCTGCGGCGCCCTCTGGCGTCCCTCTGTCCTCGCTGCAGCACATGTGCAGGAGGACGCTGATACGGACGCACGGCGGGGTCTCGGATGGTCACGGAGACGCTCCCGCACGCGCTCAGAGATTCCTGGTGAATACGACGCTCCCATCTGCGCCACTGGGGGGGGAGGAGCTGCTCTCTGGGGGGAGGAGCTTCTCTCTGGGGGGAGGAGTGCCTTGAGGAGCTGCTCTCTGGGGGGGAGGAGCTTCTCTCTGGGGGGGAGGAGCTTCTCTTTGGGGGGAGGAGCCGATCTCTGGGGGGGAGAGGAGTGCTATCTGGGGGGGAGGAGCGCTTCTCTGGGGGGGAGGAGCTGCTCTCTGGGGGGGAGGAGCTGCTCTCTGGGGGGGAGCGAGCTGCTCATCTGGGGGGGAGGAGCTTCTCTCTGGGGGGGAGGAGCTGCTTCCGGGGGGAGGAGCTGATCTCTGGGGGGAGGACAAATTCTCTCTTGGGGGGAGGAGCTGCTCTTCGGGGGGGGAGGACGGCTACTGGGGGGGAGTGAGATGATGTATTTATGAACGCGAAGAGTTCATGTTTTA
>CAEFZP010004971.1:0-125446 GCA_903064625.1 Mallotus villosus
TGGGGCAGGATCGGCTACCTAAAATCCAATCTCACCATCCAATCAGGATTCTACAATCCAATCTCACCCTCCAATCAGGATTCTAACTGTCCAATGTGAGAATGGATACAGCCAATCATAGCGCTTCTTTCCATTGTGAGAATCTGTTGGGAAACCTTCCGTCAAAGTCCGTTAGCAATCGCTACTACAGTACTGTAACACTCGTTTCTAATGCTTTTGTACTGTAATCGTTAGAGGAAACAGGCAGGATATATTCAAGTAAGTGTTATTATAACGTTAGCCTAGTTGTATCGGTTACTTCATCATTTAGTTGACGTTTTATAGCTCTACGTGTATGACTTCCGACAAGCGGAGGTACTGTACAGTAGGTAGCTACTGTAGCTACAACAGTGCAGGACAGTAACGTAGCTAACCAAACTTCAGTAATAACTTGTCGACATTGCAGTCTAAACCTCTACGGTTTTAGTGTAAATATTAACTAGTCCTTTACTGAAGCCACCTAGCTACTTACGTTCATTTAAGGTGGGTCTACTGTACTTCCGATGAATAATGGAATTGATAATGATCGTACCTGATGCTTTGGTAAGAATGACAGCTGTCAATCATCGTAGATATAGCAGTAAGCTATATCGGTGTTAAAAACAAAACAAAAACCGTTAGCAGTCTAGTTTGCTTATGGTACTGTACTGATAAGTATGCACAAGTTGGTTCAGCACACCATATATTGTAAGTACGGTTATTAATATGTCTCTGTTATCTTTAGTTGAGCACCAAGCCTAAGAGCCATAAATCCATGGGAGATGGGGAGTGGATGGCGAGGCTGAGGGCATTTGCTGGCTCAGGGGTTTGGCCGGCTGGAGGAGGCAATAGACCTGCCCCAAGGCAGCGGAAATGGCATGACCTCTATAAAAAGGTAAAGTACTGCAAAATATGTGCTTATTACTTCTTACAGTCATTAGACTGCAGGCCACTTGATGAAAAAGGGTCAATACAATGGTGCAGATAATATCAGACAATGGATTGTACACTGAGTGACTCTGGCTGAAAAACTATTCTGATTGTTTCAGATTGAGAACTGCCCCATGCAGGCCCGTGGACAGACCGCCCTATTTGGAGGGTCCATGGTCTAATTGTGGATTCCATGTTATTAAGGTGATGTATAAAAAAAATACATCTGACTATCTTGCATCTCATGTCTCTTACAATGCTGTTGCTGTTACATGACATTTAATGCTGTTGTTTTAGCAGACTGCCACTCAGGCACCACAGTCTGTGGCTTCAGACTTGGCCACATGGTGCTGCCTTCTTTCCTGCGGCCCTCTCTGAGTGTGTCAATGGTAAATATGTTCTCAGTTATTCATGTTTTGTATCAATCATTTTGTATGTGCTGAATAACAAAATTAACTCTGTTTCTCTTTGCAGTTCACTAAATTACGCTTTGGTGGGTCACATTCTGCCTCAGGAAGACCCCCAGCCCTTCTCCTTCTCCATCCTCACTGAGGACCCCACAGCCATGCTCCTCCTCCATTCTCTTTGAGGACCCCCAGCCCTGCTCCTCCTCCATTCTCTGTGAGGACCCACAGCCATGCTCCTCCTCCATTCTCTGTGAGGACCCCACAGCCCTGCTCCTCCTCCATTCTCTTTGAGGACCCCCAGCCCTGCTCCTCCTCCATTCTCTGTGAGGACCCCCAGCCCTGCTCCTCCTCCATCCTCACTGAGGTCCCCATCTAACGCCTCAGTGAGGACCCCCAGCCCTGCTGTTAGCACCAGCCTGGAAGTAGCCACTGTGAGTACAGCGTCTCCTTTTTGTCAGGTTTTGTTTCTGATGTCTAAGTCGTCTTGAGAGTAGCCTTTTTGAATGCAAAAAAACATATTCTTATTTGCTGTTGTCTCCCAAACGGGATGGGGCAGGAGACATCCATCCATCTGCTACTGGGGCTACAGCTTCTGTTTGGTTGCCGGGTGAGCTGAGCAAGTCAATCCCTGTTCAGGATCAGAGGTGGATTTCCAACACCCTCTTTCACTCTGGCAAACTGCGGCCAGATCTGAAGCTGTGGTACGAGCCCCCTGTCCCAGCACTGATATATCACCAAACGCCAACACCCGACCGCTTCTTCACCCATCGGCTGATGGTGTGGATGCCCTACCGCCTGTGGAGGGTGACTGGGCTACTGCCCCTCTACCCCCTTCCCAGAGGCATGGACACTGAACACTTTCATTTTGGTAATAGTTCTATTAATGTTTTCTGGAATTGTCTATAGTTACTGTTGAATAAGGGAATTGAGGGATTTACTACTGTTATGTATATACTTTAGATACTGTTGAATAAGGGAATGGAGGGATTCACTACTGTTATGTATATACTTTAGATACTGTTGAATAAGGGAATGGAGGGATTTACTACTGTTCTGTGTGTACTTTATTGTCTATAGATACTGTTGAATAAGCGAATGGAGGGATTCACTACTGTTATGTATACATTTAAGTTATTGTCTATAGATACTGTTGAATAACGGAATGGAGGGATTCACTACTGTTTTGCATATACTTTATTGTCTATAGATACTGTTGAATAAGGGAATAGAGGGATTCACTACTGTTCTGTATATACTTTATTGTCTATAAATACTGTTGAATAAGCGAATGGAGGGATTCACTACTGTTATGTATAAATTTAAGTTATTGTCTATAGATACTGTTGAATACGTGAATGGAGGGATTCACTACTGTTATGTATACATTTAAGTTATTGTCTATAGATACTGTTGAATAAGTGAATGGAGGGATTCACTACTACTGTATCATGGATTTCAGATGACTGAAAATAAAAGTTTGATCACAACAGAAATGTATCTTCCTATGCTTCGTTTGTGTGTTTTGTGGATAAAAGTTTCTGCTAAATACATCAACTTAATTTTAAATATTCACTTAACAGTTATTAGTATCATATTTGTTGGCAACAATTTAGTCAAACCAAAACCTTGGGATTCACTTTTATTCCATATATATGTCTATAGAAATATAACGTTTTAATTGTGATTCCTGATATACCTCAACATTTAAAAAACATTGGTGATGTAGGTCTGGGCCATAAAAATCCCTTCCTTCTCTTTTTCTCTCCTTTTTTCTCTCTTTTTTCCTTTTTTCCCCTCTTTTTTCCTCCTTTTTCTTCTTCCCCCCTTCTCCCCCCTCCTTCCCTTTCTTCCCCCCCCCAGGTAGACAAATGTTCCCCAGCTTTGGCGCAATTGGTTAGCGCGTTCGGCTGTTAACCGAAAGGATGGTGGTTCGAGCCCACCCAGGGACGTGTGTTTTCTTGTTTGCCTCTGTTGTGGGTCCTGCCTGTGTGACAATGAGCCGTACCGCCATCAGAGTCAAAGAAGCTGGAAATTCTCTTCATTCCGGTGCCTTGGGGGGGCTTTGCTGCATGCTGGGCATCACCTTAAAGCACCTACCCGAAGAGAAAACAGACTGAGCTATCCGGGCTCTGGGAGCGCTGACAACACAGAGGGTTTCGTGCAACTTCCGCATGTCAATCCCCTGGCCCACTCGAACCCTTAAGGATCGTACGGCCAATTAATTTAATCTCAGGGTCCAGCGTTCAAGTCCCTGCGTGAGCTGTGTGTTGTAGTAGTAAACTCTTAGTTTGTTCTTAGGTAAAGTTCGGTCGTTCTGAAATCGTCTACTTTTTTCTGTGGAAGCAAGCTGTTTCACCTTTGGCCTAGTTCAGACAAAATCTGAATTTCCGCAGTCTGAATTTCCGCCATCTGAATTTCCGCCATCTGAATTTCCGCAATCTGAATTTCTGGAACAAAATAATTCAGTTTTGTTAAATTCGGCATACAAATAATTCAGATATTATATATTCAACAGTAAAATATTTCAGTTTCAGTTTTTGACATACAAATATTTCAGATCTTTCATATTCATATTCAGATACTTTTGTCAGCTTTCTAGCTCCATACGCCTTTAGCTCCAACTCATCAACAAATACAGCACCACCCAGTGAAACCACTCTCGACCACAGTAGAGCCACACCAACGACACGAAATCTCCCAGTTTTCAACTGTAATCCAAACTTGAACTCTCCTCTTGATCTTTCTCTCGTTCTATTCTCCTTCTGAACCCGCCCCCTTCTAACAAAACAACGTCTTAGCCACTCTGATTGGCTAGTCACCCAATCTACACAAGAACGCACCCACGTTTTCCCCTCCTGAACACAAATACAATAGAACAATACATTTAACAATTTAACAGGGTGCTACATATACATTTGGTGTTAGCTGATTAACTAATAAAAAAAATAACCCCCCCCACCCCCCTTTATACATCAAAACTACATTTTTCTTGACTATGGAAAATATGAAAATCACCATAAAATCCAATTGAATGACCTAAAATTGGAAATAAATATGTTTTCAGTTGTATTGGCTTTATATTAGCTTTCCAACTGTACCCATACACGTGCCTCCCCTCTTTGTTTATCATCTCAAATACATCCTTTTCAATTGAATACATTACACATTACACAATTCACGTTACAATTGATGGAGTTGTTTGGACTTGGTTGACAGTGTGTCTGGTGGCCCATGAAACCACTTTTATGACATTAGCAGCACTAAGTCTACCCTATCATTCAAGTGGGGAGGGGGACCATAATAACTTTACATTTTTGGAAGGTATGTGTATGCTGGTGGTTGAGCCATAACAGGACAGTTGATACTAAGAGTATTATTCTCATCAGAGGATGCCTCATAATCAGGGTCCTCAACATTATCCTCTATTCTGCTCTATTTCTGCTCTATGTCACTTTCACTGTCAAAGGCCTGTGACAAAAGGTAATTGACAGCAGACTTTGCTTTGAGCTCCTTTTCAATTGAGAGAGCCCACATAGCATCAAGATAAATAGTTTATAAGGCTGCTCTGGAAGCTTTTATTTGTTTGCTCCTCCCCTATGTTGGGTGAATTATGTTTTCCCACCTTCCAATGTTATAGAAATAATCAGTGGTTCTCGCAATACTATAGAGTAGTATAGTGTTAGTTTAGGAGCCTAAAGCAGAGGGTCATTTTGTAAACATTATAAAATTACTTGTTATTGTGACCCCTATATCATTTAAAACAAATGTGTGTAAATTTAAATATTTCTTGTATGTTTCATACAGCTAGAACATTCTGGGGTCAAAATGACCCCAAGGATCATCGATGTTACAAAATGGGTAGAGGACACTTAAAAACATATAATAATGTTAATTTTGTGTTTACCTTGTTGTCCACATTAAATTAGGAAAAGTCATTAAATATGAAGCGAAAATAATGATGTTAAACATGTATTCTGTGGTGTCAAACATTGAATGGTGTCAAATTGACCCAAAAGATAACAGGAGGGTTAAAAAAGCAATAAGTCTTCATATGGAAAATAACTCAGTTTTAAAAGCCAGTAGCGAACATTCACACTGTGAAACCTATGAAAAGTGACAGTGGTATAGAAATACACGCATTCACAGCCTGTTAGGCACAATTTTCTTTCGTACCAATTCTTGGAGAGGTAGGGCTTCCCAAATAGGTACTTTCAAGAATTTTTTCTTTAATTTATCTTCATAAGTACGCCGACTAAAATGAGTTTCTTTTAAAGTGCGAATCGAGTTGTTGCACTGAACGTTAGCCACCCTGAAGGAATGTGGCCGTATGACGTCCTTATACGCAGTTACGTATGATGAAGGCACGGTGGGGCGAGCCCTCCTGGAAGCCATAGAGATTGCATTGAGAGCCCTGTTTTGTGAAAAAAAAAGATTTGACATGAGAGTCTATAAGACTCATAGCTATATCTATGAAGGTGTATATGCTCGAAAACCTTTACCTTTAGAGATATTGAAGATTTTTTTTAAAATATTTGTGTTGGACGCAAAAAGCTTCAAATCTTGACTTTCTTGAATATCTTGAAAAGTCTATGACCTTCAGAAGCTGAGATACAGATGTGTTGGATGCGTGCTTAAAGGGCGTGGCACAATCTCAATGTTCGCTCGGGTAACAGTAAACGACAGCACCCAAGTTTTGTTCCTCTCAATTAGCCAAAAACTGTTGAGAAAACTTGTGCCGCTCATAATCCATACTCAACCTATAGCCTGCTACTTGAGTAATCAAATAATTCCTCAGTTCTGTCTTTAAAACAAGGGCCCTCACACTTCCATTTAGGTTGATTTTGGTTTTATTTGAGTGATTTTGGAAGTCAAAACACTAGCAACCTTGATTTGCACTATAACTGTTGTGTTGGTGAAGGAAAAAAAAGGTCCATAGAATTCACAATTATGCCACTTCCAATTGTATTTGATTTTTTTAATGGGATGGTCTCAACAAAATTGGCACAATATACCTCCCGAAAGGTCCTAAATGTTGTGTTGACAATTTGACATGTTCAATGTCATTATTGGGTGTGTTCTGCCTTCGGCAAGAAGCACAACCTTTGTTATCTCACATATATATTTGTATTATTGTTATTGCCCCCTAAGGCTCGGTCAATATTTGGACTACATAGAAAACGTCAGTGTCAAAAGTTTTGTCTTGGTCTTGATTGAGGGTACTCAGTTCTAGCCTATGTCACTACGCCAGAACACGCTAGCAATGACGCATGGATAAAACGTGATAGAGACATTCTAGCACTCAAATTAAAGTTAAGATTGGAGTGAAAAATACCACCCCCAAAAAATCCCAACCATGTGGCTTTGTTGAGAAAGGGATTTCGAGTGAACTGAAATCTCTGATTTTTTATTTAGGTTGTGAAAGTCTTTGTCATTTGAGCGAGTGCGGGTCACCCGTGAGACTGCCTAGTTTTAGGCGGCAGCCATGCTAGAAAGCGTCATAGTATAATTTTTGTAATAGCACGCAAATTGGAGTTTGGATTATGAGTGTAAAATCCCACCCTCAAAAAATCCCAACCATTTGGCTTTGTTGAGAAAGCGATTTCGAGTGGAACTGAAGTCTCAGATTTTTTATTTAGGTCGTGAAAGTCTTTTCATTTGCGCGAGTGCGGGTGGCCCGTGAGACAGCCTAGTCTTAGGCGGCAGCCATGCTAGAAAGCGTCATAGTTGGAGTTTAGATTATGAGTGTAAAATACCACCCTCAAAAAATCCCAACCATTTGGCTTTGTTGAGAAAGCGATTTCGAGTGGAACTGAAATCTTGGATTTTTGATTTAGGTCTGAAAGTCTTTGTCAGTTGAGTTGTATTTTCGTTATTTGATTGTTCGGTCAATTCTAAACCAAAAAACAGAAGGAGGGCAATGTTATGACGCTATGACTATTGAGAAGACAGCCAGCGGGTCATCATATTTTTGTGATTTGTGTGAAACTTGGAATTTGAGTGAGACCGCATCTTGTTTTGACGTTAGCCTCATTCAGTGTGGCTATAGCAACAGCAGCCAGCTTGCCTAGCAAACTTCTTTTGAAATAGCCATTTTCCCCTAAATGAATGTCAAACTTATTTACGTTTTGGGGGGCATATTCTGTACAGACAGTACTGCTTGAATCGCGATTCCATCTGAAATATTGCCAGTGACAACGTTGTTACAGTAGCTTCTTTCTAGGGGGTTCGCTAGTTTCAAAGGGTGTTCTTAATGAATTATGCAATATGAGTACAGTAGGCTAAATGCTTGAAAATATCACTAGAAGGGAAAAACTTAAGGGGACGGATCCACCTGCAACCAAGCAGGCACACCCTACAATTTCCCCAGAAATTGTATGCTCTCTAGTTGCACTTACATTTGTAAAGATAACTTTTGGATTGGATTTATGACCCTTTGTCCTTTTTTGCACTGTATAGGAGCGAGTCCCATCAAGTTGTTGGAAGTAACTAAGTAACTTTTACTATTGGGTGAGTTAGATATCAAATTGAACATCACATGGCTTATCAGAACTCTTTACAGCACTTAGGCCTGCCCATTTTGTATGGTGGTGCTGAAACCAGAACTTTGACACGATCATTAGGGAGAGCTGTCTGCTAAGGTATGTGGGATTTTGTACTTATATATATATAAGTATATAAGTGATATATAATACTGTTACCCTGTCTATCTAATATTTAAAAGTGTATTATAACAGCACTTGTATTAATGGAATACAAAAGTAGCCTCAGTTAGTCACACAGTAATGACTTTTAGCATAAACTACACAGGCTAATAAATCACACTGAACACTGCATTACAATTTATAGCTGTCAAATATATAGTTGTCAATTACTTGAAATATCAATGTTGCCAGTCAAATACTGCCTTCAGAGCTTGAGTTTGCAAGATCAAAAATCCTTTTATCAATCATTAACATGTACGTTATCAGTGACTTATAACATCTACAATGTGGTAAAGAGTTGTTGAGTTATTAAAATAGCTGGAATCTTATGTGTATATCATTGCCAGAGCAACCTTGACCATGGGCGACACAAAAAGTAAGGAACTAAAAGATGCAAATGACAGGAAAAGAAAAGCAGAGTCAGAAAAGGAACGTCTCGAAGCAGAGAAGAAAGCGATATGGCAAGAGAAAGAGAAGATGAAGATGGAAAATAACATGCGAGAGGCTCAGGAGAAACAGAGGGAAGAGGAGCGACGGAAAACGGAAGAGGCCCAAAGGGAAAAGGAGAAGGAGGAGAGAATAAGAATTCGTAAAGGCCTGAAAGAAACTGATGAATCTGATGAAACTGTTGATGAGGCTGTAGGTGAAACTAAAGCTAAAGAGTGAGGGGAAGGGGATGAAACACGTGAGGTATCCCCACAAGAGGATGAGAGCATTCAATTCTCCAACTATAGCTGGGTTCTGTACTGAACCAGCTTGAATTACTGAAATGTTTCTAGTATACTGTAATATTGTTTACGTATGATTGTGATTGAAAAATAAATTAAATGTAATATAGAGATAATTATTATATTATTATTTTCAAATAACGAATGAAATATGAACATTAAATGTAAATTGATACAAGCTTGCTGTTGTCTGCTGTCTTTTATTGATATAAATGTGTGTGTTATCTGGACATCTAATGGGAGCGACAGGTGTGTGTTATCTGTGTTATCTGTTTATATGACCATATAAAGGATATATACTGTAGCGGACTGGCCAATCAGGAGCACCGGGAGAATTCCCGATGGGCCGGAGGGCTGCTTGCCTTATTTGAATTTTTTTACTAGCCTACTAATTATAATTTCGGGATAAGATCGAGCGACACGGTTGGCCAGTAACACGGTTGGCCGGCCCCCCTTTCCCCAAGGACGGTTGGTCTATTCCAAATGAACCTATACAGCCCTTACGGGCTGTCACTGTTGTGTGTAAGCGGCACTAACTGACAAATCGAAAGCTAGCTAGTAGAGACAATATAAAGATGGAAAACCAGGCTAAGAAACGTAAACGTAAATACCTTCACTAGACAATGTTTGCCAATTGGACAAACGGCTATACGGTTTGTTTGTTTTACATCAAGCTCCAAAAAACATTTTTCGCTCAAATCAGCCAAATAAAATGTGCATTAAGCGTGGAACTACCTAACATCACATCAGCCACAGAATTGGCATGCATTGGCGTGGTGACTGTGATGGCGAATACGGGACCGGTTCTGGTGGGCCTATTTTTACTCCCAGTCCGTCCCTGGATATATATATAGGATTATATATACATGTATAAAAATGCTTAATCAGCAAGCATGTTTGGAAGAGTCTCTGGCCAGGAACTCGTTGAACTCAAGTTGAAGAATGGACTGGAGGACGCAGTTAGGATTCCTGGAGTTTATTTCAACGGGGAGACCCCCTCTCAGCTGGTGCTCAGAGAATGGCCTAACTCATTGTAGACCAGGGGCGTTCCTAGGTTTTTGTGAGATCCGGGGCTTAGCCCAGGCAAGTCACAGTGATGCGTGCGCGCGCGAAAAATTGCGCTCGCAGCGCGTGCGAAAATACGCATTTTTTTTAATGCTTTTTTAACCCAAATAAACGTATGCAGTTTAAATATACATTTTCGAAAACTTCCCTTTGGATAAACAACATTCAGCAAAAGTAAACATTGAGATATTAAATTAGTCACATAGACAGTCATGTATGTATTCTTCACATTTTTTTATTTATTTATTTCAGTGCAGTTTCTCATATCATTACACAGAACGTAACTAAGAACACAACGTAACTAAGAACACAACGTAACTAAGAACACAAACCCAGGGCAATACAATAGTATACAATGTATTTTTGCCTTTTAAACATCTTATCTTTCTGCATTCATGCATCTTCTGTCATGTACTGTATGCAAGCTTTACATGTTTTTCTTTGTTAATTTATTTTCTTCTACAGTATATCTCTGTCTTAACTTTACACTTTACATGTTGTTTATAGTTGTACATTTGTCTGTGTACTATTAACTGTTACTCTACATGTATTGTCTTTCTTTGTTAATTTCTTGTTTGTACTGCACTTTTTATTTTCACTCTGCATTTTCTTTGGACCTTTGTCCTTTGAGCATTAGTGGGTACCTCCTTGGTTTGACTTGGGCGAACCGGTCAATGACTTCGCCATGATCTAAGCCACAAAGCGCATCCTTCTCGACTGCCATAATAGCCAAATGATGTAGCCTCTCCTGGCCCATGGTTCTCCTCAGCCAGGTGTGGACACGGCGCAGTACACTGAATGACCGCTCACACGTGCAACTGCTGACAGGTATTGTCAAGGCTGCTTGGACAACTGAGCTCAAGGTAGGGAACATGTCTGGGTGAAGTAGCCTGTAAACACTGCCCATGTCAGAAACGGCACCTTCTCTCTTTCTTATAGCAAGGAACTGCTTTGCCACCAGGATCTCCTCTTTTTTCACTGATATTTTGTAATGGGTCGCAATCAGGTCTAGGGAATCCTCAGAGAAGAAATCATCAGCGGCTGGGTTGCAAGCTTGAATGCCTCGCATTAGCTCTGCCCCCACATCAGAAAATCTGCTGTTTAGCTCAGTTACCATACGGTCAAGACATGGGTAAAACAGACTCTGTTTCAGCTGGTCTTCTGTGCCCAGATGAGCCCTTGTGCCCAAGGTGGACTCTATTGTAAAGTCCTCCATCACCCTCTGCTTGTGCCTGCGACCACTGTGACTCTCACATATGTTATTGGCATCACAGATGTTTTTTGCTTCACTGTAAAGCTTGTCTGCCATTTCATTGGTTCGTATGGATTTAAGTGTGTCAAGAACTGCATCTTTGAAGAGAGTTGCTTGGGCCAAGTCCACAGAATTATTCTGGAGGTACAGGTGCAGCCCCTCTGTTGTTGACAGGACGCTCCTGAACATGACCAGCATGTAGACAGTCGAAAACCTGGACAGCTTTGACAGTAATCCGACTGCCAGAGGTGTTGCACTCTCTTCCAGGCACTTTAAAACGACTGGCAGATTTCCGAGCATTGCTCTCACAGACTTCACCTGACATGCCCATCGGGTTTTAGACAGCTGGACAAGCTCACTCTTCTTCAAGCCCAGGAGCATCTGGACATCAGAGAATCTCTGATGGTTTACGATTGATACACTGAAGAAACAGTAGACACTCTCCAATGTGTCAAAGAGGTCACTGGCTTCTGGAACAGCCCTGCATGTGTGGCAGAGAACCAGGTTCAGCTCATGAGCATAACAGTGTACGTACACAGCTTCTGGGTGTTTTTCACGAAAGCGAGTTTGAACTCCACTTACTGAACCACTCATAACAGAAGCTCCATCATAAGCCTGAGCGACACACAGGAGATCATTAAGGCCATTCGACTCCAATACGTGTTCGATTGCATCAGTGATGCACTGTGCATTCAATCCCTTGAGGTTGACAAGTTCAAGGAGACGCTCTTTGACTCCGCCGTCAGCTGTTACATAACGCACACAAACAGCAAGCTGTTCAACGTGGCCATCTCTTGCCTCATCAGCCATCACTGCATACATTTTCGATGCCTTTATCTCTTCTACGATGGTTGCAGTCACTTCATCAGCACAACATTCGATCATGCTGTTTTGCGAGCTAGGAGATAGATATGTTGAATGAGAAGGGGCCTGGTACTTCTGGAGGAAGGGGTCAAAGGTTTCAAGGAGCTTCATTACTTCTAAAAAGTTTCCCTGATTCAGGGAGGAGTTGGTTTCATCATGACCCCGGAAAGCAATGCCTTGTTTACCTAAAAGGCTAGTGACTGCCACAATGCGCCGCAGATATTCTCTCCTTTCATTTATCTGACTGAAATTTCCAACATTCATTTGGTCGACAACATCGCCTTCTGTTAGCGTAGCTCTGTAAGTCTTCCAGGCAAGGATAGACGACTTGTGGACAGCACTTGCCTCATGCTCTCGGTAGCTATCCTTGGCCCTTTTCCAGTTATTAAAGCCTTCAGTGCTGAGGAGGGCATCTTTGCTGGCTCTATGGTTGTGTTTCCCAAAGAGCTTGCATGAGAAACAGTGTGAAGAGTTTCTGCTTAAAGAATACTCCAGCCAGTCAAAAGAGTCAAACCATTTGTACTGGAAAGACCGTTGCTGCTTTCCAAAACTAGTGGAGGGGTACTGGTCCCGTCTGGGTTGCTTTGGGCCTGTTTCTCGTGTCCCTAAATCATTCTTTCCTAACAGGTTCCCTGTGCTCCCTGACCCTGAGCCACCTGTATTTCCAAAAAGGGGAAAAGAGAGAAATAAAGCTATGGCCTCCTTCTCCCCCTAACTTGCAATTAATGGGCACTGGTAAGGATGTATACTGGGATACACTGCTGAATATTATACAATGCTGGACTAGAGATATTGGTATATATACTCCTCACATAGCCTACAGGTACCTGCACTTGCACTTGCACTGTCCTCACTCTGGTCAGCAGCATCACTGACAGCTGCTTCTCTGTATGCTGACTCTGCTCTTATCTCTGAAAATGTATAAAAGAATACATTAAAAAAAAGTTAAGCTGTAGCCTAATTTAAAACATTATAATTAGGTTACTAAAATATATTAAATACTAGATGAAAGTGGTGTCATTGTGTTGCTCGTCAGTATTGCTTCCTCCTGCTAGTTTGCCTTCATTGGTCTCGAACCCAGGTCCTCTGATTTGCGACCACAATTGACCACCAAATAAACGTGTGTGCTATTAGTTACACCAAGGAAAAACTACCTATTATTTGGCGCAAGTGGGAGGTCTTTACTTCTTTTTATACTGAGAGTGAATTCACCAGGTCGACTTTGTTACATATACACTCTTAACATAGCCTATGGTACCTGAACTTGCACTCTCCTCCCTTTGGTCTCCTGCATGAACCCTGACTGCATCCCTATCTGCTTCTGCTATCATACCTGAAAATGAAGGATGTGCCATTATATGCTTAAAGAGTTAAAAAAGAACAAGAACAACAAAACCCTTCTATTCCCATTACCTCCTTGGCTGCCAACCACCTTTGGGGCAAAAAACGCTGAAATCCTTCTTTGTGACATATTGTTGTTGTTGCAGGTCCCAGGGGGTTGGGACTCTACAGCAGATAACGTTATAATTCTCTGTTAACAAACATAAATGAGTCAGTACACTTCTGCAGCCGGTCTCATTCCCTGTTGACATGATAATCATGTATTAACATAAATATTAACTGTTATTCTTTTAATTTCATATCATATCTTCATATTATTGTCATACACTTTCATGTACAAAGCGGTCATGTAGACTACAGACGAAAAAAATAGATATAGTAGTAGCAGGCTTAATGCCTCTGGTACCATCACACTAATACAGTCACTAACGTTAGCTAGCTAGAGGATTCTAGCCGCAGACAAAGTACAAGTACATTTGCCATAAGTAAGGTTTTCAAACGTTTACATACATTTGAATTACTGACATATAGTAAAGACATTGTGAAATCTAGGGCTTGTGCTCACTACTACTCACCTGTTGTAAACACCGAGACTGGCTGGCTGCGTCTGTTCTGGTAAATGAGGGGCGTTCAAGGACCGTCGGAATCAAAGAAATTAGATTCGGGGCTAATCAAATTAGATCCGGGGCTTTAGTCCCGAATAAAACAGCGTAGCGACGCCACTGTTGTAGACTATACCATTCAGTCAGGTAGAATACAAGATGGGAGGGGAGACCACACCCTATAGGTGATGGCAGGAAGGGGAGACAGTGAGGTGGATGGGGGTTCACCTATGGGGGGTGATAACAGGGGACAAAGGGGGATAACAGGAAGGAGGTTTGGGGGGAGAAGGGATTAAGATGCAAATTGTTCAGATCTCAGTGAGACAGATTTTAGAGTACAAATCCAATGGTATGAGTTACAGATACAAAATAATGCTACACTTTGTTCATGTCTCTTACAGCAGTAGAATAGCAATATTCAGTCCCCCATATGATCATTTCTATGCACACACAAGAATCAACATGCAACAACCAATCAGAAGAGGAAAACATTAATATGCAATATGTGGTTCCATCAGCTGTTTGGATTACTCGCTGATTCTTGTTTTGAAGTACATTTTGAAACTCTGCCCTTGGGTGTGGATCTGCAATCATGACTGTGGTAGTACATTTCAATCTAAAGAGAAACCTCTGAACCTGGGACCTATGTACCCATCTTTAAAGGCTGTAGGGGTTTAAGAAACTCCAGACTTTAGCATATGAGAGGTGGGGGCAGGTTTGACACCCAGCCTTACAAGGCCCATATTTTAACTAGGGCCAAAAGACATGATCTAATCTAACATTGTGTAATATTCTGTCAGTCTTACTGAAACAATGGGGTCACACTTGGCACACAGTGTTATAGTACCTACTGTACAGTTATCCATTACATATTGGTTGACGGCAGGTTTTTTAAGTGTGCAGTGGTGCTTGAGTTCAAGTTTGATATGTATTGTGCCAATAAATCTGAAAAATCGCAACCTTCGCTCTGAGAACACCATAATAAAACTTCCTGCACTGATTGGCGCAGTGGGTGGTAACTACTACTCGTGACTGAACATTCATTGGGAGAACACTTTGGTTACCACACTACAGTTTTGCATTCAATATTTGTTAACGGTAACATAAGGTGCCTCTCTTTTCTTCTTAGCTCTCTGTTTTACATGAAGTAAATCAGCCAGCTGCCTGTGCATGGTGTCTACGGAGCATAAATGAGTTTAGTTTGTAGGTAATGTATGATTTATGCTTACCATACATTATATTATTTTATGATAATTTATTTTTAAACTTTTAGTTATTTATAGGTAATGTACAATGCATTATCAGTATTTTCAGCTAATATAATAGTTTTTTGTTCATTATTAATTGATCATAATTTGTTCATTGTTTCATTAGTGATTAATCATTGGTCATTCTTTTTCTCTAGGTTAAAACTATTAACTGATGTGTTCATTAAATAATGACACATTTAAAAGAGAATTCATATGTAATGTATGGCATAATGTACAGAATATGAAAGTGAAAAAATTATAACTGTATGCATCATATACATACAGGCTTATAAAGTAAACAGTTCAACACATTTTGGATAATAATAATAATAATCGTTTATTTCGTATGTGATCATACATTTGAAAGGAAAAACAAAAAACATAGAAAAAGAAACAAAAGAACAAGAACTACATCAGCAAAAGTTTTTGCAGACAGAACAATAGATTAGTAACAACAAGCATCTTGTAGCATACATTCAATCATCGTGGGATCAAAACCCTCCAAAGTTAAAAAAACATTTTTTATACACATAATGTTGTTGACTAGGTCTACTGTGACCTGTCTGGTTTGAGATAGCACCTGACATTTCTTAATACGATTAATATTTACATACAATTCATCACAATAACGCACAGAATATTTATACCTGAGAAAGGATATATTTTTCCCGACGGGAGCAGCACACTTCATTGCCAAATGGCTAACATAAGATACAAAATGATTAGGACTATTTAACATTGACGATATCAAACGTAGTGTTTTTATACATAACTGAGCATTCACATGTAATTTATTTATCAGAGGGCCAAGAAGCCAAGTGTGAGTGCGATATGCTGTTAGCTGCACAGTTCTAGCAAGGCATATTACATAGAACACATTAATGAGCTAATTTGTATTAATCACAGCAATTACTGTATAGGGTTTTGTGATGTGTTTTTTAACATTTTGTTATCTGTTTCAAGTTAGCATCAAGGAGAGAGATGTCTGTGTCTGAGACCATCGAGCTTGCAGGGCTGGGCCGCCCATTCCAACTGGGAATGCTGTATGACTGCAGGAAAGATGTCCTCATCCCAGGTACACCTATTTTAGTTGTTATACAAATACTGTACAGTACAGATGAAGTTGATTACTTATATAATCTATGTTAAGGACTGTTTCGTTATTTACAACTTTGAATAGAGTTGTAATCTGAGTCAATTTTACAAAGCAGTGGCTTTTATTTAGAATGCTAAAGAAACAAAACCATGCGATGTAGCGGTTTCCCTAAAACACTTCAAGACTTGGCGTATAACTCTACAGTCTTTTCACCTGACTACCAGCATGTAAACACTCATGCCCTCCCATGTTGACAGAATGTGTAATTTTCATTGCAATAGACTATCCTACTGGAGATGTACCCGAGATCATAATAGAGTATCTACAGTAGATTATTTGAACCTAATTATAAGAGGTTACACCCTGGTAGAAAGTATACCCAAGAATAAATATTATTTCTTGATTGACTGTGTTAGGATTAATGATGATGATAATAATAATAATGTCAACAATAATAATAATAGTTAAGATATATCATGATATGTCCAGTAACAACATAAAGAAGGAGGCAACATATAAGTCAAAACCAACTATATTTATTGAATGATCTTGAAAGTATTGGCTTACCAAAACAAAATAAGTCATCAAATAGAAAATAACTCATGTAAGTGTTAGTGCAAGAAGCGAACATTCTCACTGTGAAACCTATGAAAAGTGACAGTGGTATATAGACATACAGACCGCGTTAGCCACTTCACAGCCTGCTAGCCACGATTTTCTTTCGTTCCAATTTTTGGATGTAGGATCCCCTCTTTGTAGAAAGGTTTGTATGTTGAATGGATACATTTGGTCTAGGAAGTCCTAATTGAAAAATCTATTCTATAAGAAACAGGGAGCCAGTGCAGTTCAGCTAACACAGGGGGGATGTGCTCTCTCTTCTTGGTCTTAGTTAAGAGTGCAATGGTCCGTGGTTCAAAAGCTGCACTTAAATCTAGAACATAATAATGTTTCATCATACATGTCACTGCCAATATTTTTTATGAAAGGATGCCACATAGGCTGTAACCTTATTGGTGTCATCCCTGTTTTAGATAGAGATAGATAGATAAATACTTTATTTATCCCATGAGGGAAATTCAGGTGTCCCTCACAGCTCCCCCAACATGTAGCTGGCCACAGACAACACAATACAACAAAAACAGGAGTTTCGAGAGCCGTTCCGTGGATGCCGATCTGGAGCTAAGCGGACAAGCTGGTCAGGAGGGCGGCGACTGCGGTGGAGACAAGGATGCCGATCATCCCCTCCGCCATGTTCTGGCAGGACTGTCCAGCAGCCTCCGTAGCGTGCGGCTCAGCACCCTACGGATATTGCGCTCCATTGCCAGTCCAGCAGTTTAGCAGTTTAGCAGTCCCTCGTAGACAGACTGCCACTCGCCGCGCCATGGCAACCAACTCAGCCATCCAAACAAAATATTCAAAAAATGGCGTCGGTGTCCGCTCCGCTCCGGCTGGCCTCAAAAACAGGTCCAACCGGCCAGCGAGACCATGAAAAAAACATGAAAAAAAACATTTACCAGCACTCCATCCTAACACAAACAAACTCACCACAACAGAACAAAAACAAAGCCAAGAAAAAGTAGACAAAACAGACAAAACAGCAGAAAAACGAGGAGCTGCTACGACAGCTGCCACTCAGAGCGGCGCTTACGTCATAATTTTACAGAGATTTGTAGTTTTTCCAGATGCCCAAGGTCATCAACCTTAGTCAGGTCTCAGGCTAGCATCCAAATAAATCCATCTCATGCCAAAAAGTTTTATCAGTCTCTGTCAATCTCACACCTAACTCAGGTAGATTGTAATAAATTACACGGTCACAATTACAACGTCAACGATTTATATTATGCACAATATGTGCCTTTATCATGTCACCAACAAAATGTTATTAGATGACCTACTCCACTTTCAAATGCTAAGAAAACAATGTATAGGCTGAAAACAGTGAGAATGTGCTCTGTTACAAGTAAAACAAGTCTATATATTTATTATTTTCATATTCTCATGATAAGGATGAAACCAAATCAAAACTCACCTTTAAAAAGTTTGACTCAGTTATGAATGTCACGAGTGACACCAGCTTACTGTTCTCACTTTTGCTCTGAAACACAGGTATTACACTTTGGGATGGTGACATGCTGCAGAAGAACATTAATATCCGACCACAACCAAACACTGAGTTCAAGATCATTGCCTCAGATTCCACAGAGAGCAAGGCAGAGGCTCTGAATGTGTGTGCATCACTTGAGGCAAGCTTTATGTGTGGGTTGGTGAAAGTAAAAGGGTCTGCAGAGTTTCTGAATGACAAGAAAAAATCGAAACAACAGTCCAGAGTCACTCTTCAGTATCGCACCACCACACGTTTTGAGCAGCTTACAATGGAACACTTAGGGGCTGGAAATCTCCAACACTGCAATGTCTTCCAGGAAGGATCTGCCACACATGTGGTGACTGCAATATTGTATGGTGCTAACGCCTTCTTTGTGTTTGATCGTGAAGTCTCTTCGAATGAAAATCATCAGGAAATACAAGGAAGTCTTGAGGTAGCAATCACAAGTATCCCACTTATATCTATTAAGGGAGAGGCATCTTTGAACATGAGTGAAACAGAACAACAACAAGCAGACAAATTCAACTGTACATTCCATGGTGATTTTGCATTGGAGAATAATCCTGTCAGCTTTCAAGATGCAATCAAGGTGTACTCAGAGCTTCCACAGCTGCTGGGAGAAAACGGACAACAAGCTGTACCCATGACAGTGTGGCTGTATCCCCTCAAAAATTTGGACTCGACTGCAGCCCAGCTTGTTAGGGAGATAAGTGTAGGTCTGGTGCGCCATTCTCAGCGCATCCTTGGTGACATAGACGAGGCTGACATTGAGTGCCATGACCTGATGAAAGAGGAGATAGCCATCCACTTCTCTGAGATTACAACCAAGCTTAGGAAATTCAAAGACCTGATTTCTGAATACAAACTGGTATTTCAAAAGAAGCTTTGCAAATTACTTCCCACTATTCGCGGAGGGGGGACAGAGGAGCAAGAGTTGGTGACTACCCTGAACAGCAGAGAGAGATCTCCATTCCAGAGCGCATTAATCACAGAATATCTGAGTGACAGAGAACGTGAGATGAATGTTATCAGATCCTACCTTGAGATTATGAAAGAAATCAGGGTGATTAAATCCAGTAGTGAACTGGATAAGGTTGTCCTCAATCCAAGAAATGACTTTGTAGTGGCTTGTGTGTTCTCATCCCTCAGTGGGGATACAGAATATCTACAGGATTTGGAAAACTATCTGAAGGACGAGGCAAAGGCCATTAGGTCTGACATGCCTTATGAGGCCCAAAGTGCTTGCAGAAAGGAACAATGGTTTCGCTCTGGGGAGGTGACCGCTCTTACCAGGCAAAGCATTCGCCTGTTCCTTGATTTCAAGCAGTCCAACCAAGAGAGAGAAAACATTGAGTTTTGCATAGGATCAGTTCCAAACAAGTCCATCACAGCCTCCTCAATTCATGTGTATGAGAAAGGGACACTTCTTGATTCTCAGTTTTTGCTGCCCTCCACACCTCCTAGCCCGACCCTTTTGAGACAGGAACATGATTGTGTCCACTTGCAAATCCACCCTCCAGCCACAGGAGAACCTTTTGTGGATTCTTATCGAATCTTGTACCAGACGTCTAAGTCTGACTGGAAGGAGATAGGCACTGATGGAAAAGTAACAGATTTTACTGTTAGTCGCCTACAGCCTCATACAGAGTACCGATTTAGCTGTAAGGCAGTGTGTCGACCTGGAGTGAGCCTTGCTAGCGATGCAACAGACTTCACCCAAACATGTCCGTGCAGCCCTCCTGGTCCACCAGAGGAGAAACGTTCAGGGTCTGAGAGCATTACTATTACATGGGATATCCCAACAGCAGTTGGAGAAGATGTAACAGTCATCAGCTATGATGTTGAATACAGACAACACATGGAAGATGACAGTAAGAGCAAACCATGGGAGTGTGTAAAAGCCACAAGGAGGGAGTGCACTTTGGAAGGACTGAAGATGAGTACCACCTACAGCATCCGTGTTTTAGCGAATACAGGGAAATCAGGAAAGAGTCTGCCAAGTCCTGAAAGGAATATTTCTACATTAGCACCTGACACAAAGCCCCCAAAAAAGAAATCGGCACAGGGCAAGAGTGAACATTTTATGCAACAATCGAATCGTCTGGAAAAGGGCAACCCATCTGTATATCAGCTAGAGTTAGAAAGGAAATATGGAGAGAATGTTGATTTCTTGCAATACATGTTTGGGAGGAAGGTGGAAGATGTGCAAAACAAGGTCATACTACTTCTGGGATCTACTGGTGCAGGAAAAACAACTCTTGTCAATGTGATGATAAATTACATTCTGGGGATTAAATGGGAAGACCAGTACCGCTTCAAACTGATCCATGAGGTAACTAACCGGACACAAGCAGAAAGCCAGACATCGCTGGTCACATCCTATGAGCTCTATAACCAACCAGGTTTTCAGATCCCATACTCACTTACAATTATCGACACACCTGGGTTTGGAGACACCAGAGGAATGACGCAAGACAAACGGATTACAGAACAAGTGAAAAGTTTCCTGTGCAGCCCTTTAGGGGTTGATCACATAGATGCTGTATGCTTTGTCGTTCAGTCATCTCTCGCCCGCCTCAGTGCCAACCAGAAATACATCTTTGACTCCGTTCTGTCTATTTTTGGAAAGGATATTGGCGAAAACATCATGGTTCTTGTAACATTTGTTGACAGTGACAAAATTCCAGTTTTAGAAGCAATTAAGGCTGCAGAGTTGCCATGTCAGAAGAACAAGAAGGGCCAACCCACCCACTTTAAGTTTAACAACTCTACCTTATATGTGCAAAAAAAGGAAATGGACAGAAGCACTGATGAAGACAGTTCAGATGAAGATGAGGATGATGATGAAGAGGAGGGGGAGAAAATGAAGAGCATTATCTGGTCAACAACCTTCAAACAGATGAAGTTGTTCTTCAAGGCCCTTGGTAGCACAGAGGGCAAAGATCTGAAAATGACAAGAAAAGTTCTTGAAGAACGTGAACGTCTTGAGAATGCCACTGCAAGACTGACTCCTCAGATCACAGCTGGGCTTGCCAAGCTCAGTGAGATCAAAAGCTTTAAACAATGCCTGGAGAATGAGAGTGAGATGATGGCTCAAAATATGGACTTTGAGACGGAAGTAGAGGTACTGATAGCCAAACGGAACAACGTGAACTTCTTTGCAACGAACTGTAACAGTTGTCTGTTTACATGTCATTCTGGTTGTTTCCTTCCTGAAGGGGATAATCTCCTCACATGTGCTGTGATGGATGACGATGGGAACTGTGTGGTATGCCCAAATAACTGCTCTTCCTATGAGCATCTCAGAGAGAAAGCCTTGTGGACATATGAGACAAAGATGGAGAAAAAGACCATAAAAGAGCTGAAGGAGAACTTCATGAAAGCACAAGGAAAATTCATGGACACCAAGCAGATGCTTGAGGAATTGGAGAATGAATTTCATGTGATTGAGGATAAACTGAGATATTTGATCAAGCTATCCTCTAACTGCATGCAGAGACTCAATGAGATTGCACTGAAGCCAAGTTCTATGTCAACCTTCGATTACATTGAAATACTTATCCGAACAGAGGAGGAGGAGAAAAAGCCTGGGTTTGAGGATCGAATCATTGGGTTGAAGAAAATGAAACAGGAAGCGGAAATTCTACATAAGATTGCAAGAGGAGAAGATGTACTGCCACAAGAGCGCCACATGGTTAAACACAAACTGGACAGAATGAAGAAGACTGCAGAAAAGGTTAAAAAAAATGAAAGCAGTTCTAAATAATTGGCAAAAAGGAAATTAAGAATCTTAATGGTCTCTTGGATCTACCCTAGCCACTCATATTAGCCTAGGGCCTCCCAAACAAAACAGCAACATAAAACAGTGATTTAGCTTTCAATTATAATTTTTTTGATTATGTGAACAAATAATCTTTTTTTGTCTTCCATGCTTTGACTATAGGCAATGTTAACCCTAGATGTTAACTGGCAAACATTCAGCTAAAAATAAATCATCAGTAAAACCAGCTAACAATACCTAGCTGGCGTGCAGCTTATAAATGTGATGATTGGTATCCTACTCCAGATGTTAAAGCAATAAAGGCAGCAGATGTACCTTGCCACAAGAGACAATGTGTTTGAAGTTAAGGATGATGGTGATAATGCTGACAATTTGAACTAATTTGTGTGGACCAACACTTTCAAGTAATTACAGTAAGCAAATTTGTCACAGCCCAAAACACGGAGCAGAGACTTGACTCTGACCAAGAACGTTATTGAAAATCATGGGCGGCCAGACAATGCCATTGCAAGACTGACCACAGCTGGGCTCTTTCGAATAGTATCGAATGCCTGTAAAATGAGGGAAAGACCTTGAAGGAAAATAAAACACAATTGGATGTGCCATTGTTTGAGTCAAATTAGTAGCATGGTCACAAACAGCAAAACCTTTTTTTTCCCTTGTCACTCTGAATGTTACCTTCCTGAAGCCAAAGATATCCTCGCATGTGCTGTGATGAACACAGCAAATGGATGCCTTATGGACCCATGAGACAAAGGGGAAGAGGAGGACTGTTAAAGAGCTGAAGCAACCTCCTCAGTACAAGCAAAAAGCAAAGCAGCTTCAGTATAAACTTGATTTGAGTGAAAGTGTGCTGCTGAAACCCATCAAACAGGTCTCAAACTGTATGCACTACTGCAGTGAAGATGGATATACAGTGATAGTCTACCATCGAGTATACTGGCATACTGAGTCGCACTTTTGATGACCCAAAATTGATCTGGTTTTGAAGACCAAGTCGTTGTACTAATTAAAACGAAACAGGAGTCTGGAATTATGGATGGAATTGCTACTTCGACATGAACTGTGCATGATATGAGAGAAACAAGAACTGTGCATGATCTGAAAGAAACAGGAAGTGGGCATGATCTGAGAGAAATAGGAAGTGTGCATGATATGAGAGAAACAGGAAAGACGTGTCAGTAAAAGGAGAGAATGGCAAACCTTAAATTCAACAACATTATGCCATGTGATGAATGTCAGCATATGCTAACTTCAATGTATGTATGTCATTGTGTGAAATTAGATGCTAACTTCAATTTATGTATGTCATTGTGTGAAATTAGATGCTAACTTCAATTTATGTATGTCATTGTGTGAAATTAGATGCCAACTTCAATTTATGTATGTCATTGTGTGAAATTAATTTTAAACATGTTGTAACATTCATGAAGCATTACTAGTATTTGCGAACATATATGATTTGATCATTGCTACAATGCTAAAGTGTAATATTTGCAAAGAATCAAGCTTTTCAGAATTTGTTGATAATCTAGAACATGAAAAACAAGAGAAGATTATGAAGATGATCATGATACAAATCTCATTATGCACAATTATGTTTATGGAGAGAGAGCATTGTAGTAGAGAAATGATTAACAAGTTCACATTTACTTTCTTAACTGTACTTATTGCCCATAAGCAATTTCATTAAATGTTTTAAAATATTCATTTGGTGTATTTATGATGTCCTCTATTTTCATCAAAAGGACATTTATGACATTTGGTCAGACTTTTATAATAATGAACGAACTCAATAGTGGTCAAATGTGTTTGGCTTTTATTAAATCAAAACTTCAGTTCCAGAAACTATTTTCTGTATCTGAGAATTATGTTAAATAAATACAGCGCATTACTTAGCAAATTCACCCCTCAAATACTCATGACCGACTGCATAGAAACACCACACTAGGCACATGTGTAGGATGCTAGAATGGACTAGAGATGCACTTCTGCAAGAAAATGCAAATGTAGTTGTGCCGCAACAGCAGTCCACCATTGCATACCATCACCTGTGCAGTTACATGTGTGCTGAGGTTTCAGTTTACAAAATAAAGGTTGGATTCTCTGTGTTGGATAAGCAGTAAATATCATCTAACAAGGCACAGGGCAGCAATTCTGTGACAGCAATGACCCACTGATATTCTGGCACACACAGGCAGACAACACACAGTCTACTATTAAAGTCCAGGTCAGCACGGTGGCGCAGTGGTTAGCACTGTCGCCTCACAGCAAGAAGGTCCCTGGTTCGAACCCCGGTCGCTCCAGGTCCTTTCTGTGTGGAGTTTACATGTTCTCCCCGTGCCTGCGTGGGTTTCCTCCGGGTACTCCGGTTTCCCCCACCATCATAAAGACATGCATCATGTATAAATGTGATTGAATGTTGGTGGTGGTCGGAGGGGCCGTATGGCGCTGATTGGCAGCCTCGCTTCCGTCAGTCTGCCCCAGGGCAGCTGTGGCTACAGTTGTAGCTTACCACCACCGGTGTGTCTGTGTCTGAATGAGCACTGGACTCTGTAAAGCGACTTTGAGTGCCTTGAAAAGCGCTATATAAATAAAATGTATTAATTAATTATTAATTAAATGTATCTGCGTTACTGTATACAGTAGATCCCCAATTATTAAAGCACTTCTATAGTTTCTATACTCTGGCGAAGACCACTAAAGAGGGCGTGGACACTCTGGAAGAACACCCAGGGGGACATCAGTGACGTGCAGGACAATCTCAGCCAGACACGAGGACATGCTGTGAAGACCTGTTGGAGACTCTCCCAGTGTAACGATATAACTGCTAGCATTCCTCATTACATTTAGGGCTTAGCTCATGTGAAATGCTTGTTGTATACCAGCTAACCAAGGCTGTTATTGTTTGTATCCCACCCAGTTACTGCTTCCAATCTAGATAGATAGATACTTTATTTATCCCGTGAGGGAAATTCAGGTGTCCCTCACAGCTCCCCCAACATGTAGCTGGCCACAGACAACACAATACAACACAAACAGGAGTTTCGAGAGCCGTTCCGCGGATGCCGATCTGGAGCTAAGCGGACAAGCTGGTCAGGAGGGCGGCGACTGGTCTGGAGGCCAGTGGTATGTATTGCACCCTGCCAGGTTACGCACCTTGATATAGGGTACGTGTACCCCTTTGTTTAATCAGGGGAGATGTGCTTTTCCAAAACATGTTTGAACATCTCTGTCCATTCCATACATAAGTTAGGATAGGCATTTCAATTATGTAAAATATGATTTTCTTTCCCCAACTCAACCTTCTGTCAGCACTGGGTACTACGGCAGCCTTGAGAGCTCAATGCACTGCAACTTAGTAAAAAAAACATTAAATTGGACACAACACAAGCAAATTAACAACAGACAACAGACAACACATTTCCTGCAGTCACACCAAACGACAATGGAAGTGTTTCCATCAGAAAATCTCTGGACACTCCGGTCAGTGGTGTTTTTGGTTTATTTTAATGTTGTGATCGCATGATTCAGATATTATTGCAGATATCACTGGTTTGCAGTTGTGTTCATCACTGTAAGTATCCTCCAGAAACACTTAAATTCAAATATATTTCATTTATATAGCGCATGTGAGGGACCGGATGGTCACCCCACGTTATTTTTGGGAGGTGGCGACTGGACTGGGTGAAGATGTGGGGAAAAAACACTGCACAGTGTGGCTTTTGTATACAAAAATGTATCTCTATTACCAAAGGGGGACTATAAACCCCAACACATGTGCCCATAAAATTAAAAATACAAATGAAACGTACAGGCCGTACTCAAAGGCACTCAGTCACCTGCACCCTGGGCACCTGCTTGTCCTACTGAGGCCCAATCACAGGCACCTGTTCCACCCAAGCCAGGCCCCAGAACATGCACTGTGACTCAGGCCGAAGCTAAGTACATACACTGGCCATACAGATAACAATCATATATTCTAGGCACACAGACAAGGCATACAGACCAAACACAGAACAGAGGCACAAAAGACACAAAACAAGGCCAGCAGTAACTACACAACTAGTCACAAAACACTTCGGGCCCTATCTTGCACCCAGCGCAATTGACTTTGTCAACGACACAAGTATCATTCCTAGTTTACACTTGACGCAAAGCAGACTTTTCCCTCCACAGACGCATGTTGGTAAATTTGGGAATGACCTTTGCGTTCCCGGGGGCGGTTCAGCGAAAAAGGTAGGCGTGTTCCGGCGCAAACGTTCCCTGGTGCTATTTTGCAGTTTCAGTAAAACAATTCCGCCACTAACCAGGAAAAACGTAGTCTAAAGTCAATGGCGCTTATTCAGATGTTATTTTTTTGGGGCCCATGCGCACTGCTGGCGAAGCCAGGGTCTTCTTCCTGCAAATTTGGTTTATTCGCCATGTAGCGATATGCGATTTGTTACACAAACACGGAATTTACTGTGGCAGGAAGGTGCAAACAATTAACATATACAGGTCTTAAATTAAGTTAAAAAAGTACAATAGTTAAACAAATTTAAAACAACATTTTTTAAAAACATACAAATAAAATATATGTAAAAATAAGAATAAGAATTTGAATGAGCAGCATGAGTGGGCAACTTAATGCAATGAGAAATCTTCTCTATCTTTTACGGCCCTGACGAGAACGTCGGTCTCCTCGGCTGTGAACCGCTGGTGTGTGCCTGGCAAATCCGCCGATATAATAGCAATCCGCCATGGAACAAGTGCTGCTCTTAAAAGGAATGTGAGATGACGCTCTGATTGGTCTATTGTACGTTACGCGCAAACCACACCCATTAGTAATGTAGCTACTTCAGACCAACCCTTTTTAGATTTGCGCCAGGCGCAAAGTCATTTATCCTGCCGGCAAAATAGCAACCGCGCCGGAGTCCCGCTCACAAAGTTACTTGCGCTTTGCGTTTTGATACTTGCGTTTCAGATCCTTAAAATAGGGCCCTTCACCTTTCAGCAGGGAAGTGTTTTACCTTAATGCCTAAAACAAGTCCTCTTTCTCCGTGTTCTCTCATATTTTTCTCAGCCTGTCTCCTTCATAAAAATGAGGCACCCTTTAAATAGGTTTTTTTGCAAGATGGCTAACCATTTTTGCAAGATGGCGCCTGTAACTGGCGTTGCCACAGCTCGTCTCCTGCTGTATAGACTTTTAATGGTCATCCTTACAACTTGTGTGATCATATCAGCCCGTATTACAAATAGTTGTGTCGCCGCCTCACGGACCTATGATCGGGACTCATTGTTTCGCATTAAAGAGTCGATGGAGGAACTGTTTGTTACACGAGACAGGTACAATCAAGCGTTCCCTCCTCCCTTTTCCATCGACAGCAGCTCACCTGAGTACCTGCTGCTTTCTCGGGCCTCGGGGAAAGTCTGCAGGAAATTGAGGAAAAGAGGCTCTCGTTCTGGGGTCCAGGTCAAGCAAAGAAAAGCCGCAGCGCGCCTGGGCTCTGCCGTCCACCATGGAGAACGCGCACGGTGTTTGCGCCGGATCCCTCTCCTGTGTGACACCTCACCCACGCCGCCGTCTGCCTGGACCGCGGCGACGGTCCTGGAGTACACACAGCGCTGGAGAAGTAGTGGTCGTCTTCCATCGCCTGCACGCTCTTCCGTGTTTACACCGGCCCTGACCGCACGTACCAGCTGGAGCCCACGTGACCGCTGGACGTGCCTTCGACAAATCCCGCTGCGCTCCACGGACACTCCCCTGGTGATGTCATCATCTTTACATATCGGCCTGTTCAATGCACGGTCCATTTCAAATAAATCTTTCTCATTAAACGATCTTTTCACAAGAGAAAAGCTAGATTTACTATTTCTTTCGGAGACATGGCAGAGAGAGGAAGAGTTTATTCACCTAAATGAACTCTGTCCAGCTGACTGCTCTGCCGTGGGGAAGCCCCGCCCATGTCGTCGTGGAGGGGGTCTGGCTGTTGTCTATAGGGACAGTTGTGTTTGCAAAGTGACGCAGACCCAGGATTTTGCTTCATTTGAGTCCCAGATGATAATGGTGGGTTCTTCTAACCCGTTTTACTGTGTGTCCATCTACCGTCCTCCTGGACCTGCTGCTGGGTTTTTGAAGGATTTTAGTGACTTTTTATCCTCCATAATAAAGTTGGAATCTGTTTTAATCCTTGGAGATTTTAACCTTCATATTGATGACAGCTCATCTTGCTCCGCAATGGAACTTTTAACATTGACTGAAGCTTTTAATTTTGAGCAACATGTTTCTGAGCCCACGCACCAGAAAGGCCATATTTTAGATTTGGTTTTTACACTTGGCCTAGATATTTTGAATGTGTCTGTACATGACGTTCATTTGAGCGATCATTGTCTTGTTTTGTTTGATCTGCACTTCAGCCCTGAGTCGAAGCCCGCAGAAGTTAGGTCTCAGAGGCGTATTATCACTGCCAATACTGCAGATGATTTTTCTGCTAAGTTTGACCCTCTCTTGCTCATGGATTGCCTTGATGTGGACAATTTCATTCACCGTTTTAACAACCACTGTGTTAAAATTCTGGATCAGGTGGCTCCTGTTAAATCAAACCTGTCTATACAAAATAAAAAGTGCCCCTGGTCAAATGAAGACACCTTGAGTCTGAAGAGACTATGTCGAAAGACTGAGCGATTGTGGAAATCCACTAACCTTGAGGTGCACAGACTTCATCTCAGGGATCTTGTGGCCTCGTACAATGACATGGTCAAAAATGCCAGATCTGAGTATATTCGCAAACTGGTAACATTAAACAAAAAGAACCCTAAAGCATTGTTTGACACGATAAATTCTCTTGTTTGTCCTGCTGCCCCAATCACCCCTGTTTTTTGTGAAGCGGACAGCAATGCTTTTTTGAGATTTTTCACTGACAAAATTAAGTCGATCAAGGAGAAAATCCAGCCCCTTTTATGTGGAACCCCTGCTGTCATTGAGCCTGTCTCCAACTTGTGGTCCTCATTTAAGTCGGTATCTCTTGATGACATCTCAGCACTGGTGACCAAGATGAAACCCTCCTCTTGCTCATCCGATATCCTTCCCTGTAGGCTATTTTCCAAAGTGTTTGAGGTAATTGCTCCCTGGGTTACCAAAATGGTTAACCTCTCTCTCACTGCTGGTGTGTTTCCCGATACATTTAAGCATGCCATAGTGGAGCCTCTACTTAAAAAGACAGGTTTAGACCCAACAGACCTCAGTAATTTCAGGCCTATTTCCAAACTGCCATTCCTGTCCAAGATCTTAGAGAAGGTGGTCTCTGAACAGCTGTCATTTTTCCTAGATCAAAATAACATCTCCGAGAAGTTTCAGTCTGGTTTCCGCAAACACCACTCTACAGAGACAGCCTTACTGAAAGTGTCCAGTGACATCATGATGTCCGCTGATTCTGGTAAATGCACTGTTCTAGTTCTCTTGGATCTATCCTCAGCCTTTGACACCATCGACCACCAGATCCTGCTGAGAAGACTGAGGGATGAAGTAGGACTGTCAGGCTCAGTTCTCCATTGGTTCTCTTCTTACCTATCTGGACGTAGCTTCAGTGTCACAGCAAACCAGATAAGGTCTGAGTCAGCAGATTTGTTGTGTGGAGTCCCTCAAGGTTCAGTTTTGGGTCCTGTATTATTTTTGTTGTATTTACTCCCCCTGGGAAGAGTCATTCAGAGATTTTCTGATGTTTCGTACCACATGTTCGCTGATGATATCCAGCTGTACTGCACGTTCAAACCAACTGAGTTCCAGAGGCTTGATTCCTTAGCTCTTTGCTTAGCAGAAATTAAGCAATGGCTAAGGGATAACTCTCTCCAGTTAAATTCAGATAAAACTGAAACACTAGTTATTGCCCCTGATAAATTAATTCCAGGGATTAACCAGTACTTGGGTGACCTAGGCCAGTCTGTCAAACCTAGCCTAAGAAACCTTGGTGTTATTTTTGACAAGGACATGTCATTAGTGCAGCACTGCAAACAGCTAACCAGGAACTGCTTTTTTCAGCTGAGGAACATCTCTAAACTCAGGCAAATGGTGTCGCAAAATGATTTGGAGCTGATCATTCATGCTTTTGTGTCTTCGCGTTTAGACTACTGTAACAGTTTGTTTTCGTGTTTAAACAAGAAGGAGCTGTCTCGCCTGCAGTTAGTGCAAAATTCTGCAGCGAGAATTCTGACCTGCTCAAATAGGAGGACCCACATATCCCCTATCCTAAAAGCTCTGCATTGGCTGCCAGTGTCTTTTAGGACCAATTTTAAAATTCTGGTTCTAACTTTTAGAGCTTTGCATGATCAGGCTCCATCCTATCTCAGTGATCTGATTCAGCCTTACACCCCTGCTCGGGCTCTGAGGTCTGTAGAGCAGAAACTGCTAATGGTGCCACGTACTCGTTTGCGGACCAGAGGTGACCGATCCTTTCAGGCTGTTGCTCCCAAGCTCTGGAACGATCTCCCCATCTCTCTGCGTTCAATAGAGTCTGTTGACGCATTCAAACGTCAACTAAAAACCTATTTATTTGTGCAGGCTTTTGCCTAATTTGTTCTTGGGGCTGCTATGTTTTATCACTGTATTGTAATTGGCCTTTTAAATGTATGTATATTTTTAATCTGTTGTGAAGCGCTTTGTGACCCTGGTCTGCGAGGGGCGCTATACAAATAAAGTTTACTTACTTACTTACTTACTAGGTTACAGCCACTTGGGCTGTATGGACGCAGGGGAGCCCGGACCCAACCATTATGGTGGGGAAGTCCAATAGTCTTAAAGGGCACCATCCCTTCTTGCCACGGCGAGGAGGGGGAGATTTCACCTTCTCACAGCGCCAAAACAATAACATTGTCTCAAGAGCGCTTAACAGAGCCCAGGGCCTGAAACCCCCCTACAGCAGACACAATAGTGACAGGGGCAAGGAAAAACTCTGGGCTCAAAAGGGGGGGCCCATCTTCTCGGAGCCGGCTTGTTTGGTGTGACTGTAGCACGTTTCTGTAATGTGCTGTAATGTGAATTTGCAGTGCGTTTTCTAAACGGGGCCACCACAGGTGTACCGCTCCAGGAACCCCGAGGCCTAGCGCTGCACCAGTGTGGAGCTGCTGCTGGGGTCTAAGGGGGCCGCAGCGCAGCGCAGAGAGCAGTCATCCTTCGGGGGAACTCTGGGAGCGGGAACACCTTCACCACACACAACATCATGTTTGACTGGGCTTCAGGAGAGCTGTACAAGGAGGTCTCCAATTTTTTTTCCGGTTGAAATACAAGGAGCTGAATTATTTATTGGGGTCTGCTTGTGGCTGGGTTGGATGTATTTTTCTTGAATTGTTGTGTATGGAGCTGTAATGTTGAAATAGAAGATGCCTTATATCCTTGTTATCCTTGTTTAAATCAGAAATCTGGCAGCATTTGACGTTTCCTGTTATTTGATAACAGAACAGCAAAATGAACCAGACAAAACCAACATGATATGTAGGCCTAAACACTAAATAAACCATCAGCTACATCCTGCTGCTAAGATGAACAATCATGCTGCATCAGTGACATCACCACAATGACAACGTCTGATCAGTGGCTGTGAGGAAGGGCTAAAAAGCCAAGCATTCCGGGGAGTACTATTGTGACTTCCGCTAAGAAAATTATTCTCCACTCAAACAGTGAAAGTATGAATAACCTCACTCAAAATGGCTGACAAATAATACGAAAAAGGCTGACTGCTGAGAGGCGAAAAAACAGGTTTTAAACAAGATAAATTGACACAAAAACGCAAGTTCTGAGTAAAAGTTATGGAGTGGAGCTAATTGTAATAGGCCATAGGAACGTGAGACACATGAGAATGTGGGAGGAACTAGATTCCTTTAAAATATTGTGACAGTGAATTTAACTGTTACAGTGAACTGTCATGCTTTTCACATATAAAGGGTCACTATTCATTCAGCAGTAAACACTCCTTATTACTCACCTTTTCCATCTGTATTACACACGCACACACACACACTTTCACCAACACCCGCACAAACACACTTACACACACACAAACTTACTTACACCCACACACACACTTACTTACACACACACACTTACTTCCACACACACACACACACGTATGCCCCCACACACACTGTTATCCATGGCACAGGTAGATTACCTAAACCCTAGCACTTCTGCATTCTGTTCACCCTCTGTGTGTGTGTGCGTACGTGTGTGTGTGTGTGTGTGCGTACGTGTGTGTGTGTACGTACATGTGTGTGTGTGTGTGTGTGTGGGCTCCAGACATCATCCAGAGGATCAAGAAGCCTCCTCCTCTGTGCCGTCCGCTGGTGTCTCCAGACCACGCCCCCCTTGAGTGCATCCAGCTGATGAAGCTGTGCTGGAGTGAGCAACCAGACAGACGCCCCGACTTCAACCTCATCTTCAACCAGGTAGACAGATCCAAACCAGGTAGACTTCTATCTCATCCATAACCAGGTAGACAGACCAGACCAGGTAGACTTCTATCTCATCCATAACCAGGTAGACGGACCAGGGAGACAGCTACCTCATCGATAACCAGGTAGACATCTACTTAATCTATATCCAGGTAGGCAGCTACTTCATCTAACCAAGTAAACAGTTACCATGTCTATAACAAGGTAGACAACTACTTAATCTATAACCAGGTAGACAGTTACCATGTATATAACCAGGTAGACAGTTACCATGTCTATAACCAGGTCGACAAGTACCTCATCTATAAACAGGTACGCAGGTACCTGTTCGCATGCTGACAGAAAAAAGTACTATTAACCTTTGATCTTCCTCCTGCTCACTTCCTCCCACTCCTACTCCTCCTTCTCCCCTCCTCCTCCTCCTCCCCATCCTCCTCTGCGAACCGCCCTTCCCCAGTTTAAGAACATCAACAAGGGGAAGAAGACCAACATCATAGACTCCATGCTACGCATGCTGGAGCAGTACTCATCCAACCTGGAGGAGCTGATAAGGGAGCGGACCGAGGAGCTGGAGATAGAGAAGCAGAAGACGGAGAAGCTCCTTACACAGATGCTGCCTCCGTGAGTCTCACACGAACACACACAAAAAGGATTGTGTTAGATTCCATCTAGTGGCAATTCCTTCCGTTTTCCTGTCCTATTTCTGTAAAGACCGGGTCTCTGTGGCGCAATGGATAGCGCATTGGACTTGTGTCTCAAAAGTAAGGCGTGCACCGCTTTTTTTGGCATAGGTGTCAGCTCAATTTAATATGAATTTGATATGAGATTAGTTTCAAAAAACTAAATGGAATGGTCGAACTTAAGGAGAGTCAATGATGACATACTTACAAACTGTGGCGGCTGGTGAAAATGATTCTAGGTGGGGCTGTGAAATATTCAGTAACCATCCCAATACAATTGAACACAAACTGCATGAGTTCTCTGTGAAATAGTAATTATTTAATGCACATAGCTATAGGCAAATATCCACATTTGTGGACAATAAATTATCATTACACTCAGTTCATAAATCTTGAAAACCTGGGCACTTGAATCTGGGCACTTGAGCCACTTTCCATGGTATTATTAGGAAACACAACACAACTATTACTGTGAGACTATATATTAACGTGCCTGTGCATATCCACTTCTTCATTGTGTTTTCTCACCGCAATCCGGTGACCTTCGTCCAGTTGCGTAGCGATATTGTCTCTGCCTATCATGGCTAGTTTGATTGTATTCATTTAACATTTTGATGTCAGGTTGATCTGGGCCAAACTCTTTTATTTTTATTTCTCCTCTCGAAAGGATTTTGGATAAGATATAGAACAGAACTTGATAACGGCTGAAGACCGGTGTCTGAGTTATCATTTTCAATAACGTAAAGTAGGTCTTCCTGTTGTGCAAGACATCACTGTAGACTCTCCTTGGGGATATTATTTCAGAGAGTTACAAGTAAGGCCGCTCCTCCTCCTCTTCTTCATGGGGAGTTTTGGCACACGTCTCCCAGCGTTTCCTTCCATTTTTCAGTCCTGGTCCAGTGGAGACAGGGTCTCTGTGGCGCAATTGGTTAGCGCGTTCGGCTGTTAACCGAAAGGATGGTGGTTCGAGCCCACCCAGGGACGTGTATTTTCTTGTTTGCACCCTTTGTCTCAAAGTAAGGCGTGCAACGGACACAAGGGTTGCTGCGTGCCACAAGTCACGCTTGGTAGTTTGAACACACAGCTCACGGAGGGACTCGAGCGCTGGACCCTCAGATTAAAAGCTTCCATTGTTTCCTCAAAGTGAGGTACATAAGAGAGACAAAGGTGGACCGCTCCGACCAGGTCTGAACACACGTCGCCCGAACAGGGACTTGTACCCTGGACCCTCAGATTAAAAGTCTGATGCTCTACCGACTGAGCTATCCGGGCTCTGGGAGTGCTGACAACACAGAGGGTTTCGTGGAACTTCCGCATGTCAATCCCCTGGCCCACACGAACCCTTAAGGATCGTACGACCAATCCCTGGCAAGTGGAGCGGGGTTTTCTCGTTGAAGAATAGAAATACTTTGTTTATGATCAAGTTTTTAGTAGGCGGGCCACCACCCTGGTGTTGGGTTTCAGGACGTCAAGGAAACGTACGTTGAATATATAATAGTCTGAGGGAATGCCGAATGTTGCCTCAATGCATGCACATGGGCCTCGTGGCGCAACGGTAGCGCGTCTGACTCCAGATCAGAAGGTTGCGTGTTCAAATCACGTCGGGGTCAGCGGACATTATGTGTGGCCGTCCATCGGGAGAGAAGTGTCTTTCTTGCGGACGCATCGGGAGAGAAGTGTCTTTCTTGCGGACGCATGGAGAGCTCACTCTTTTACAGAACTCACTCTTTTACAGAACTCGCAAAATCAAGCTCTCATTGCTTGTTGACAGATCACAGGAAGAGTTACTGGTGTGGCCGCTCCTCCTCCTCTTCTTCATGGGGAGTTTTGGCACACGTCTCCCAGCGTTTCCTTCCATTTTTCAGTCCTGGTCCCGTGGAGACAGGGTCTCTGTGGCGCTACCTAAATCATATCGGTCGTTCTTTTCAATTCTGAACGGTCCAATGAAATCCACGCATTCCATTTTCCTTGAACCAATCACACGTTCCGCTCTCCATTTTCAGTCCATTTTCAATATCTTTTCAACCAATAGACTGTAGTGCTTTAAGCGCGTATTAGCATATTGACTACTACGATTCTGCAAGGTAACCGTTTGATTTACAGTAAAACACATTTAACACATTTAACACATTAAATTGCAGAAATGATCGACGTTATACATTTGGACAGGTGCTATGATGAAAAAGATAGCGGTATTAACGGTATTAAGCACGTATGATCGACGTTATACATTTGGACAGGTGCTAGCTATGAAAAAGATAGCTGTATTAACGGTATTAAGCACGTAATAAGCTCTTCTGAAAAGTAGTAATTTACTTAAATATATCGCGGAAATATTCGTAATTGTGTGGAAACTTAGCCCTTGTCTTCATTATGAATTATTTAGTTTGTTAGCTGATGCATATTCGTATTATTTAATCCAAAAGTCTGACCGTGCGAATTGTCCATTGTCCGGACATGTCACTTATTTTCTTTGTCACTTCACTAACTTTGGTTAGTTAATCTACTCTACTCGGTTTAATTTTACTAACTTCGGTTAACCTCTTGTTAATTTATTTCATGTTAGCCTCAGCATGGTGTTGGACATAGTAGGACGATTACGGTGAACGACCATTTTAATTTACATGGGGATATACTAGGGATTATTTATTTTGTATGTATGATATGATTCATTAAGTGTAAAGGTAGGTAAAGGTAAGGGTCCCATTCCAAATATGATGACTCCTAGTTTGTACATACACTAACCCTAACACACACACACACACACATATATATATATATGTACACATTCATATGTCTTTGATAATGTGTTGTAACTTAGCCCTTGTCTTCAGATGTCTACTAGTAAAAAACATAGAGCCATGGGGTCTGAGGAGTGGGTGAGCCGCCTGAAGGCATTTGCCTCTTCTGGCACTTGGCCCACCAGCGCAGGGAACAGGCCATCTCCGAAACAGGCCAAGTGGCACAACCTTTACCAGAAGGTAAACTCTGCCCCAACAGTAAACCAAAACTCCAAAGTGAACCGATTGTCTGTAAGTAAATCATGCATTTCAATTGATTACAGATTGAGAAATGTCCCATGATGTTGCGTGGGCAGATGTCTCTCTTAAAGGTCGTGCAGACATGTACCTGTGGCTATCACCCCCAGCAGGTAATATTGAGAGCCTGGTGAAATAAATGTGTTTTGTAGGCTTACAATTTGTGATGTGGACAAAATCCCATATTGAATAATATGGATTAGTATTAATGCTTGTTTAATGTTTTATTCTTTCTCAGTCTGCAGGTAGCTCAGCCTCAGCTAGCTCAGCCTCAGCTAGCAGCCTCAGCTAGCTCAGCCTCAGCTGCTCAGCCTCAGCCTCAGCTGCGCCTGCACGGAGCCCTGGGAGGCCTGCATTGACGCTGGCAATGGTGACTATTTTCATCACATTAATTACCATGTCATTCACCTGGTTAACCATGATCAACTCATCTCAGATATGTGTCTTTACATAACTTTCATGCGTATCATTGTATGGTATTGGTGTGTATAATGTTATTTTTAACACCATTTTATTAAGACTATTCTTGTTTGATTTTCAGTTTGACAAAGCGCGATTCGGCGGGACTTTGTCTGCTGCAGCCAGGCCGAATCTCAACGTGACTAGGCCTGTTGAGGTAATTGATGTACCTGTGGCTGTGCCTGATGCTTGAGAACACAGCCATACAGCCATACACTATCCTTGTTTTGTAATTGTACTTCATCAGCTCCGTTTCCCCCTCCCTCCCAGCGTGCCTCCAGCCCTGCCACTGCCCCGGATGGGAGAAGCACTTCATCAACAACCCCACCTCGTGCGACGCCACCTCGTGCGACGCCACCTCGCGACCTCGTGCGACGCCCCCTTCCAGTCCGAGATTTTACAGGCCCGTCTCCCCTTTCTCTCTGCCTCCATCCAGCCCTCTCAGATCGGCTGCAAGGCCCAGCTCCTCCCCTCTGGTTAGTGCAGCTGTAATAACCTCTATACAGGTCTTAGATACTGCAGCATGTAGCGGATAGATGAGTTTATGATCTTTTTCATTTTCTTTATGTAGGTTGCATCCGATGCTCCTCCTGGTCTCCTCCCTGCTCCTCCTGCTCCCCTCCCTGCTCCTCCTGGTCCCCTCCCTGCTCCTCCTGGTCCCCTCCCTGCTCCTCCTCTTACTGCTCCAGGTCCGGCTCGAGATCAGTTCTGGCTGCCGGTGGAACTGAAGAAGAACATTCCCCAGCAGGACCAGCGCTGGATTGCGTCCACGCTGTGGAGGAACCAGCGGCTGCGCCCGGACATCCAGCTCTGGTATGAGCCACCGGTTCCAGCCCTGGTTTACAACCAGGTCCCGTCACCGGATCGCTTTTTTATGCACCGGCTCCTGGTGTGGATGCCCTACCATCTGTGGAAGGTGAGGCTGTCCTGCCCCAAGTGCAAGAGGCAGCTCACCGGGGCCGGCATCCACAAGAGGGCACGGAAGGTCCTGGACGTGGACAGGTACTACCTGATGGTGACGGAGACCCTCAGGTGCAACGGTTGCATCACCAACTACCTGTCCACGAGCCAGACCGTCCTGGACCAGCTGAGCCTGGCTCTCCGCGGGGAGTTCCGCATCATCCTGACCTGCAAGTGAGTTCAGATCATGGAAGCAAATATCTTTTTTATGTAGCTCAATTCATCCTGCCAGTAATCCAGCAAATAGCAATATTTGATCACACTAAACACCATACAATATCAATATTAGATAAAAAATATTTATAACATTTTGCCAATAGAAAACTCTTGTCCAACATAACTAAATCTTTGATACACTTAAACCTGTCCACAAAGGTACGCTTGTGACATCCGTGTCATCAGGATGCTACGGGAGAGGACCCTCGGCAACAGCTCCACACGCCTGGCCAAACAGCTGCGGGAGAACCACAGCGAGGAGTGGCTGCAGCGTTTGGCCCGCTACATGGAGCTGTGCAACGAGTTTGCGAGCAGGCCAACTCTCTTCCCTGTGGTCTGTCAGAGGCCCCCCGAGCCTGTGGCTGTCCCAACCAGCAGGTGGCTCATGACCGTCTATGGGAAGGACTTGATGAGCCGTATGGGCCACATCAAGGCCAGCATCACCTCCACCTTTGGCTCCATTTTAAAAATGGATTCCACAAAGAAGGTAAAAAGGACATCAATAACAATGCAGCAACAATGCATGAAATGTATATCCCAGCTTGTGAGCCATTTAAGTTATAGTCACAAATGTGTCAATGTTTATTTGATGTGCATTTTTTGTGTAAATGCCTATTTTATATGTTTATTCCTAGATGTACTTTCGTGTATATATTTTGTTGTTTTTTGTTTTGTTCTTATTCTAATTACTATTATTGTTTTGAAAGCCATGCAAATTTGTTTATTTTGTTTTAATTCCAGATGACCAAAAAGCTGGCAGGAGCCGCCAAGGGGACCGCACTCTGGGTGTCCTCTGTCAGCAACGAGAAGGGGCAGGTCCTTAACAGCGTCCTGACAGCCCAGGAGGGACCTGGACTGGACCGGATGGTGTCGGGCCTCATCGCGCGTTACAGCGAGGCGGGTGTAGCTCCCCCTATACTCCTCTATGTGGACTGTGGCTGCTGCAAGGAGAGGGGAGGGGAGAGCAAGCTGAAGGCCAGGTTCAGTGGCTGGCCAGACCTCGTCATCCGGCTGGACATCTGGCACTTCCTGAGGCGGCTTGCGTCCGGATGCACGACCGACGCCCACGCCCTGTACCCCGTCTTCATGGCAAAGCTCTCCGTCTGCCTGTTTGAGTGGGACCCTGAAGATGTGGCCCTTCTGCGCCATGCTAAGAGGGAGGAGCTTCGGGTGGAGGGTGTGCCCGGCATCTCAGAGGCCATGGTCGACGGCAGATTGACCAAGAGTCAGTTGGCTCTGCACTGCAGGCGGAGGACCCGCGGAGAGGAGGCCACCATCCGCCAGGTGGAGGCCCTGCTGCAGGAGCTGATGGGGGACAAAGGGAGGGACCTGCTTGGTGTTCCCCTCCTGGACCAGGTTAGAATGGAGCACATCTGGCGGGTTCAGAAGAGGCACGTCAAGTGCATCCAGGACCTGCCAGGTGTGCCTCTTTATACAAAGACCGGCACCACCACCACCAAGGAGGGAGTCATCCTCACCAAGTACAGGTGTGCCCGCGGTTCCACGTCCCTGGAGTCTTTCCACTGCCACCTGAACCGCTTTATTCCAGGTGAGTTTTAATGGCATCACCATTAAAACCACCACCACTAATACACTGACCACCATTTACTTTGACTCCTACAATGTTTTACAATACAATATTCTCTACTTTCAGGGACCCAGGCCAATGACCTGAACTTCCAGCTCTACCTTCTAGACGGGCTGAACCGATGGAACCAGGACCGAGCTGCTGCTGCTGTGGCTGAGAGGACGTCAGCTCTCCTCAGCTACTCGGGGGACTTGGTGCATTGTGTGAACACATTTGGCACAAATGTGTTTGGACAGATGTTTGTCCCCTCCTTCCGCCCGCCCACCAAGTACAGTGGTAAGTTGCACTGAATACTGAATGCTTCACACTGGGACATGAAATGATGACCAGACATGTATACGTATACGTTTTTAATTCTGCAAAACAGATTCGATTCACATATTTGCATATTCTGTCTTCCATAAATATGTTAACAAGTCATAACAAGAAGGTGCTATAATCAAATAATGAATGGGGCCTGCACACTTTCTATCTATATTCAGACTAACCGTAATATGGGTTCCACACATGTTGATGTACTTATTCTGCTAATTCCAACATTGTTTTCTTTCCCAGGAGAGTTGATAGGTATCGACTACCTCTATATGCAGACGGGGAAGGGCTTGCAGGACATGGATCCTGAGGGGGAGGAGACGGAACAGCTGCTGGAGGACCTGGCCGACGAGGAAGAGGATGAGGGCTTCCCAGACGACACGGAGGATAATCTGGAGCTCATCTCCATTTCTGTTCCACCACCTGCTCAGTCCTCCACCAGTGCTTCCTGGTCTGCTGCTCCACCTCCTCCTTCTCCACCACCACCACCACCACCTGCTCAGCCCTCACCAGTGCTTCCTGTCTGCTGCTCCACCTCCTCCTTCTCCACCACCACCACCACCACCTGCTCAGCCCTCCACCAGTGCTTCCTGGTCTGCTGCTCCACCTCCTCCTTCTCCACCACCACCACCACCACCACCTGCTCAGCCCTCCACCAGTGCTTCCTGGTCTGCTGCTCCACCTCCTCCTTCTCCACCACCACCACCACCACCACCTGCTCAGCCCCCACCAGTGCTTCCTGGTCTGCTGCTCCACCTCCTCCTTCTCCACCACCACCACCTGGGTCAGCTGCTGTCACCGCTCCGGGTGCCACCCCACAGGTTCCTGTTGAGCATTTGGTAAGTACCTTTGAGAAATAGCGAAACATAACTATCTATATTTGTTTTCTATTTGTCCAGCATCAATGTTATAATGTTTTTTTTTCAGGCAGTGGATGAAAACAACATCCCGGGCCTGGACAAGGTGGACCTTCTAGCCGAGTATCTGGTGGGGCTGAGGAGCCAGACCAGCCTGGTCCTCACCAGCCGGGACGTTGACATCATCGTCGGCCTGTGGGAGGACCTGCTGCCTTACGACAAGCAGAAGGCAGTCTATCACGCGCGGCACCAGGACAGGCTGCTGACCGGGCGCTTCAAGTCGCCTAAAAAGAAGGCTGAGTTCACGTCGGGTGTGGACAGTTTGCGGAGATGCACCATAACGGCGACTGCATCTCCTGCACAGTGGCCCTCATGCTGCCGCCTGGTAGATGCCATCTGTGTCAGGCTCTGCAGCATCCACCGTTCCCCTACAAAGAACTATTCAAGATGGAGTCTGATCCTGCGAGACTACCGCAGGATCAGGCAGCTCATCCTGACCAACGGGGCCGTGATGTCCGGTACCACACTGCAGCTGGTTGAAATAAATCAGACCACCCTCATCCAATGGCACAACAGGAGGGTGGCAAGGCAGGATGTCTCCTTGTTGTGCCAGGGTGTGAACCTGCCTGCCCCCGTGCCTGTGGCCACCGTGGTCTTGGATAAGGGTATGGACCGCCCCGCTGAGGCTCCTCAGACCCCGGGCCTGGTGAACTATGTTTACCACCTCCCGCAGAGCACAGCGGGGCAGGCCAAAAGGAACATGAGGGCCACTGCCACTGCCACCGCAGCACCAGCACCGGCACCAGCACCAGCTGTGAGGCCAAAATTGACAGCCCAGAGGCGGCTGTTTCCCCATCCTCCCGCCCCTGCCCAAGTCATCACCAGCACCCCTGCCCTCACCCGTGCCCCTGCTCCATTTGTTTTTGCCCACCCTGCCCTCCCCCGGGCCCCTGCTCCATTTGTTTTTGCCCACCCTGCCCTCCCCCGGGCCCCTGCTTTCTCCGGCACTCCTGCCCTCACCCAATCCCTCCCTAGCACACCATTCCTCCCGGTCAACCCTCTGTTTCCCTACCCTCACGCCCAGCCCCCCTTTATGTTTGCTGTCCCCTCAGCAGTGCCTCCCCAAGACATGAAACCAAAAAGAAAATACAATAGGACTGGGGAGGCAAATAAATGCAGGAGGTGTGGGGAGCCCCGGACTGCAGCGACTGGCCACAGTCAATATAAGGGGACAATCTACTGCCCCTCCTTCGAGTCCTTGACTAAGGAGCAGTGGTTGGCGGAGAGGAGAATTCAGAATTAATATATATGTTGTATGTTAAAATAAATATGTTTATACATTAACAAATGTTTTCAGATTTATTCGCTGGTCATTTTATTCAAATCATTAGCCAGATCCACTCCACAAGACGAAGCAACATACTACTATTGCAATATAGTATGCACACAAAATGATATATAGTTGAAATACACGTCACAATACAAATAATAACTATACAAGTAGCTTGCTAAAGAAATAATAACTATACAAGTAGCTTGCTAAAGAATGTACAGGTGTGCTGTGAATAGCTGTATGGCTATAACAAAAGTGTATTAGAGAATTACATAATAATTAACAATTTAACAGGTGGAAAATGTAATAGAGGCCTACATTTCTCCCTTTCCCCTTTTTTTCCCTTTTTCTTCTCTTTTTCTTCTCTTTTTCCTTCCTTTTCTTCTTCCCCCCCTTCTCCCCCTTTTTCCTTCTTCCCCCCTCCCCCTAAAAGACTATTGTTCCCCAGCTTTGGCGCAATTGGTTAGCGCGTTCGGCTGTTAACCGAAAGGATGGTGGTTCGAGCCCACCCAGGGACGAGTGTTTTCTTGTTTGTTTCTGTTGTGGGTCCTGCCTGTGTGACAATGAGCCGTACCGCCATCAGAGTCGAAGAAGCTGGAAAATCCCTTCATTCTGGTGCCTTGAGAGGCTTTGCTGTATGCTGGGCATAGTTTGGTAGCTATGGAAACTAAGTGTTTGCAAAAAAAAATCCCTCCTGAATTGCTTACTGAGTAGTTTAATTTTGGGGGATGAACTTCCCTCTAAACTGACCATTGATCCTGTCTGAACCTCAGACACCCTTTATTCTGTGTCAAGGTTTTAACTAACCTAAAGACAAACTTAACTTACATTCAGTTTTTTTGCAAAGTTTTTAACAAACCTAATGACTAACTTAATGACTACTCTTTCAGTTTGTTAAATTTAAACAAACTGAGTTTAATAACCTTATGATACAAAATTACTTTTAAAAGGAATGTAATATTTTTTGTTCTGATTCATATCATGATTCATATAATAAAATGAATTGCATTACTCACCAAGGTAATTAACCAAACTCCCAAACTGTGTGATGGGATTCATTTTCATCATGCTTGTATGGTTTGCATGAAAGTAGATCTGGTGTCTATGAGAACTTGTTGTTTTCTTGTGTATGTTCTGGAATGTTTAAAAGTGTTCCAAAGTGCTTCCATTGTCTCCATTGGTTCAGAGCCAATTGTGCTGACATCATAATAGGACTACCTCAGTATCCATTAATCCATATAAAATGCATACATACAACATCTTTGTATTTCTAGAACCTTTATTCTGGTGGTTAACCTTTGGCTAATGGTGGTGCAAGTACAAAAAACAATGTACAACACAAATAAACAATTCTGTATATCAATATAAAGATTGTACATGTGTGCATCTCCTGAAGTTTCTAGAAAGATTGCCCATAGAACAGCACAAACAGTCACAGTCTTTTGTTTCACACTTCCCTGTGTATTACTATGTTTAGCCTGTGTTCTGCTCCTCTCTTTCACCAACCGTTTCTGGAGGAGGGGATCCCTCACTGAATTGCTCCTCCTGAGGTTTCTTCCATTTTTTCTCTTGCATTGAGTTTTTCTGGGAGTTTTTCCTTGTCTTCCTTGAGGGTTTAGGTTGGGTGAGGGGCAGTTTTTATGGGCGTATGTGAAGCCCTCTGTGACATGCTTGCGTGTAAAAAGGGCCATATAAATACATTTTGATTTGATTTAGCCTTGCCATTACATGAATAATCTGTATTATTCCAAGGTTGAAAACCATTCTAATATAGTATGCTACGCTTAAGGCAGGGTTGTCCAATCCTGGTCCTCGAGGGCCGCTGTCCTGCATGTTTTAGATGTTTCCCAGCTCCAGCACACCTGATTCAAATGAATGGTTATTACCCGGCTTCCACAGAGCTTGATAACAACCCATTTATTTGAAACAGGGGCCTGTACCACAAATCTAGATTTGGCGTTAGCGAGGTAACTTCAGGTTTAACCCAGGGTTTTCTGTACTACGACGGTGGATCACTTGTTACCGGGGTAGATCGCCATGGTAACACATGCTGAACGGCTAACCTGGTCGGGAGCAGGTTAAGTTGGAGATCAGAGATCAACCGGTATAAAAGCCCCGCCCACTAACTCATTTTTGAGGAAGAAGATAGAAGTTCATAGAAGATGTAGAGCTTGGTGCGCGGATATTGAGAGGTGCGCTCAGAACATCAGAATCAGAAAGTGTTTTAATCGCCATGAAAGTTTGCACAGACAAGCAATTTGCTGTGGCAGGAAGGTGCATACATTAAACATATAGGAATCCTAAAAAAAGTATATGAGATCTAACTATAGCTACTAAAAGTACATAGACTAGCAAGGCTTAGAATTTGCATATGCAATGCATAGCGTTGCGTTATTTCGCTACGGGTACTTTTATGTAGTGTCATGTTGATATGTTATTCCTATTCAATGGGGTACGTACGTGTCTCCCCTTAACCTCTTCTGCTGTCCTTGGGTTGCTTTGACCCATTTTCTAATTATTTCCATATCAAAATGTTGGGTTTCTTTCAACCAAAACATTTCAAACCAAAAAAAACAATGTGTATACGTACAATGATCATTTCACTATTTGTATTTAATTTGGATGTTTCATTCACTTTTATAGCAGAAAGAAATGTTGAAAACCCCCACAAAAGACTCAAAAGACACAACAAAAAAGCCACAAAAAGGTATAAAAAGATCAAAACGTAGAAAAAAGTTTAACAATTACATCCTCATGTGTTCTCCCTTTCCTAGGAACACAGCAATATAATGTCAGTGTAACTAAGTTTAGTGTCATTCATTCAGTCATGTACTATCTCTTCTCATATTCCAGTTTTTCTATCTCCAGCCTTGTTTTTTTTCATTAAAAGCCTCTTATACTCTATATCGAGCTCAAGGGTTCTTTTATACAGGGCCCTCACATTGTCTGCTCCAACCTGAAACAAATAAAGAACATTGTCCCTTTGTAAGGCACACTTGGAGAAAGTTGAAGGTGTCCATTTGACTACTGTGTTATAAGGTTCATTGCTTATACCTTGTGTCTTTGTCTTGGCCTTGAAGTGGATGCCCTATGCTCAGGGGGAGGAAGAAGTTCTTCCTGCTGAGTTTAACACCATAGGAATTTAATCAATTGATTTATATTTGAAATGAGAACTTTAAGGACTTGTGTCTCATGTTCAGACCACCACCATTAGTAAGTCATTACAGACACTTCAATCACAGCCACGCGTTCACACACTCTCACCATCTATGTTGCAAGTGGTAAAATAAAATCTAAAGTGTACCCCCAAAATGCTCTCTGAGCAGGCATTCAGTTTCCTGATCATCTAGGACCTCCACTTGAGAAAGTAAATGGCATATTTGATCATTATTCAGCAACCACATATGGCATACGTACTGGCGTATGAGTTCATGGTTACCTCTGTATGGCACAGTGGGACGACAGTGGGTGGTGGCAGCAACAACACTATATTTGCTGTCACTGCAGAGGACAGTAATACATTCCACTTAGTATTGCTAGTTTATGTACCCTTAGTATAGATAGTCCACATATTAAAAGTTTAAGGTTCCTATGTTTATTGTATGCACCTTCCTGCCAAAGCAAATTCCTTGTCTGTGCAAACTTTCATGGTGAATAAATCCCTTTCTGATTCTACATTTCACTTCTACAATATTTATAAATAATTGTTGAATTAACATGGTCACATAGATCACTTGAAACATACATATGCCTGGGTTTCCGAGCTGCTGCCACCAGGGTCTGAAGAAGTGCCCCCTTTCACTCCTTTCATCATGGTCCCTGATAGTTGGAGAGGGCCAGCTTCTCAGCTAGAGTGAAGTCCTGTGGGGGAGGGCCCCCCAGTTGTCTTTGACTATTTGTTTTCTTCCTGTTGGCTGCAAGCAATTTCATTGTTCTATTGGCCCTTTGTAGCTATACCAATATCCTACAAAAGGTACTGGCAATTAAGCCAATAAGTATTGCCTACTGCTACTTACTGTTTTGAATTATGTTTTTATATTTATATTTTATTTGCTTCCACGATCGTTTGCCACTTCCAGGGTTGCAACTAAAATAATACAGCAACAAACATCTTGTGCCTGGCTGGGACAGTGATATCAATAAGTCATGTAGTTTACGCATTTACAGCGTCTGCTATTTTCTACCATTTTAGCAGCAGCGAATTCGTAGATTTTTGCCTGTATTATATGTCTGTATTCCTGATATTTTTGGGTAATAATATTTCACGCAGGAGGAGTAGACGAAGTTTGTAAGATGCGGCTCTTGTTTTGTCCATGTTTGCGATTGGATATACGGTGCAAACACTGCCCCTTTATGTGAACGCGCACGTCTGTAGATTAGAAAGATCTGGGTTGAGTTAGAGAGTTGATAAACGCCGTCGTGATACCGTTTATCGTGATTGTCTCGCTTTGTGTAGCCGGGTAACTGAAAGTAATACAGAGCATGTTGATCTTGATTCGTAGTACAGGCCCCAGGTCGGGAGCAGGTTTATTTTATGTGAACACGATTAGATTGAGGCTTTACAAGCAGAGGTGAAACAGGAAGTCTGTCACAGACATGTCTTGCCCGTTTTTACTACAGGAACTGTTGCGGAAGGTGCAAGAATAATTAGCAGAATTTAACATGAAACCGAATTAATTGCTCCTTGCGGCTAGATCCGTAGGGACAGCGCAATATGCTACTAGCCTAGATACTTTTTGAGAGATAGCCTATCGTTTTTTTGTGAGGGCGTCATTTACATCATAAATGTGTTGAAACCACATTATATGACATTAAAGACGATAAATAAAAATATTAAAGTATGAAAATAAAAAAACATAAGCCTAGCTTACTGTACTTAGCGATACAATGTGTGGTCACTAGCCTACTATACATTTCATTTACATTTACATTTATTCATTTAGCAGACGCTTTTATCCAAAGCGACTTCCAAGAGAGAGCTTTACAATAGTGCATAGGTCACTGATCATAACAATGAGATATCCCCAACATTGCAAGTAGTCAAACATGAATCGTACATTGTGAAAAACCAACAATAAGTGCCAAAGGGAAGAATCATAAGAGCATGGAGTTAAACAAGTTACAATTGAACAACATGAACCTTAAAAGTGCACGAGTGTACCTGTGGAAGAGCGAACAACAGTTTAATCAGTTACAGCTAACCAGCAAGAGCAGCAGGTCTCTAAGTAAGAGTCCTTCTGATCCTGGGAGAAACTAACATCATGTCCAGCACCTTTCCTAGGTACCGTTGTATTCCCGGAACAAGTGTGTCTTGAGCCTTTTCTTGAAGGTGGGGAGACAGTCAGTGTCTCTGATGGAGGTGGGGAGTTGATTCCACCACTGGGTGGCCAGACAGGGGAAGAGCTTGTGTTGAGACCGGGCGGTCTTGAGCGGTGGGACCACCAGACGGTTGTCAGCGGAAGACCGAAGGTGGCGGGTGGGGGTGTAGGGCTGGAGGAGAGACTTGATGTAGTCGGGTGCAGTCCCATTCACCGCTCGGAAGGTCAGTACCAGGGTCTTGAATCTGATACGGGCCGTGACGGGCAGCCAGTGAAGGGAGACGAGGAGCGGGGTAACATGGGAGCGTCTGGGTAGGTTGAAGACCAGACGGGCCGCTGCGTTCTGAATCCTCTGGAGAGGGCGGGTTGCGCATGCTGGGAGCCCGGCGAGCAGCGAGTTGCAGTAGTCCAACTTGGAGAGGACAAGTGCTTGGACCAGCAGGTGGGTGGAGTGCTCGGACAGGTATCTCCTGATCTTCCGGATGTTGTAGAGGGTGAATCTACACGACCGGGAGACCGCAGCGATGTGGGCTGTGAGGGAGAGCTCGTCGTCCATGGTAACCCCGAGGTTTCTGGCAGAGGATGAAGGGGTCACCGTTGCAGATCCCAGGGTGATTGAGAGATCATGGGAGATGGACGGTTTGGCCGGGATGATGAGGAGTTCGGTTTTGGCGAGGTTCAGCTGGAGGTGGTGCTTGGTCATCCAGGCGGAGATGTCTGTGAGGCAGGCCTCAATCCTGGCTGAGATCCCCGGATCGGTCGGGGGGAACGACAGGTAGAGCTGGGTGTCGTCAGCGTAGCAGTGGTAGGAGAAGCCATGGGAGGTGATGATTGGTCCAAGCGAGGTGGTGTACAGGGAGAAGAATTTAATTTGGCCTGCTACTTTTTTCCAGCCCTCTTTCTTGGATTTTGCAGACTTTGAGGTGTTCCCTGGTGTTCTGATTACATTTTCAAATTCGGAGTTGTCTTCGAGAAAGCTGTTGCGAAAAAACGGGGTGATCTTTTTGGCCACGGTGAGCATCCATAGACTTATGTGAGCAGCCAATAGCAACGTTGCTGATCAAGGTTTCTACTATCGATACATACCCCCTTTTAGACCAACGAATAACTCAATCCAGCTATACTAATCTTAAACAACAAGTGTGTTCAAAGAACCGAATTAGCCAGATCATGATAAGCAAAATGATGTCATCTTGGATGTGTCATTCGATCTTGGATGTAATAAGCGCCGTACAGAGAACGGGCCCCAGGGGCCTCATGTATAAAGGATTGCGCAACTTTCATACCAGAAGATGGCGTACGGCCAAAACTCAAAGTACCTACGCACAGAAATATTCACATGTATAAAACCGGTCAGACACCAGGGGGGTTCCATCAACGTCGATTAAGGAAAAGCGAGACTTATTTCGCACTCACTTACTCACTTACTCTCACTTACTTTAGCGAGAGTTCTGTTCCATTAAGGTGGCTTATTTTAATTCAAGCTGCGTAACCAAGATAATTCATACTTCGGAACTAGCCTGCTCCGTGTCAGGCTAAAAGTCAAGCAAAACTAAAATGTGTTGCAAAGAATTTCAAACAAGCGGAAACCGAATCTCAAAAGACTTTCCGTCAAGTAAATTCCTGCGTCCAAAACACTTTAGTCCGTGTTCGGAAACGTAAATTAAGACTTTTTGAAGTGCAGACATGAATGATTCAGTTTTTTTACTTCATCTCCAAAAAATATATACATTTAAATAAACAAGTTAAGAAATAATGTCACTTTAGCTGTTTTAAAAAGCCATGTGTTAAGTGACATAAAATAAGGCCTTAGAACCTAAGCAGAGCGTCTAGACAAGTTACAATCGCTTATGGCTTATCCGTTCTTTGACAAACCCTTTTATCTTAATAAATGCGTGCGGCAAAGTTATTTTGAAGTCATTGATTAATTGTGTTCAAGATGTGAAGACAAAAACCGTATAAGCCCAGTTCAATTAACCATGGCCTTCTTCAGTGTTTTGAATTTTATCCTACAATTTTCAATTGCTGCCACTTTCTTTTTTGGGTTATATTCTCAATCTCCTGTTGAGAATATCAGCCATAGCCAGCCTACCGTCAAAACGGTTTCAAACAGCTCATCAAATCACGCTAATTATCAGTAAATCACTGAATGCATATAGGCTATGTTAATTTGGTATGTTTACAATTTTCACTTTTTAACGGTCGTAATGGTTTGACAAGTTGTCTCCCTTGTCATGTTAATTGCTGCAACGCTTTTTGGGGAAAACTCCAAAAGAACTTCAAAAAAAACAATTTACACTGCTGAAACAAAACCACTCTACTGGTTTACGCTTTGCTTTTTGCGACATAACTCCTCTTTTCGACAATCGCCTTATCTGGGCTGCAGTCTAATCTTATTGAGGTCTAGCTTGAATTAGCGTTGCCTGTCAGTGGAACGGCTTGAGGCTTAAATCTAAATTAACGTTTACCCAAGTGAGACTTAAGGTCTTTGCACACTGGACGCGTTTTTTTCTTGCGATTAATTCGGACCAGCTCTTCACTCTCGCAAGGATCCTGGAGGGAGCTTGGGAGTTTGCTCATCCAGTCTACATGTGTTTTGTAGATCTGGAGAAGGCTTATGACCGGGTTCCCCGGGAGATACTGTGGGGGGTGCTGCGGGAGTATGGGGTGAGGGGGTCCCTTCTCAGGGCCATCCAATCTATGTACGCCCAAAGCGAGAGCTGTGTACGGGTTCTCGGTAGTAAGTCGGACCCGTTTCCGGTGGGGGTTGGCCTCCGCCAGGGCTGCGCTTTATCACCAATCCTGTTTGTGATATTCATGGACAGGATATCAAGGCATAGTCGTGGTGGGGAGGGGTTGCAGTTTGGTGGGCTAAGGATCTCATCTCTGCTGTTTGCGGATGATGTGGTTCTGATGGCATCATCGACTTGTGACCTTCAGCTCTCATTGGATCGGTTCGCAGCCGAGTGTGAAGCGGTTGGGATGAGGATCAGCACCTCTAAATCTGAGGCCATGGTGCTCAGCAGGAAACCGATGGTTTGTCTGCTACAGGTAGGGAATGAGTCCTTACCCCAAGTGAAGGAGTTCAAGTACCTCGGGGTCTTGTTTGCGAGTGAGGGAACAATGGAGCGTGAGATAGGCCGGAGAATCGGAGCAGCAGGGGCGGTTTTGCACTCGCTTTACCGCACTGTTGTGACGAAAAGAGAGCTGAGTCGTAAGGCAAAGCTTTCAATCTACCGGTCTATCTTTGTTCCTACCCTCACCTATGGTCATGAAGGCTGGGTAATGACCGAAAGAATGAGATCGCGGGTACAAGCGGCCGAAATGGGCTTTCTCAGGAGGGTGGCTGGCGTCTCCCTTAGAGATAGGGTGAGAAGCTCAGTCATTCGTGAGAAACTCGGGGCAGAGCCGCTACTCCTTTGCGTTGAAAGGAGCCAGTTGAGATGGTTCGGGCATCTGGTAAGGATGCCCCCAGGGCGCCTCCCTAGGGAGGTGTTTCAGGAGCGTCCAGCTGGAAGGAGGGCCTCGGGGAAGACCCAGGACTAGGTGGAGAGATTATATCTCCACGCTGGCCTGGGAACGCCTCGGGATCCCCCAGTCAGAGCTGGTTGATGTGGCCCGGGAAAGAGAAGTTTGGGGTTCCCTGCTCAAGCTGCTGCCCCCGCGACCCGACTCCGGATAAGCGGTTGAAGATGAGATGAATTCGCAAATTATTAACACGTTTCGAACCTGTATCGAGTCAATGCAAGCTTGCACACTAGAGAAGTTATTTCTCTGAGCGATTTTGCTGCATTTATTTTTTCGAACCAAGGTCGATTTTTCTGAAGTTTCGCGTCGACATGTTCACATCTGACTAATCAAAACACATATTGTTGATCACGTCACATAGTCAAAACATTCATCATGGCGGACCGGATGATTGTGTTTGTTTTTCAGCAACTATATGATAAACGAGAAAATAACTACAAGGACAACGATTACAAAGACAACGTATGGAGAGGAATAGCACAAGAGATTCTGTATGACGATGGTGTGTGTATATCAAGCTTCAAATGTATTTTGAAGCAAACGTATTTGTGTAAACTTCCAACTACGCTAGCTACCGTTATAGCTAGCTCGAGCTAACTATAACCATATTTTTCTTAATTCCCAAAAAGTACGTTGGAAAATTATTTTCAGATTCTGACAAGAAATGATCTTGCTTGATAATGTTTCCAAACAAACTAGCTATTATTCAATGAGCTGTATTGTTTACTGTGTTTAACCATTACAGCATAACAACTACAGTACTGTACTTTACTACTTTATAGTTGAAAAACTAAAGAAATTGTGGACAAATTTGAGGGACACTTATGTGAGAAAGAAGAGGAGGAGGGAGATGTGAAGAGTGGCCAGGCAGGTATCAGACAGAAGAAGAGATGGAAGTATATGGAGGCTATGTCTTTCCTAGACAAGTCCACTTCATTTAGGAGGTAGGCTCAATTCGAAAAAATGCTATCTACACAGGGCCTGAATATTATATTTAAGAATGACTCCGATACACTTGTCATTATCTGAATAGTACACAGAGCAATCTAGATGCTGAGGAAGAGCTGGAGAATGCAGGGCTAGCAGAGCAGGTGTGAGAGCAAGAGGAAAGTGAGCAAGAGAGAAGTGCTGTAGCTCCCAGGCCAGCCAAGGTAAAGAGGAAGAGTAGTGACAGCATGCTGGAGGATTACCCGAAGAAGAAGGAAGTCAGAGAAGCTGAGAGAGAAAGAGAGAGAGCACTAGAGAGAGATGGGGTCACTCAGTTTCTTTTAAGCTTGGCCCCTGCAATGAGACGTCTGTCCCCAGAAAGGCAATCTTGGGGTAGGTTCAAGATGCAGGAGATGTGTCATGAGGCAGAGTTTGTAGCTGTTTATTCTCAGCCATACACACATTTTACTTCCTTGTAATGTATATGTTTCATATTTATTTAAGTTATGTTATTGTCATTGTTGAATTTGTTCAATAAAATCTTATTTTAACAACAAATTGGTTTGCATCGGCTGAAAAACATGTGGGAAGGCAAGTTCAAGAAACATGGGTTGTACAAAAAGCAGTTAACATTTAAAAGTCTACATAGGCTATTTATCAGAGAAATGTTTAAAATAAGGTTTTGATTTGTATGCTCTACTGGGATAAAAAAAATTAAAGGAACTGATCAGGACAGATATATACATTTTCTTTAGGCAGCAGAACCACGTTGTACAAGTAATGACGGACGGTATCCCGCACTCTCAGGGCTTCTGCCGATGCCCTGTTTCCCTGCAGGTTCCTGATTGGATCTAGGATGCTTTCTTCACCATCGTCTTCAGATGGCTCCCCATTGTCTGGATTCTGACGCTCCTCAGCAGAATGCAGATAGTTGGAGAGGATGCATCTTGCCTTCACGATACTGTCTACTGCATCAAGGGCACACTTGCAGTCTTCGACAGTAGACCCTCCAGCGTTGCATGAGGATGCCAAAACAGTTCTCTACTATACGGCGTGCTCTTGAGAGCCGGTAATTGAAGACTCATGTCCTCTTGAAGGTGTCACCCTGGATGAGGCCGGAGGAGGTAGGGCTTCATTGGGAAGGCCTCGTCAGCCACCACCACATATGGCACATGTCCCAACTCTGGTGCAGAAGGTAACAGAGCTGGTGGGGGGACATCAAGGTCACCTGCCTGGAGGGCTTTGCCAAGTTGAGAATTGGCAAAGATGCCTCCGTCGCTGTTGCTGCTAAAACCTCCAACATCAACAGCCAGAAATCGGTAGTCTGCATCTACCAGGGCAAGCAAGACCATAGATATATATAGAACACTAGATACGTCACGTCAATGTTGAGCTCCAGTCGGCTGACGGCACACGCGGCGGCCATCTTGGAGAGGTCAACCTGCTGCCTAGTGCATTACACCATATGGAAAATTCATACAAACATGTAGCAAATTTGAGCCGTGATGGCTCAGTGAATGACACTAAAAACATCATAGTTGATGATCCATATTTGATTCTGAGTGGTAGGAAGATTTTTTAGGCTACTTAACAAATGTATGTAATGTAATGTAAAATGTATCTCACCTGTGGAAAGTGATTCCCTCTCGTCGGGTGTGTACTGAACGACGTTGTACACACCCAAAAGCAGCACAATGAACCGGCATTATTATCGCTGTCTGACAGTCGAGTACATACAGACCTCAGACTGATGCCCCACTCAATATGGCGACTCCGTGTGCCGCGGCTGAGAGGGGCGTGGCGTATCTAGTGTTCTATATATATCTATGAGCAAGACCACTGAGAAGGTGCCCTTATAATTATAAAATTGTGATCCTGAGTTGGGAGGTGCCTGGATCACACTGTGCTTCCCATCCAGTGCACCTATACAATGTGGAAAGTTCCATCGCTCTTTGAATCTCCTCGCAGTATTCACCCACAGATCCTTATTTGGACATGGCATGTCTTCGTCTTTCAGGACTTCCCAGATGGCATTGCAGGTTCCCCTCACTATTTGTGCCACAGTTGAGCTACCTAAGCGAAAGCTTGCTGCAATTGTGTTGTAACTATCACCAGTGCTTAGAAATCTGCAAAGAAATTGAAAAAAAGTATTTCATTTTCTGAATTGCTAAATACTTGACTTGAAACTAAATGAAAACCATCATGTTGCAGTTTGCTGCCTTCTTCAGAGCGCACAAAATGACTATACAACAGAAATGGGTGTTTATTGACCAAGCAAAGTGTCTGATGAGTGCATATGTTAACTCAAGACGAGAGATCAGACGTTTTGAATTTGAATTATTTTTTACTGCGCTACAGTACCCAAGAATGGGATGGACCAAATGCGCCTTACGCACAGCTACAACCCCAGTTTACCCTACTCACAAATGGGACTTTACTCAAATTAAATTAAAAAGATCATCTTACCTCAGACATACAGCTAGCCGCTGCTCTGGGTCAATTGGCTTTCTAAAATTCGTCGTCTGCTTATTCAAACTTGGTGCCAACTGTTGCAGCAGTGTTTCAAATTGTCCGCCGGAAGTACGCTTTGAAGCGGCTGTGGTACACTTTTAGATCCTGAACAAAGCAGTGGAACTCCCCAAGTGCTCCTCTCCCAGTGTTGCCAACTCTTCAGTGAGGAAAGTCGCTATTGGCTGTACGGATCGTGAGATCGGTTGAAACGTCAACTGCAGGACGGGATATGTGAGATGCTTTCTTCAGTGCTTTGTCAACACAATATTCCACCAAATGACAAAAAAAGTCGCTAGATTTGTCGCTAGTCGCTTTTTGCTAATAAAGTCGCCAAGAGGGTCTGGAAAGTCGCCAGATATAGCGACAAAGTCGCTAAGTTGGCAACACTGTCCTCTCCATGTTAATAACAGGTGTACCCAGGTATTTCGTTTTCTTTTTCGATTATTAATTAAAAGAAGCACCAACTCATCCTTGCTTGATGTTGAGTCAATTTTTTCCGTTATTATTTTAGAACGTTAATAATTTATTCGCAAAATTGCGTTGCGCTTGATGTGCATGTTAAGGCGCGTCATAAATTTTCCGAAATATTCATCCGAATTATTCGCAATTTCGTGCCGTTTATTTGTGTCGCGTCCAGTGTGCAAGGGCCTTTCTTGGTGCTAGCGCGACTTGCGTTAGCGACGTTGATGGAACACCCCCCAGGTCCTGCGCACCTTTCCTTTATAAATCACAATCGACATGAGATTGACAGCACGTGAACGAGCCACTGGCCTTGCCTCCTCCCATAAATGAATATGCAGATGGAATATATAACTCCCCTCCTGAGGTGATTTATTATTTCTAAATTACCGTATTTCTTTTTTTTTAAAGCCGCTCTCAAAGAAACGCAGCAACAAAAATGAATGTTATTTAGTAGACGCTGTCACGTCCGTGCAGGGTCGCCAGTCCTCTAGAGGGCGACACTCACTCTAGAGCACCTAAACACTACCTTTCTTCTAACTGGGCACACCTGGGGAATGGCCACCGGGGTAGTTGGAATCCCCAGCTGTTTAGCCAGGGTGATGTCCATCAGGTTGACTGCCGCGCCGGAGTCCACCAAGGCAGTGAGGGAGGCAATGGGATGGTCCTTGCCGATGTGGCGGAGGCGTATAGGGATGGAGAGACGGTTGGCGGGTCCAGGGGTCTTAGCGCTACCACTCATCAGAGGCCCTGGATCCCTTGACGAGTGCTGTCTTTCCCCTGAAGGTCTGGACAGAGGTGTACCTGGTGCCCGGAGGACCCACAGTACATGCACAGACCTCTTTGGAGACGGCGGGTGCGTTCTTCGCGACTCAGCCGGAGGCGGCCCAGCTCCATGGGTTCTTCGGGTAACCGGGTCGGTGCTGGAGTGGTGATGGGTGTGACCGGCCTTGGCAGGAAGGTCGTCATAGGGGCCCGGTTCTCACGGCGGTCCCGGCGACGTTCCTGAATGCGAGCATCGAGGCGGATTGCTAAGTTGATCAGCTCGTCAAGCGACTGTCCCCCACGGTTGACCATCTCTTCCTTCACAGCCTCCTGTAGGCCGCGGTAAAAGGCTGAACGCAGGGCTTGGTCCCCCCAGCCACTCCGGATTGCCACGGTGCGGAACTCGACGGCGTACTGGGCTACGGACTGGGTCCCCTGGTTGATGGTAAGGACTCGTTGTGCTGCCTGGTCCTCGGTGCGCCCTGTGTCGAACATCAACCCCAGGCGACGCAGGAACAGCTGGCTGTCACTTGCCTCGGGCAGCTGGCAATCCATGACCGCGGTTGCCCACTCCAGGGCTGATCCCGAGAGTCAGGAGATGATGTAGCCCACCCTCGCTAGGTCAGTGGGGAAGAGACGTGCTTGGTGGAGAAAGATCTGCGCACACTGAAGCATAAAGCCCCGGCAGGCTGTAGGTTCCCCAGAGAACAGTTGGGGGGCAGATAGAGGTATGGTAATGGCGGGAGAAACATCAGGCAGAGCAGGGGCAGCGTGGGCGTTGGGACCAGCCCCACTGCTAGGATCCGAGGTTGGTGGATCAGGGGGAGGTCGTGCACACAGCCCCTGAACAGTAGTGTTTAGTTGCTGCATTGCCAGCTCCAACTGGCTCAGTCGCGGTGCATGGACGTTGAGGATAGCGCCCAGCTGAGTGATAGCGTCCCTGATCTCCTGCAGCTCTGCTGTGCCTTGGCTTGACTCGGTCATGCTATCAGGCCGGGATTTTCAGGCACACACGCAGACTGCAGGGTTGATGCAATAGTTGTTTTATTTGCCAGATATAACAGGTAGTCCAACGGAAGGGTAGTCCACAAAGAGAATCCACGGAACAAATAATCCACAGGGACAGTGTAAAGACAGGTAACGTACTCACGAAACTCCATGACCGAGTGAAGAGGGAAGGACACCCAGTGCTTAAATAGGAAGTAGTAATCACCCCAGGTGTGCCCAGTTAGAAGAAAGGTAGTGTTTAGGTGCTCTAGAGTGAGTGTCGCCCTCTAGAGGACTGGCGACCCTGCACGGACGTGACAGACGCTGAGGCATTCATTTGAAGAAGTACGGTAAACTGTCTAAACACGCTAAAAAGAAAACATTCACAGACTGTGAGATCAAGGTTCTGTCAACAGAGGTGGAGGCGAGAAAATGTGTCCTGTTTGGCGGCCTGTCATCAGGTATTAGCGACAAAAGAAAGTCGGCGGAGTGGAAAACAGTCACTATTTGCGACCTTTATTGTTTTTAACCTGTAGCACTTTGAGATTTAGCTCAATGTAAAGTGCATTACAAATAAAATCACACTGGCTGCGAAGCGCCGCGATTGCCTGCGACTTCCTACGATCTGCTGCGATCGTTTCGGCAGCTGGTAGTTTTTTTCAAGAGACGCTTGCTAAATCGGCTGTAGGATGATGAAATACACCATTTAAGTTGATATATTTGAATAAAAAAACATGTTATGAAGATTTTACTACATTAATTGTAGACTACGGTGAACATGTGTAAAGTTGTAGACAATATTCCAATATTCACCCTATATTAAATCTAACTACACAATGTTGGTAACGAACGGCCTTTACATGTGGTTACCCTGATGAAAATGAATGAAAATACACAGATTGATCTGTTGAGCTAGCATGCCCGTAGTTGTTTTGTTGTTTGAGAGAAACGAGTTGTCATGCGTTGCACACAAAACACACGCGTGCAGATATAGCCTACTGAGAGAGAACCCCCCCAAGTCGATTTCTAAAATCTGCGAGAATGTTAAGGAGTAGCCTACGACATCAAATTAATTCTCAAAGTTGAAAAGCACAGGGGGTTGTATGACCCCCAGCAACAAATTTACAAGGACAACGTAGAGAAGGATCAATGTTGGCACGGCTGTTTGAATAACAACTTTCCTAAATATAGCCTATGCCATGTTTATGTACCATGTCAGTGAAAAAGGAAAGCTGACAGGCTTGGTGACTGGCGTAGAGAAAAGCGTTTGCTCAGTCGTAGCCGATCGTGGTGCGTCCAGGTGCTTCGCAGCCATTGTGTCCCAGGCGTAAGGCCAAAAAAAGCAGTCTCACTCAGATTGCCAGTTTAAACAAATCACAAAAATAATCGGACCAGCTGGCTAAAAGCAGAATTCCCATATCTTGAAAGCTGCCCTGTGTTTTAGATGTAGAATTGACTGTAAAACTGTAAAATGATAAACTTTCTAACATTACGTGAAGACGTGGCTCCCGCCCGACGATGCGATCTACCGGGCAACATTCTCACTCAAATGTCACGACTTTGTGACCCAAATCTAAATTCTGATGTGACAAATCTATGGAAGTTTATTAGACTCTTTATTCAAATGGAAATGCATTTGTCAAATGGCAATTCAATGTGCAAAGTGGCAATGCAATCCGCAATTCAAATGGAAAAGCTGTTGTCAAATGGCAATTCAATGTGCAAATGACAATGCATTCATGCAATGCATGCAATTCAGTTTGTATTATTTAGAATAAAAAATTGAATGGACGCTTATTGCATTGCATGTCATATTGACATGCTTTTTTTGACAAATCAATAGGGAATCGCTTTCTCTCTTAAAGGCTGTCCTCTACCTTTTTGGTCTTTTTAAATCTAACCATTTGTATAATCCGTGTAATTCTCTAGCCATTATAAAAGCTATCTTTCCCGGTTTTCTGCCACTATGTTGCACGCGCATCCCGAATGTTTAGAAACAAATAATTGGTCATTGAGTTGATAAGCGTGTCTTTTTGTCAGATCGATAAGCAACTGTGAGGTGCGCGAATGGACAGAGCGGCCAGTAAACTGTCGTTCCGCTGCGAGGGCCAGCCCGACGTGCACGACTACACCTGTGCAAATGCAATTTCCACTCAAAATGCTGCCAAAAGTTTGATTAACGATTTCCAACGCAGCCTCCATTGTTATTCTTAACCTGAAATGATAATATGCATTGTTCACGCATAAGGTGTTAATACAGTATGTACAAATACCACTTTGACACACTTGCAAGAAATGATCCGCTGGTTAGATGTAGCATGATCTTATACCCACAATACTATAATTCAGCTTTTTGCAGCAGCAGCTTTTAAATCTGAGTTCGAGTAGCTTTTGCAGTCGCAAAACAGTCACGTAACGCTAATGTGACGAGATTCAATTTAAAAGAATAACAAACTCACCAGGGACAACGGCAACATCGGCAACCTTGCACCATGGATTATGATTTTTATGTCATCTTTAAATTCAGTGTCTGAACAGGCCTGGGTGTGAAGGCACACATGATTAGTTTATCCTCCACCTTGAACGTGAAACCTAGATTCTAGGTTATAAATGTTGCCAAAGACCAACGTTTGCTACGTTACAAGTAACCAATACGATTGGCCAACGCTCTTCACTGTTCCACTGTCCTTCCACAAGTACTTTCCAGTTTTGAAAAGAGTTCCAGCAACTACATTTCTGCAAGTTTTTCCCTTTTCTCAACTTATTTAGCATCTTTAGGTGAGTTCATTTTACAAGGATTGAAAACAAATTCAAAATATGAACAGGATTCATCTCCCATCTCCTTCTTTAAACCTTCAACTTTTTTTCAGCCATTTAAAGCCCATATAGCAGGTTAACCACCACTGTCGATGAATGGGTACATAAAGCACTCAAGATATGTATATTATTCAAGAAATCTCAAAATGGTGTCTCAAAATGGTGTTTAAGACCAGTTTTGTACGTTTTTTTTGTTAGCATTAGCATATTAGCGCAATTCGGCGATGACGTCACGTTGGGGAGTCGTGGAGGAGAGTAGCCTCAGTCTAGTACTAGAACTATGGCAATTGACTGGGATGGGGAGAGGTGGCAATAACCACTAAAATGTACGATGGCCCGCAGCCGTATAATATCGAACCAAATAGACGAGAGAGGTCAAATGAGGAATTGCCTAGACCTGATGGCCGCCAAAGCCAATTAAATGGATGGTCCGAGGAGAATGAGTGTAGAGTTGGTGAAGTGTCCTGCTGAGTTAGCAACGGCAACGCAGCAAGGAGCGCTGGAGCTTGTCTACGGACAGCAGTGCATACAATAACGACACATTGTTTTACTGTCAGTGAATAGCACCGAGTGAAAGTCAACGTTTTCTTTATATCTACAGTAGTGACAGTTATCATGTCGTTAGTTCAGATAAGTAGCTCTTATCTAGATCTAGAAGGCATCATGCTAGCTATGGGCTAATTTACTAGTGCCACCTGTGAAATTCTCCCCCCCAAGTCAATCCCTAATTAAATCTTTTCCCCGACGTTGTAAACACATTTCCGATTAGATATTCCACGTTTTGAGTTCCGTAATAGTCACGTTCTATCGGGAAAGGGGAAACTAAATCAATAAACTAAATCAAACACACACAGTTATGAAAGCCGTTTGATGATCACTCGTGATCCAAACACTAGCCATGGCGCGCTATCTAGCTAGATATGACTAGCTTTTGGACATAGCTACTTAAAAACAATTTTGTTTTGGTTAATATTCATGAGTCACGAAATGTGCTTTTCTAATGTCATCGTATCTTAAAAGCTCCGTGTACCCCGTCCACACTACTACGCGTATACCCGGCGTTTTCAAATGTCTCCGGCTAGGGGAGCGTATTCGAAAAGCTCCGTTTTCTGTGTCCGAATTCTCCGTATTAGTGTGGCCGGGAAGTGCAAACGGAGACATATGCGTTTCTAAATTTACCCGGGTTAGTGTGGACGGGGCCTCAGACTTTTCTTATGTCACACTGATTATGACTGTAGTTGGGGGGTTCATATTATGGGGCTAGCTAACGTGCTCTGCAGCTTGTAAACATTAGCCTGAGACTTACCGTTGCCAGCTCTCGCTTGCGGCGGGCGGCACCGAGCCTTTCAGTGCTTCTCGGTCTCGGGCCAGGGCAGACAGAGAGTTTGTCACCCCCACAAACACAGTAGTTTACAATTTTTCCTACCTATACATATGCATATCTAGCTTTATCTCTATATCTATATATGTAGGCTAGTACTAGTAGCTATTTATTTATCTAGTGCTAGTTAGCTATGCTATGCTATCTGGCTGTCTGTCTATCTATTTCTCTCTCTCTCTATATATATATATCTATCTATCTATGTTATCTATATATGTATCTCTTGATCTTTATATCTATGCTAATTATATATTCTATCTATGTATTTATCTATAAACTATCTACTGCTGAACACTCTTTCGTTAATCTCTCTCGTTGATTTCAATGGGGCTTTGGTCTATCGTCTCCCCAACGTGACGTCATGCAATGCATTGTGGGGGAAAGAAGAATCATTGCAAAAAAGTACCTACTTTTTCGTATTATATTACGTTTTGTGACACCCAACAACATCAAATACAATAGATAACAGTTAAAATGTTTATAACCAACATGTAAATAGCGCAAATTCGTTGGAAAAATCAACCTGCTATATGGGCTTTAATCAATTCTGCCTTTTTTCCAGCAAGTTCAAGTAATTCCAGTGTTGTGTTTTTACCTTCAAATTCGTTCAACCCAGACTGCAGCAACTGGTTTTCTGCAAAATGTTCACATTTTCCTGCAGCTCATCTTTCTGAATTTTTTCCCCTATTTGTTTAGCATTTTTCTTTTATTGCGTGTGCTTTGCCTTCGGCATGAAGCACAACCTTTGTTATCTCACATATATATTTATTATTATTATTTTTGCCCCCCTACTCCTCGGTCAATATTTGGACTACATAGAAAACGTCGACGTCCAAAGTTTCGTCTTGGTCCCGATTGAGTTGCTATTACTTTTATGTACGTTCCGTTGCACAGTTTAGGACCATACAACGTTTTTGTGGCATAAAGTTGATTTTGTCGGCAAAGGGTAGACTACTCAGTTATAATAGCCTACGTCACAGCGTCGGCACATGTTAGCAACGACGCATTAGATACGACGTGCATAGAAGACTGTTGCAGCACAGCAAGGATCGTATCGTGCCCCCCCCTAGCATCCGTCAATATTTTGATTACTTAGAAAACGTCATGTCAAAAGTTGGTAGCCATTGAGTTGCTTGTCTTTTTATTTACCTGGCTAACTTGCTAGCCACAGTCACTGACGCTACTAACGTCACGAAACACGCGTGACTACCTCTAGCCTAACATTAGTTTAGCAGCTTGTTAACTTCTGGGAGATAGCTATAGGCTAACTATAGCTTTAACGATACTGCAAGGCAGCTGCAGAAACGCCACAAGCAAAGAGGCCAGGGTGATAACTATTTACTAATGTTACTTTCTGATATGAAACACAATTGTTAAGTGTAATGTACAATATAAGCTAATATTATTGAGGAACTACATCGACTTTCGGAAACGGTAGTCTACTATTTCACTGAAGCATTAGCATCATGACATTAGCCTATGTTGCCCGGGCAACACATACTACAGCGGTCTAGGCTGCATCTGTTTTCAATCGTTAAAATAAACATTACTCACAAATACATTTTCGTTGTACGATTTATTATGACATTAGATTACAAGTAAACGATTTGTTGGTGAAATAATCATTACCTGTGATTTCAAACCAGTACTGCAACGCTGTAGCCTACGCGAGACACTGTGTAGCTAACAAAAACATCCACAGCTGTTTACAGTAGGGAGTCAAACGGCGACAGAAAATGTTCGGCACTCCCTTAAATCAAAAGTATTTCAATAGGTGAAACTGTCTGACTACTAACCCGAACTTCATTGACACAGCCGTCAATCTGTTCATGAAAGCAATATTTAATTTCAGCCTAAACCGTACAACGGAACGTTCAACCAACGATCGCAACCAAGACTCGAACACTGTAGTATACAATTTACCGGGGCAGCTTCTCCACAAAGGGCTATATCGCATTTTGCGTTATTACTGAGAATGATCGCTATTGAGCTTTTTATGCATGAGCGATTTTCCACTAAATAAATGTCAAGCTTACTTACGTTTTTGGGGACATGTCATAAGTTAGCAGACATAGAGCTACTGTTTGAATCGCGATTCCATCTGAAATATTTCCAGTGATAACAGTAGCTTCTTTCCAAGGGTGTTCTTAATGAATTATTATGCAATAGACTGTGAGTAGGCTAAATGCTTGAAAATATCACTAGAAGGGAAAAACTTAAAGGGACGGACAAGCAGGCAGGCACACCCTCACAATTTCCCCAGAAATTGTATGCTCTCTAGTTTTCTTCTGTTTTCTGCCTTAATCTTGCTCCAGGTCCTTTCAAAAATACCTTTCACAGCAGTACCTTCCAACTGCCAGTACTTTCTCTTTTCTGTACTTTTCTGCCTTCATCTTGCTGCAGGTCCTTTCTAACATACATTTCAGGCCTTTTAAAACTCCAGCCAATAATTTTCTGCTAAATCTTATATTTCTTCAGAATGATTTCTCCTTTCAGGTGCTTCAGCTTATAACTTTCTACGAAATGTTCAAAATGTTCAGCTTTTTTAGCACGGTCGGCTATCCCCATTCAGGTTTTCAGCATTCTCACTGCTGTTTCGCAGGAACAGCCGTTTCTAGTTATTATTTATTTTAGCCCCCCTAATCCTCGGTCAATATTTGAACTACATAGACAAACTACGTGTCAAAAGTTTCGTCTTGCTAGCGATTGATATGCTATTACTTTTATGTACGTTCCGTTGCACAGTTTAGGACCATACAACGTTTTTGTGGCATAAAGTTGATTTTGTCGGCAAAGGGTAGACTACTCAGTTATAATAGCCTACGTCACAGCGTCGGCACATGTTAGCAACGACGCATTAGATACGACGTGCATAGAAAACTGTTGCACAGCAAGTATGGTGTCGTGCCGCCCCCCCTAGCATCCGTCAATATTTTGATTACTTAGAAAACGTCATGTCAAAAGTTGGTAGCCATTGAGTTGCTTGTCTTTTTATTTACCTGGCTAACTTGCTAGCCACAGTCACTGACGCTACTAACGTCACGAAACACGCGTGACTACCTCTAGCAGAACATTAGTTTAGCAGCTTGTTAACTTCTGGGAGATAGCTAGGCTAACTATAGCTTTAACGCTACTGCAAGGCAGCTGCAGAAACGCCACAAGCAAAGAGGCCAGGGTGATAACTATTTACTAATTTTACTTTGTGATATGAAACATAATTGTGAAGTGTAATGTACAATATAAGCTGATATTATTGAGGAACTACATCTACTTTCGGAAACGGGAGTCTACTATTTCACTGAAGCATTAGCATCATGACATTAGCCTATGTTGCCCGGGCAACACATACTACAGCGGTCTAGGCTGCATCTGTTTTCAATCGTTAAAATAAACATTACTCACAAATACATTTTCGTTGTACGATTTATTATGACATTAGATTACAAGTAAACGATTTGTTGGTGAAATAATCATTACCTGTGATTTCAAACCAGTACTGCAACGCTGTAGCCTACGCGAGACACTGTGTAGCTAACAAAAACATCCACAGCTGTTTACAGTAGGGAGTCAAACGGCGACAGAAAATGTTCGGCACTCCCTTAAATCAAAAGTATTTCAATAGGTGAAACTGTCTGACTACTAACCCGAACTTCATTGACACAGCCGTCAATCTGTTCATGAAAGCAATATTTAATTTCAGCCTAAACCGTACAACGGAACGTTCAACCAACGATCGCAACCAAGACTCGAACACTGTAGTATACAATTTACCGGGGCAGCTTCTCCACAAAGGGCTATATCGCATTTTGCGTTATTACTGACAATGATCGCTATTGAGCTTTTTATGCATGAGCGATTTTCCACTAAATAAATGTCAAGCTATTTACGTTTTTGGGGGCATGTCATAAGTTAGCAGACATAGAGCTACTGTTTGAATCGCGATTCCATCTGAAATATTTCCAGTGATAACTTGTTACAGTAGCTTCTTTCCAAGGGTGTTCTTAATGATATATTATGCAATAGCCTATGAGTAGGCTTGCTTGAAAATATCACTAGAAGGGAAAAACTTAAAGGGACGGACAAGCAGGCACACCCTCACAATTTCCCCAGAAATTGTATGCTCTCTAGTTATTCTTTCTTTTTCCACCCCTAAGCCTCGGTCAATATTTGGACTACATAGAGAACGACCCGGTCAAACGTTCTGTTGCACAGTTTAAGAGGATACAACGCAAAAAGTGTCTTTTGTCGGCAAAGGGTAGTCAGGGTACCAAAGGGTAATTCTAAACCAAAAAACAGAAAGAGGGCAATGTTATGACGATATGACTATGTGAACACAGCCAGGTGGTGGATACAAAAATATGCCCCCCAAAACGTACACAAGTTTGACATTAGCGCCGGAAATGAGAATGTTTCTTTTGATATAAAGTTTAGCTGTGGCATCGAAGACAGTACACACCATAGATATATATATATATGCCAACGCGGTCTCACTCAAATTCTTTAGCTTAAGATATGGCGATTACGAAGACAGCCAGCGGGTCAGCATATTTTTGTAATTTGAGTGAGACCGCATCTTGTTTTGACGTTAGCCTCAGAGTCAGACTCGGTCGCACACTGGCAGTGTGTAGTATCGTCCTCATTTCCGGCGCTTTCAAACAATCAGCAGCCAGCTTGCCTCAAAGCAAGCTTCTTTAGATTTAGCCATTTCTCCCTAAATTAATGTCTAACTGAGTTACGTTTTGGGGGCCATATTTTCAATTAGCAGATGTACTATTTGAATCGCTATTCCATCTGAAATATTGCCAGTAACCATGTTGTTACAGTAGCTTGTTTCAAAGGGGGTTCATTTGTTTCAAAGGGTGTTCTTAATGAATTATGCAATATGAATAGGCTAAATGCTTAAAAAATATCACTAGAAGGGAAAAACTTAAGAGGACGGACCCACATGCAACCGACGCAAGCAAGCACACCCTCACAATTTCCCCAGAAATGGTATGCTCTCTAGTTTACTTAGTATTATGTTGAATATGATTAAAACCTACAATCACAAGCGTATAGCCTAAGCAAAATATGCATTACCTGTTTTTATATTGGATAAAATATTGAACATGCTATTTTATTAAGTCTACCACTTTTTCTCCTGTAATATTAACGGATATTGGTTACATGTTCGATATAAGGACTGGCTATTGCATTCAAATGTATGCATTGACCTCTGCAGCAATTGAGTCTCCAACGCCAATTGTATACGCTGCTATAGCCTTATTGCTTTTTTCCGGAATATGTGCACGGATTGACCATAAACACAAAATAAAACTTATATCTGAAGTGTTGTTAGTAGACACGTTTTTTGTTGCCGGGTACCATGTTGGATCCTAGTATCGGAGCTCCATTAATGATGTCTTTTAATAGTTCTCATGCCCGCACTTAACTCAGAGTTGACGTACTCCTAGTTGGGTTAACAAATTCAAATCAGCTTTTCTGGAACCAAATTTTCAGAGTTTCCCATTTTAGAGTAACTCAACTCAGAGTTCAGGGTTAGGCTCAGAGTTTGTTAAACCCGCTACCTGGAATACCCCCCTGCTCTCTTGCACTTGTATTTCTGGTTGTTTAAAATGGTAAAATACAAAGTCTAATTTGTAACATTGATCTTGCTTAGGGTGCCAGGAAGTCTACAGTAAATCCTAGAATGAGACAGAAGGGTGTCTCTGCTTTAGTGGTGCTCGATGAAGCTCTTAAATCAGGTTGTGTATTTACTAGTGGTGGGCCGTTTTCGGCGTTAACGTGCTGCATTACAGTTCTTCTAGGTTGCTTTGGGTAATTTCTCAGATCAGAATTGAAGTTCTCAAAGCAGTAAGTGCATTTCTCTAAACAATTCGTACAAATAGCAAAACACTATGGATTACCTGCAAAAGCCAGTCTCTTGCTCAAAATCCTTAGTTCATCTCTCAAAAGTAAATATCTGTGTCAATGAACATGTCAGTGCCATCAAAATGACAAGATTGTGTACGGATAAGGCAGTCAAATTGCTTAGTCGTGTTGTCAATATAACAGTGTACCGTGGAGGGATGTTCTGATGTAAACTATGATTAAAGTTTAAAGACAATTATTGTAAATTGTAGGTTACACCTTAGTGTATGTAGGAGTTTGATTGCAAGAGACTGGACAAGATCCTGACGCTCCTGTCTGTTGGGCCACACATTCTCATACATCTTCTCTTGCGATGCAGCGTGGAAATAATATTTTACTGTGTCTTATCCAGCCTCTGCAGGCATCTGCTGTGATGTCATCACCTGCTGCATCCATGGCAGCCAGTAGGGTCATCTGCGTATGTGGCTGGCGATCATAGACTTTCCATCTCAATGCTGAGAAAAATTCCTCAATGGGGTTAAGGAATGGGGAGTAGGGTGAGAGGAACTCCATCAGCATCCTGTTGTGGGCCGCGAACCAGCCTGATGATGTTGGAGCGATGGAAATTTACGTTGTCCCAAACTATCACGTACTTTGGCAGGGCCTCTCCAATCTGACCCCTCTCTTGTCAGGGACGAGATCCCTGTAGAGTGTCTAAAAAGGTGACAAGACGCTGTGTATTGTATGGCCCAATCATGGGAATATGCGTTAGCACACCATTCACCGAGATAGCAGCACACATGGTTATGTTCCCTCCCCGTTGGCCTGGCACATCAACTGTAGCTCTGTGGCCGATGATATTTCGACCAGGCCTTCTGCGTTTTGTTAGGTTGAAGCCAGCCTCATCCATGTAGATGAAGCAGTGCAGTGGTTCACTTGCTTCCAGTTCCATTATACGCTATATCCAGAAGACACAAAATGAGTTTTATGAATTACATGCATTTTCATTTTGGGCAAGATACAGTTACATCAAATGTATACAGCACATATTGCATCTTCCGTTCTACAGCCATAGCAAATGTGTAAAGGTCACATTTACTATACTGTATATCACCATATGATGTTGTACTGTTGAGGTACAGTTGCTGCATCCTCGTACATGTTTTACCTGTACATACTGGTAGCGCAGCTTCTTCACTCTTTCACAATTTCTTTCGAATGGAACAGTGTACAGCTGCTTCATATTCATTTGGTGTATTTTCAGCACCCTGTCAATGGTTGAGATGCTGACTGTTTGGATGTTTTGAAAGATGTTGTTGTCCTCTATAATGGCACTCTTTATCTACCTTAGTCTTATGGCATTGTTTTCTGCAACCATGGTTGTTTTCATGCAAATAGCCTCCTCCTGTTCAGGTGTGAAAAGGGGCCCTCTACCACCCCGGTGAAGTTGTCTTTCAGTCCTATGTGGAACAAATATAGAAATGCAAAACACTAAGTTGAGTAAGATAAAATGTCACTGTTTACATGTAAATTAGACTTACTGTATGTTGTAAACTAAACTGTGCAACGGAACAAAAATTAGATTACAAGCAACTCAATCACCACCAAGACAAAACTTTTGACACATAGGTTGTCTATGTAGTCCAAATGTTGACTGAGCCTTAGGGGTGGGAAAATAATAAAAACTAGAGTGTACAATTTCTGGGGAAATTGTAGGGTGTGCTTACTTAGATGCAGGTGGGTACGTCCCCCTAAATGTTTCCATTCTAGTGATATTTTCAAGCATTTAGCTTACTCATATTGCATAATTCATTAAGATCCCTCTTTGAAACAAAAGAACCCCCTTTGAAACAAGCTACTGTAACAACGTTGTCACTGGCAATATTTCAGATGGAATCGCGATTCGAACAGTGCCGTCTGCTAACTGAAAATATGGCCCCCAAAACGTAAATAAATTAGACATTAATTTAGGGGCAAAAGATGTTTGCTAGAGGCAAGCTGGCTGCTGATTGTCTGAAAGCACCGGAAACGAGGACGTACTACACACTGCGAGTGCCAGGGCGACCGAGTCTGACTCTGAGGCTAACGTCAAAACAAGATGCAGTCTCACTCAAATTCCAAGTTTGACACAAATCACAAAAATATGCTGACCCGCTGGCTGTCTTCGCAATCGCCATCTTAAGCTAAAGAATTTGGGTAAGACCGCGTCGCATAGATATATATATCTATGGTGTGTACTGTCTTCGATGCCACAGCTTAACTTTATGTCAAAAGAAACGTTCTCATTTCCGGCGCTAATGTAAAACTTGTGTACGTTTTGGGGGGCATATTTTTGTATCCACCACCTGGCTGTGTTCACAATAGTCATATCGTCATAACATTGCCCTCCTTCTGTTTTTTGGTTTAGAATTGATCAAACTATCAAATTACGAAAATACTGACGCTTTCTAGCATGGCTGCCGCCTAAGACTAGGCGGTCTCACGGGCGACCCGCATTCGCTCAAATTGTAAAGACTTTCACGACCTAAATCAAAAATCCGAGATCTCAGTTCCACTCAAAATTGCTTTCTCAACAAAGCCAAATGGTTGGGATTTTTTGGGGGGGGGTATTTTTCACTCATAATCTAAACTCCAATTTGCGTGCTTTTACGAAAATACCACTATGACGCTTTCTAGCATGGCTGCCGCCTAAGACTAGGCAGTCTCACGGGCGACCTGCATTTGATCAAATTGCAAAGACTTTCACAACCTAAATCAACTCAAAAATCCACGATTTCAGTTCCACACGAAATTGCTTTCTCAACAAAACCCAACGGGTGGGATTTTTCACTCATAATTTTAACTCCAATTTGCCTGCTAGAACGTCTCTATCACTATGTATCCATGCCTCGTTGCTAGAGTGTTCTGACGCAGTGACGTAGTCTAGAACTGAGTACCCTTTGCCGACAAAATAAACTTTATGCCACTAAAACGTTGTATGGTCCTAAACTGTGCAACGGAACGTAAATTCTGATACAAGCAACTCAATCGAGACCAAGATGAAACTTTTGACATCAACGTTTTCTATGTAGTCCAAATATTGACCGAGCCTTAGGGGGGCAATAATAATAAGATGAAGATATATGTGAGATAACAAAGGATGTGCTGACGAAGTTGTGGCACACCCAATAATAATAATATATATGTGAGATAACAAACGTTGTGCTCACCCACACACCCAATAAGTATACAGTATTACAGTACAGTGCCTATTGTTAGATTACATACCTGTTCTCTCACGAAAAGTCTGAATGATTGAGGACACAGTTGTTCTCCCAACATTTGGCTGCACCCTTCGACCAGCCTCAGCCATTCTAAGCCCATGATTGAGAATGTGGTCTACAAGTGTGGCTCTTATCTCATCAGTAACGCGCATATGTCCTCTGCCTCTTCCTCTGTTTTGCCTCCCAACTCCTCCGCCACGCAGCCTCACTCCTCTTCTTCTCTCTGGCTGTTGACCCCGTCCATTTCCTTGTCCTTCCATTGTCAGACATTGTAACATTGTGTTGTGCTCCAGCTATATATACTGGCAAGTTGATGGTTCATGAGATTCACCTGGTTCAATATTCACCTGAGAGCAATTTACTAATTCAGGACAGATTTAGATCAAAGTCTATGGAAATGTGTAGAAATATGCTTGACATATTATGACGACTTGTTCAACCATTTTGCAAGTAAAGACTTATGCAATGAAATAATGCCTAAATGTTGTGGGGGGTGAGGCTATTCAACAGAGACCCATTATAATACATTTTGATCAACGTGACAAAAGCAATTGATAATATAGGAAACAGCAGAGAATTTTACATAATACTTTGCATGGATGTACCAAAGCATTTGCAACTTCAAAGAAATGAGCAACTGCTTTTTTGATGTGCACAAGTGAAACAATGATGTGAAGATTGAACACATAGTTTTGAGAATTTCAATTCTGATCTGAGAAATGTACCAAAGCGACTGAGAAAAACTGTAACGTGAGACCCTTATCGGGCGATAAAAAAGTATAGCCGTTAATCTATTCTCAAAGTTGGGTTGGGAGCTGGGTCTATACTCAAAAGCTATGATAACTTTCACCTTGATATTTTTGCGCGGATGTTTACCTTAGCCAAATTGCACGCCACCATTTACCAAGCCTGCAGTAATGGATGCCTGATCAAATTATACGTTTCAATATAAGTTTGTGGTTCAACAGGACACAGCCAAGACGCTGCGCTCTTCTAAACTGATCCACACCTTGAGGATTCATTGATTTGAGGATCTGTCAGATTGTGTCCTGTTGAACCACAAATCGAATTTGAAGTAGAGAGCATACAATTTCTGGGGAAATTGTGAGGGTGTGCCTGCTTTTCCGTCCCTTTAAGTGTTTCCCTTCTAGTGATATTTTCAAGCATTTAGCCTACTCACATTCTATTGCATAATAATTCATTAAGAAACACCCTTGGAAAGAAGCTACTGTAACAACGTTATCACTGGAAATATTTCAGATGGAATCGCGATTCAAACAGTAGCCTAGCTCTATGTCTGCTAACTTATGACATGCCCCCAAAAACGTTAATAAGCTTGACATTTATTTAGTGGAAAATCGCTCATGCATAAAAAGCTCAATAGCGATCATTGTCAGTAACAACGCAAAATGCGATATAGCCCTTTGTGGAGAAGCTGTCCCGGTAAATTGTATACTATGTTCGTCTTGGTGGCGATCGTTGGTTGAACGTTTCGTTGTACGGTTTAGGCTGAAATTAAATATTGCTTTCATGAACAGATTGAAGTTTAGGCTGTGTCAATGAAGTTTGGGTTAGTAGTCAGACAGTTTCACCTATTGAAATACTTTTGGTTTAAGGGAGTGCCGAACATGTTCTGTCGCCGTTTGACTTCCTACTGTAAACAGCTGTGGATGTTTTTGTTAGCTACACAGTGTCTCGCGTAGGCTACAGCGTTGCAGTACTGGTTTGAAATCACAGGTAATGATTATTTCACCAACAAATCGTTTACTTGTAATCTAATGTCATAATAAATCGTACAACGAAAATGTATTTGTGAGTAATGTTTATTTTAACGATTGACGATGCATCATAGACGCTGTAGTATGTGTTGCCCGGCAACATAGGCTAATGTCATGATGCTAATGCTTCAGTGAAATAGTAGACTACCGTTTCCGAAAGTAGATGTAGTTCCTCAATAATATCATCTTATATTGTACATTACACTTCACAATTGTGTTTCATATCACAAAGTAAAATTTGTAAATAGTTATCACCCTGGCCTCTTTGCTTGTGGCGTTTCTGCAGCTGCCTTGCAGTAGCGTTAAAGCTATAGTTAGCCTAGCTATCTCCCAGAAGTTAACAAGCTGCTAAACTAATGTTCTGCTAGAGGTAGTCACGCGTGTTTCGTGACGTTAGTAGCGTCAGTGACTGTGGCTAGCAAGTTAGCCAGGTAAATAAAAAGACAAGCAACTCAATGGCTACCAACTTTTGACATTACGTTTTCTAAGTAATCAAAATATTGACGGATGCTAGGGGGGCGGCACGATACCATCTTTGCTGTGCAACAGTATTCTATGCACGTCGTATCTAATGCGTCGTTGCTAACATGTGCCGAAGCTGTGACGTAGGCTATTATAACTGAGTAGTCTATCCCTTTGCCGACAAAATCAACTTTATGCCACAAAAACGTTGTATCCTCCTAAACTGTGCAATGGAACGTAAACAAAAGTAATGCCAACGCAATCGAGACCAAGACGAAACTTTTGACACTGTCGTTTTCTATGTAGTCCAAATATTGACCGAGCCTTAGGGGGGCAAAAAGAATAAATAAATATATATGTGAGATAACAAAGGTTGGCTCTGGCGAAGCCCGAGCACACCCAATTACCCGTAGATGTCACCAGCGATATCCTTGCATATGTCCATTGCATTGTCCTGATGCACAAAAGCTATATCACCTCAACCAAATAAGTATGTTTCCTTCTGAATAGGCCCAAATCACGGCAATGTCTTTACAAAGTCCGAATGCTTATTACAATCTGGTGATTTGGGGCTAAAATTAGGAGTCGGCCTAGGCAGCCTATTTTCTTATTGCTGAATCCTATTGAAAAGTATAATTCAGCCTTTTTTATCGCAAATTTACGACTTTTAATCTCAGAATATTACCACTCCGGCTCAGATTTTTCTTTACCTATCTGGCCCTAATACGCCGTCGTAGAAGTTTACCTCAGTTAAATACGTGAAAAAGATATTAGGCTTTTTTCACTCGCCATTACAACTATTCTCTCGCGCACCCCAATTTGGGAACCACTGATCTAGATTAATTCCAAGATTACAGTGAGATGAATCTAGATTTAAAAAAAAATCTATGCCCACCTCTAGTATTTACTCTTTAGAGACTTCACTTCAACCACTGGAGCAGATCATCTAGAAGGGTTAAATGTTACTATCTTTAACAAAGGAACGTAGAAATAACAAGGCACATTGAACGTTGACAAATAAAGTTTATTGGACTACATTCAAAATATCAAAAGAACATAATTTAAAAAACAATCCTGTTGCCTTTTATACAAATCATCACAACGTGTATGAAATTCTGGACATGCACTACGTGAGATTAAATTATACATGTCAGGTATTAATTATGCATAACTTGCTGGGTTTCAGATCTGTATGGACTGTCAGCTGCCATTCCCTATAAACCATAATATGACGGATACCAACACTGTCCTGTTCAGATAAATATACTAACTAACCTTAAATAACTTTGCAAGGGACACAATTCCATAGATAATTACTGGTTTGACTCTGAAAGACGGACAGGTCCTTACTGTGGTGTGGCGGCATGTTGGAGAGGGAAGGAACATAAATCACAGTCAGACATTTCTGGGATTTAAGCCAATGGTGTCTACCATTACCGAGAGGTATATTTAACAATCTCTGCAAACAGAAGTTCCTCATGAATTCTCTTTTACAATTTAAACTGACACATATCATGAAGGTTATTACATAACCACATTCAACAATGATAGTAAATATATACATTGTGAAAATAACATTCTATAGAGCGCATTTTTAAGTAAATCCATCTGAGCATCAGAGCCATGTTGGTAGACCAATTGTGTGCTATAAATGCTGCACTAAAATATCTCAGTCTCTCATGCCAGACAGACAGCCAATCACAGACATCATAATAATAATGTTACACAGTTGTTAAGGACACAAACATCTTAATGTAACTAACTATTCCAGCCAGCGGCTGCCAAACATGTTTACAAAACATCTTGCATAACATCTTACCCCCCAACACTTCTCCTAGACACTATCACCCAGTCATTCAGTTATTCAATCACTGAGACATCCATTTACCCAGTCAGTCACCCATTTACTCAGTCACTCATTCACACATCTACCAAGTCACTCATTCACACAGTCACACATCTACCAAGTCACTCATTCACACAGTCACACATCTACCAAGTCACTCATTCACACGGTCACACATCTACCAAGTCACTCAGTCAGCCAGACACCAAGGCAAGATGTCCTGTAAGTAAATTGAAATCTCCCCAGCCCCTATTCTGCTGTGATCCAGGGCAGGTCCTTGTGAGCTAATGCATAAGGTTGTGCCCTGATGATGCAGAGAATGAAGTCACACTGAGAAGATGTCATAAGCAGGTGGAGGGCATCAGACCCGCAGACAGGAGACAGAAATCCAGCTCAGCCCTGAACAAACAAGGAAGGTTCCCCACGGATACACCCTCTTCAGACTACATTAACTATTTGCCAAGGGGATTGACTGCAAGTCAATACTAGAATTAACAGTAACTCTTCAGTATGATGCAGGGCCCCTACAGTCGTGGCCATAAGTTTTGGCAATGACAAATGTCGTGTTTTGTAAAGTTTGCTGGTTCAGTATATTTGAGGAAAATGTTTTTACATGTTTCTATAGAATACTAGAATCACAATAAGGCACATTTCATATTTCTTAAAGATTTTTGGGGGTGAACATTTTAAATGTATGCAAATAGTCCCCTCTTTTACAGCAGTCAATCTGCTCTTAAAATCCAATCAGAATGATAGAGTGATTTCACCTGGCTAGAACTAGTTCACACTTTCCCCTGTGCTGATATGACATTTTATGCCAAGGCCCAGCAAGCTTTGCAAACACAAAATGTATGTTGATCCCAATACTTTTGGCCACGGCTTTATACTCTGTCTTGGAAAAAAACTGATGTAGTACAACCAGCATCCAGCCATGAAGCTACCGTAGATGCATCAGGACGCTGTAGGAAACATATCACAGCAACACCAACACACATTGATGTCAATGACACGTCCTTTGGTGAGAGACTGAGGCTGTGATGGAGGTTGATATCACCATGGACTGCTACAGCATGGCAATGCCTATGTCCTTGCCATGTCCAACCGATGTTCAGGCAACCCCAATGAACATTTGTCATGCTAACAATCCATGTTTCTCATGGTCCTTACTGTGAAAACCATGTTTCTGCACTTCTCTTTAGAGAGCCCTTGTTCAGTATCACAACGGACCACCACAGCTTGGTCATCAGGAAACGTTCTAGAAAGGGCACTGTTTGATTAATATAATACATCCCAGCAACCCCTCCCCTCTCCATACATCCCAGCACCCCCTCCCCTCTCCCCCTTCATACATCCAAGCACCCTCTCCCCCTCCATACATCCCAGCACCCCCTCCCCTCTCCCCCTCTATACATCCAAGCACCTCCTCCCCTCTCCCCCTCTATACATCCCAGCACCCCCTCCCCTCTCCCCCTCCATACATCCCAGCACCCCTTCCCCTCTCCCCCTCCATACATCCCAGCACCCCCCACCACCACACACACCCCACTTCCTCCCCTATCCCTGACGGGACAGGATATTTCAGTCTCAGTGCTTAAAGAGACCATTACTAGTGGTCAACATCAGTGATGGTCACCGAGGAACCAAACTGCAAATCTTTCTCTTAAAGAATGTAAAAATATTTTTTTTTAACCTTTTGATTTGCAGTCAAACTCTACCACTGAACTACACCTATCCTTGTTACCAGAAATGTTGCATCGATGTCCCGCCAGTGTGAGAAGGAGTTCTCATGTGTGTCTGTGTCACGGTTAATTAACGCTTTCAGTGGCATCCTCCATGATTACATCAGGCTCTCGGATGTGGGTCTGCCATCTTCTCCGTGCTGCTCCACATCTCCATTCCCTCTCTGCCCGTTAACGTGCACTGACACCAGCTCCCGGGGCAGCGGCGACACCGGGTTTACCCTGTCAAGTCCGAGCCGGCTCCCGGCCCCTGGCAGCGCCAGCATCTGCCCAGAGATGGGGCTCCTGGGCTGGGAGGGGGCTGACAGCATGGACCCGCTGGCCCAGTCAGGCTCCAGGTTCGTACCCCCTCCTGTGCCTCCTACGGCCCCCCCCACCAGCCCGGCTGACACAGCGGGGGGAGGGGGTAATGGAGGACAGGGTTTGCAGGCTGCCGTTCAGGTACGCTTGGTTGGAGGCACAGCCTAGGTGGGGCCGGTAGTTGTAATAGGCTCGCCAGCCCTGCTTTCTCTTCTGGTGACACTGGCAGTGCAAGATGCGGATGAACGCCAGCTTGAACTCACGGCTGTAGCAGGGGTAGATGATGGGGTTCAGACAGCTGTTGAAGTAGCCCAGCCAGAAGATCACCTTGAAGAAGGTTTTGGGGGGCCGCAGGTTTGCGTTGAAAGAACCTGAGGACGATATAGGACTGTCAGAAAACAGAACAGGCCAGAACACTATCCATTTCTAGTTATCTTACCATATTTCAATGCATTGAGCCAAATTTTGTTTTCTACCTTTCTTCTGCAGTGGTAAATATGACTCTGTGTGAAACCGTGTGCCAACTCATCTCCCTCAACATGTTGTGGTTTGATTAATCCGCAGCAGAAGCAAGAGGAAGCCAGTACAACCTACAAGCAATACCAGGCTGCAGTACCAGGCTGCAGCACCAGGCTGCAGTACCAGGCTGCAGTACCAGTCAGCAAGATTGTCCGGAGTGTTCGTCACTGCAGAGTGTCGTTTTAAGCACCACTAGGTGGCAAACTGAAGTTTGCTGATCAGAGGCCGTACACAGCTGAGAGACAGAGAGACTGGCTGCATTATTCTGATGACAAATAAAGCGTAAGAGGTATGGAGCTAGAAAGCTGACAAAAGTATCTGAATTTGAATATGAAAGATCTGAAATATTTGTATGTCGAATTTCATAAAACTGAAATATTTTACTGTTGAATATATAATATCTGAATTATTTTTTATGCCGAATTTAACAAAACTGAATTATTTTGGTCCAGAAATTCTGAATTCAGATTGCGGAAATTCAGATTGCGGAAATTCAGATGGCGGAAATTCAGACTGCGGAAATTCAGATTTTGTCTGAACTAGGCCAAAGGTGAAACAGCTTGCTTTACAGGGAAAAGTAGACGATTTCAGAACGACCGAACTTTACCTAAGAACAAACTGAGTTTCTAGTTGGAAGAAGACCCAGATAGCACACAGCTCTACGTAGACTATACTATGGATGTAGTATGGAGATCGTTGGTATTTGATCGAAACTGACTTCCCTGATGATGTGTGGACGATTAATCAAAGCTACACCACCAGGCCACACTACAGATATATGCTGTTAACCAGATATACAACGCCTTTATATCTATGCTGTTAACTAGCCTACTATGTCCGATCTCTCAGACAGCAACTATTTCACTATCTATAACCGATCTGAAATGTCACTTAGCAAATGAACATATATAGGCTGAACATTGACTTTGATATGAATATAAGGAGACAATGAAAAACAATATGCTTGACCACCCAAAATTGGCTATTAGCAATAGTAGCTAGCTAGCGTTACTTGATTCAACCTGGATTTTCTGTTTGGGTATTATAATGAAGAGACACAATTCAAGTTCATGATTTTATATCAGGCTGGATGTTGATGCCATCAAGCTCTTAAAAGAACTCCAACACAGAAAAGAGAACAACGGAACAGAAACATAAATATATAGGCTACAGCTTTGCCAGTTGTTCCGCGTCTTCCATCGGTCTCCGCCGCCCTCCGACTCCGTCTCGACTCACTTGGTTACAGTAACTGCCGATTTTGGCATAGGAGTTTTTACAAGGTTTTCATAAGCACTATACCTCGATTTGGCTTCATACTGTTCCTCCAACGAGCAACTCTTAGCTTTTGTTCTGAGGTCAAATTTGGTCGTTCTGAAATTGTCTACTTTTCCCTGTGAAAGCAAGCTGTTTCACCTTTGGCCTAGTTCAGACAAAAATCTGAATTTGCGCAGTCTGAATTTCCGCCATCTGAATTTCCGCAATCTGAATTTCCGCAATCTGAATTCTGAATTGCTGGAACTAAATAATTCAGTTTTGTTAAATTCGGCATACAAATAATTCAGATATTATATATTCAACAGTAAAATATTTCAGTTTTATGAAATTAGACATACAATTATTTCAGATCTTTCATATTCAAATTCAGATACTTTTGTCAGCTTTCTAGCTCCATAAAGAGGGGGCTATGTGCCATCTGTCTGTCAGTTCTCACATACTATGGCCTCAGAGATTCAAGGAATGTGTGTGTGTGAGTTTGTGTGTGTGTATAGAAAAGATGACAGTGGTTCCCCGGTGTTCTGACTTGATTATACTTGCTTGACTATACTTGCCCCTCCCCCCCAAAGTAGTGAGGTACTCTGCTGCACCCAACAGCAAGGTGACCTCCATTGTTCCAGCCCCCCGACCTCATGAGAATAACACTCATAAAACTGCAGACACGGAAAATCTAAATCAGCGCCAGTCTCTCAGCCTGTCATTGTCCTGGCCTGCAGAGACCCCATTAGCACAGAGACACCATGAACCACCCCTCTGAGAATCTATTTTCCCATCTTCTCCTTTCTCCCCAAGACCAGAGTCATCCCCCTCTACACTCCATCTCAAAGAGCAGTCTCCTCTCCTCCTTTTGCTCAAGGAGCACAGCCATCCCCCTCTCCACCTCCGTCTTAAAGGTCAGTCATCCCCCCACAGTGCAAGACTCTTCCTTGGTTTGTACAGAGACTAATCCCCTGAGATCAGCCCTCAAGGAAAACATTTTTTCCTTTCTCTCTCTCTGAGTTCCTTTCGCTGTCTCTCACAGTCTCTCCGTGTGTCTCATTCTCTTTTTCCACTCCATGACACTTTCTCCCTCTTTGATTCTCCTTTTCTCTGTAAACCATCACATCCTCTTTTTTGGCCCCTTCTGGACTCTGCATTGTGGGTAATCATCGGCTGTGGTATGTCTCACCCTTCTGCCATTCAGCAAACTAACAGCAAAGATGAGCTGGCATGCCTTCCTGATTGAGTTTGCGGATGGAAGGGTGGGGGTGGAGAAAGGAGGGGGTGTACAGCCAAAGAATTATAGCAGCATTTTCTTAGAAGAGAGTCATATTTCAAACTTCCAATATGTGAAGTCGGCAGCTACTCTCAGACTGGCTTAGGGAGCAACTGCAGTTTTTCCTCTCCCGTAGAACTTTGCTGCCACTCCTCTTTACAGAAATTGGTCCTCATCTACACCTGCTTCTCCATCTGCTACAGAGCACCTCCACCTGCTGCTCTATCTGCTCTATCTGCTACAGAGCACCTACACCTGTACCTCTATCTGCTCTATCCGCTACAGAGCACCTCCACCTGTACCTCTATCTGCTCTATCTGCTACAGAGCACCTCCACCTGCTGCTCTATCTGCTCTATCCGCTACAGAGCACCTCCACCTGTACCTCTATCTGCTCTATCCGCTACAGAGCACCTTCACCTGTACCTCTATCTGCTTTATCCGCTACAGAGCACCTCCACCTGTACCTCTATCTGCTCTATCCGCTACAGAGCACCTCCACCTGTACCTCTATCTGCTCTATCTGCTACAGAGCACCTCCACCTGCTGCTCTATCTGCTCTATCCGCTACAGAGCACCTCCACCTGTACCTCTATCTGCTCTATCCGCTACAGAGCACCTTCACCTGTACCTCTATCTGCTTTATCCGCTACAGAGCACCTCCACCTGTACCTCTATCTGCTCTATCTGCTACAAAGCACCTCCACCTGCTGCTCTATCTGCTACAGAGCACCTCCACCTGTACCTCTATCTGCTCTATCCGCTACAGAGCACCTTCACCTGTACCTCTATCTGCTTTATCCGCTACAGAGCACCTCCACCTGTACCTCTATCTGCTCTATCTGCTACAGAGCACCTCCACCTGCTGCTCTATCTGCTACAGAGCACCTCCACCTGTACCTCTATCTGCTCTATCAGCTACAGAGCACCTCCACCTGCTGCTCTATCCGCTACAGAGCACCTCCACCTGCTGCTCTATCCGCTACAGAGCACCTCCACCTGCTGCTCTATCTGCTTTATCCGCTACAGAGCACCTCCACCTGCTGCTCTATCTGCTACAGAGCACCTCCACCTGCTGCTCTATCTGCTAGAGAGCCATTATCCATTATCTGTCTACAGAGCAGCTCTACCTGAAAAAGACATACATTCATCTGACAGTATGATGCAAACAGTAGCGGTTCTAGGTACGGGCGAACCGGGCAGCCGCCCTGGGCGGCATGAAGAGAGGGGCGGCTTTCTCAGGCATTTTTTAGTTTGGCGCTCTCTGCTGGCATAAAAAAAGTAGCGCGTTTGTGTGTTCACACCTATTGTTGTGCTGTTTACTTGGTTGGGGGGGGTTTGGGGGGCGGCAAGGGTTAAGTTCCCCCCCGGGGTGAACCTTGCTAGGACCGCCACAGGATGCAAACACATGCGTGCAGGCAGAGGGTACACTGAGAATACACACACACGTATGCGGTGTCCACCGAATGTGTCTTTGCATTTTCTCTGTCCATGTTGTTCTCTCTCCCAGGGCAACCTGGAGGAGTAGGCAGTCATATCAATGGTATTCTGGGCCTGTTCAGGAACAGGGCAGGAGACAGATCTGTTCGGTTTTCTATTGGGGTTCTTTGTGGAGGAAACCCATGTGAGCACAGGGAGAACATGCTAACTACACACAGAAAGGCCAAGGAGATAACCCACCTGAGCACCAACAGGCCTGGGGAGAACATGCCCCCAGTGCCAACAGTGGTTCATGTGGGAATATAACATCCATCCAAGTCGCTCTGTATAAGGCCGTCTGCTAAATGACTAAACGTAAACCAAGTACCTAACTGTGAGGCTGCAGTGGAAAGCACCTGGTTATCTGTCTTCAACTTAAGACACTCTTAGATGCAGGTTTCCAGACACTGTTAGAAACCCCTGACTGCACTAAATCACTCTTCCAAATTAGAGTCATGTTAATGGTTTTTCAGCTGAGTGGGTCATTAACAGCTATTCAGCGGGAGTCCTGGAAACCAGCCCAGAAGTGTCCGCAGTCTCAACTCTTTAGACGGGCTGCCCAGAAGTGTCCGCTGTTTCAACTCTGCAGACAGGCTGCCCAGAAGTGTCCGCTGTCTTAACTCTGCAGACAGGCTGCCCAGAAGTGTCCGCTGTCTTAACTCTGCAGACGGGCTGCCCAGAAGTGTCCACTGTCTCAACCCTGCAGACGGGCTGCCCAGAAGTGTCCACTGTCTCAACCCTGCAGACGGGCTGCCCAGAAGTGTCCACTGTCTCAACCCTGCAGACGGGCTGCCCAGAAGGTCCAGAAGGACCAGTCTCAGAAGGACCAGTACACTCAGACAGAATCAGTTATCTGAGGCTTGAATATGGAACCACACCATGTTTCTATGCTGGTGGGGACTCATGGACGTCACAAACTCTGTCTTTCACTCTCTTTCTGTCTGCCTCTCTATGTCGCTCTACGTCTCCTTTTGATTCTTTGATTCAGAGTCTGCTCTAAGATAATTGGACTTCCAACAAGAACTCTCTCCTCCATCCACGACCAGCAAACACTCCGGTTAACCAACAGAATTATGCAGGACCCCTCACACGCTCTACACCCCGCCTTTGAGTGGCTCCCCTCAGGGCGCCGACTACGCTGCCCCGGCTGCAGGACACAGAGGAGAAAAGCAACCGTTGTTCCCAAGGCTGTTCACCTCCTCAACTCCTCCTAAACCCCCCACCCGGGCTCGTGCCCCCCCCACATGGACTGGTGAAGCCGTGAACTCTGTTTTGCCCTCTCACTCCCATTAACTGTTACAACACAAGTACCTCGCTTCAATTCATCTCAATAATTGTATTATGACCAGCATGGTATTTTATTTATCTATTTAATTGATTGCACTTTATATTTCTGTCATATTTGACCCATTTTACACTGTTGAGAGTCAGGTCTCCATTTATAAACATGCACTTTGCATATTTTATACATATTTATATATATTTGTGTATTTGTAGACACCTGTGCTTGTGTGTATTGTCTGCCAGGTAGCAACGCTGTGTTTTTGTTTGTTTTTGTTTGTTTTATGTTTGGACATGGCCTTGTCCTTTGTAATGCTGCTGCTCTATGTGCCTTCAATTGCCCCCTGGGGACAAATAAAGTTTTTTTTGAATTTTGAATTTGAATTTGAATTTGAATTCCATTTTCTTTATTTACCTGTATTAATTGACCACTTAATCTCTTAGTGTTGTCTTTCCCAGTATTCTCAGTCTTTATACTGTGGCTGTTGTAGGGGAGAGAGGGGGTGTAGGGGGGGCAAGACAAGGAGTAGGGGGAGAGCGGCGTGATGGGGAGAGAGAACGGGGAGTGTAGGGCAGAGAGAAGTGATGTAGAGGAGAGAGGGGGTATAGAGGGGAGAGAGGGGGTAGGGTAAGGAGAGGAGAGGGGCATGTAGGGGAGAGATACGTGGTGTAGAGGAGATAGGGGGGGGTAGGGAGGGGGTAGGGAGGGGTGGGAAGAGAAAGACAGAGGGTTTCTGAGAGGGTCTGGCATCTCTGCCACATTCCTCAGTCCTTCCGCTGTGGCAGACAGCTATCCCACAATACCACTGCCCTCACAGCTCACTGGAGAATTATGGTCGGTTAAGCAGGCTGAACTTTCCAGGAGAACTTATATTCCTACTGACTGGTGGGAATTAAAGGTACTCTTTTACAACAGCTGTATAGACTGGGGAATAGGGAAATAACCCAAAACTTGAAACACAATAAATCTATGAACTTTGTGGTCTCCCTGCTCTGCCAGTAGTCCCTCTTTTAGTCCAACCAAGACCTTCACCTGAGAACTTCTCCTCATCCTCATCCTATGGTCACCTATCTCTTTCTCCTTCCTCACACCGTTCAGTGTGTGTCCCTTAAGGCACTGTCACACCATAACAATCTGGTCGACGTTCTATGACGTTAGAGGAAACGTTGGTAATCGTCCATTGTCGCTGGTATAGCGCTGGTATATCGCCAGAAGAGCATTGTGTGGACGCTGGTGATGCTGGTAATCGTCGGTAATCATCGGTGATCGGCGGAGAACATGCACAAAAGTTCTGAAGGAGACCAGCGTTCTTCAACGTTTAATTTTAAACGCTGAAGAACGTTTGACTAACGTTGCAGGCGTTACCCTAGCGTTACTTTGTTGTTATTCATCATTTGCTCTGTGGTGAACAACTCACTCACTAGTAGCAGAAGCCCCGCTCGCACCCTTATGTAGTAGTAGACGGCATGATGTTTGCTGTCCAGAACAAATGAATCCACTGATTTTCCAGTGTTTTATACCCGTTTGACCATAAAACCCAAACAGGGGCAGGGGGCCAAGGCCTGGAGGCTGATCTAGAACCAGGCTTGTTCCCAGCCAGAACCTGAGATTCACAGTCAGTTTCCCCTCAAACATGGCACCATCAACAATCTGGAGTCAGGCCAGTGGCAGATTTAGGCAGAGGCAACATGGGCAGCTGCCCAGGGCGGCATCTTGCTGGGGGTAGTACAGGGCACCCTCACCAAAAAGAGAAATCAAAATGGTGAAGTGTGTTGAATAGTTTTGAATCGCTGATTTGCATCTCACGTCAATTATAAAATGTTACCGTGTGGGACTGTGAGTCACAGTGGGCGCCCTGATTCTAGTTTGGGAGCTAAGCAGGGTACCGCAGCTCTAGTTAGAAGTACGAGATGGAAAGGGGGGCGGGGACAGGTTGGCCTCAGGTCTCCCTACTGGAAGCCCGAGGTAGGAATCTATCAAATAGTGCACCTCTCAATTTGTACAGTAATGCAACTAAATTAGTCAAATATAACACACTATGAAATGCTACCAAATAAAACACATACAATTCATAATACTGTGAATATAGGCCTACAGTTGTACAGACATATTGATGCATTTCTTTCTGGTTTGTGCAAAATCGTTTAGAATACTATAAAAACAGTCTGCACACCACCAAGGTGAATTGGTTGGTTCAGCATTGACTCTTGATAGACAGTGTTGGGGATCATATAGTAATGTTATAATTATTTATTTGTGTTGGGGGGCCTTGCGGGTTGTTTGCCCAGGGTGCCATACAAGCCTAACCCGCCATTGAGTCAAGCTCAGCGATCAGTTCTGACAGAGACACCATGACCCTGGTGATGACTTGACAATCAGCCAGTTTCAACAGCAACAAGGTTGGCCAATTCAATAACATGAGAGTTCACGGTGGACTGCTACATTCTTAGGCTGTGCTCGCTAACGGTCGCTTTGGACGAGCATAAAACAAAGCTCCGTAAGCTTCTGTTTGAAACCCTACAACAAATGCTTATTTCTGGTTCGGTCTTTCAATGTGTATTCATTATACAAAGTATCAATTCTGGTTAAAATAGTGACTGTGATATCCCAGTGAGCCAGATCATGTATCTGTGTGTGTACGCGCGCATGCACGCACGTGCGTAACAGGTGATAACGCTTACTTTAGACTATCCGTTCACCTGTCATTGTAAACTCTATCTGGTCAATCAATCTGGACTTTCACGGCAAATCTAATTATGTGAATTATACCAAAACGTTAGTAAATAACTGTTTTAATGCGGAGATTAAATATTGAGGTGCTGAACAGATTCGGTGTTCAAAAACATGTCGTCAACCACAAACCTACCGATGGGCAGCGCGAGGAAGAACGGCAGCCAACAGAGGATGAACATGCCCACCACGACACCGAGCGTCTTAGCAGCTTTCTTCTCCCGGGAGAACTTGAGAAACTTGACGGTCAGCGCGCTCCGCGTCTGTCCCTTTCCCGTCCCGCAGTACTCCTGCAGCCTCGCACCCTTGCAGTGTATCCGAAGCGTAAACTCATTGGAATCCGTGCGCTCTTTCATGACTCCTGCTTCCAGGTTCTTAGTGGTCCGTTTGGCTACAATGTACACGCGGCAGTACATGGCCAGAATTACCGCGAGGGGAATGTAGAAGGATCCGAGTGAAGAGAAGAGCGCGTAAAACGGTTCCTCGGTGATTGGGCAAACGGTGTCGTCCTCGGACTGCGGTTGCTTCCAACCGAGAAGCGGTCCGATGGAGATGACGGTGGCCAGGACCCAAACCCCGAGCATGGCCAGCAAGGCCCGCTTCTCAGTCACTATACTGGGGTACTGCAGCGGGTAGCGCACCCCGATGTAGCGGTCTATGGAGATGACGCACAGGCTCATGATGGACGCGGAGCAGCACAACACGTCCACCGCGGCCCAAATGTCACAGAAGATCCGTCCGAACACCCAGTAATCCAGAATCTCCAGGGTGGCGGACACAGGGAGTACCGTGGTCCCCAGGAGCAGATCAGCGATGGCCAGGTTGATGATGAAGTAGTTGGTCGGTATGCGCAAATGTCTGTTACACACAACAGACAGTATCACGAGGATATTCCCCACGATAGCAAACACTATGAAGGCACCAAGGATCATACCCACAGGCACGGCGCGTGTGAGGTCCAGTGGGCTCGCAACGGTGGAACGGTTGGAGCTATTCCCAGACTCCAGCAACGTTGCCGGGGCCTGTGCCATCGAGGACAGCTCCGTGGAACCGTTATTCCAGAAGTTTGCAGCATCTTCGATGTCAAAACTCATTTTGATAAACGTTATCCGCCATGCCAGATAAAAGTTGGCAGAATCAGCTGATAACAACACAAACAACGTTCCAAGGGTTATTTTTACCCTTAATGCATAGCAGGGAGAGAACTCTCCGTATAACCTTTTATGGTGCGTCAGTCCCACTGACAGCTCTGACTAAAACTGCACTTTGTAATTTGATTGTGCAATGCAGGACTGCTGTTACTTTCGAGACTATACTATCTCTCTGTCTCTTTCTCGCTCTGTCTCTCTCTCGCTCTGTCTCTCTCAATCTATCTATCTGTTGTCCTCTACTCCGCAGCTATCCAGTGAGGTGAATAAAAACTGCGGACACGCCGCACCCGTGACCCCTCCCTTCCTACCTTCCTACCGGGGTTCTAATCTCTCCCTAATTGCCCCTGAACTACATTCTACATGCTCGCGCCCAACCCAAATTATCCTGTCTAGTGGTCGTGGGTAGCCGGAGAGCATTGGAAGATTCGTCGCTTTTGATAGGTAATTTAAGTCGCATGCTGGCAAATAGAGCGCGCCTGTAATCCTCCCGTATCACTCTATTTCGAGAGCCGTAAGCAATGTGTGCCACGGTGAGCACGAGCAAACAACAGTAACTATTTGCTTGTTGCCACGGTATGGAACCAATGGTTTCAAGTCTGCCAAGACACGCGTGCACGTCAGAGACACACACCCGCCGTAGAAAATATTGGGTAACCTTTAACAAAAAAGGGCTGCAGCAGGGGCGATTCTAGGATCAGACGTTTAGGTTTGCTCAGCCCCCAATGAGAATGTGACATAAAAATACAGTGTCTTGCAAAACCCCTTTGTTAATAAATCCCTAATTTCACTCGATAACAATTAATAAATGTATTTGTTATTATGCAAAATATTGAATGAATGAAAAAATTATGGATGTTCCTTTCTTCATGAACTACCAGCATCAAACGATAATAAACGATAATAATTTTTGAGCACCCCTAAAAAGGGTCTAAAACCCCACTGGGCTGCAGAATGTTGGTTCTGTCATAACCTAATTTATTACGCACTCGGCGTATTTTCAGAAACTACATTAAGGTAGACAGAAGCGTAGCGTACACTCACATTCACTATTAATCAACAACAAGGTAAACATAAATATCTCAGAAATTAATTGTGTAAAGGAGAGAATCACAACACTAAATCCCACCCCAGAGGCTGGTACTAACCAATGGCAGTTTGGCAAAATATGTAAACAAATCGCCTGTTATGACATAAAGTAATTCAATCCATTAGCAGCGTCCCGGAGAAGTCGAGGTTTATCCAGCAGAGTTGTGCAGGCGCTCTGCAAATCAGATGATGCTTCTTATAGGACTATTCAGATATCACGTGAAGTTGCTGATACTGTCATGACACACTCTCACACACACACGCACACACACACACGCACACACACACAATTCATACAAGCTATTTGGCAGGCATGTGGTATTAAATCTGATTGTGAAGATTGGGTTGTTTTCAGAAGCTGCCTCAGCTTTAACATCTGGGTGCTTCCTTTCTCCTTCGAAAACACACGTATGAACAGCTGAGATTGTCTCTTCTCCTTCCTGGCCTGACAGAACCACCAATCTGAGGAAACATGTTCAACCAACCAAGAAGATCAGAATTTAAACAATACTGGCCTAATTAAACCACACATAGACACACACACACACACACAAAGAAACACACATGCACACCCACAGAGACATGCACACACACACACAGAGTCAGACACACACACACATACAGTCTTAACACTGATTCAAGGGGTTGATGGGAGAGGATAAGGGAGTGAAGGGTTAAGATGAGGGGGTGAGGGGAAAAGGGACAGAGGGTAAAGGGTGAGGGTAAGAGTGTGAGAGGGAAAGATTGAGGTGGAAAGATGGAGAGAAGAAGAAGAATGTGAGGGGGAGGGGAGAGAGGGAAGGTGTGAGCAGAGGTGGAGACAGGGGAAGGGGAGTAAAGAGGGGGAGAGCGGGAGGGGACACCAGGGTGTTGCTCTAATGCAGGTGGACAGCCTAGTGTTGCTGAACCCAGCATAAACTTAGCCAAGCTAACTTTCCCATTGTGTGCGCTTGAGTGTGTGCGCAAGTGTCTGTGCGTACGAGCGAGAGAGCCTTTTCCGACATGGCCCCTGGTACCCAGCCATAACAGGACAACGACATGAGAGAAATAGAGAGGCTTCTCCTCCCTCCCTCCCGAATTTGTTGTCTTTATTTCCGTTAAAGCAATTGTTAATTTAGCTATAAAGATATCAGTTAATGTACACACAAACTTGAACCCTATAAAAGAACAAAAAGCAAATGTAAAATCTGCTTTAGCATGTTGGCACACCTCATAAATACTGGAGAGCTTCTACACAGTATACAGACTTCCCTGGCCTCTAGCTGCATAGAGAAGCCATTTTACAGTCCCTATGTACAGTGACGTATACAGTTTGTTCAGCCGAACCAGTCCTCCAGAACCGTCAGGATGGATGACCTGGCTGTGGTTCAGAGAGTTCCGGACACACAAGACCGGTCCAGTCATACTGGGCGAATATCTGGGCCGACCCGGCGCTCAGAGCACCAACATTAAGCTGTCAGCGCGTACCACATCACCCAGACTGGCTGCAGAGTCACTGAGATCAGATACAACAGCTGAGACAGGTTTTTTTCATCCACACTTAGGAGAACGGAATTTTAATGTTCTTGTGGCTGCTTTCTTTAAGTGACTTAAGCTTTAGTAGCTACTAGCACTGTTCCGAAACATAATCTTTATACTGCCTTGGAATGGAAAGAACCATCCTTAGCGTTCTAGACTGTCGGTGCTGTTGTGTGTGACGCTGGCAGAAGCTGAATATCTCATACTCAGTCAAAGGTACATTTCAGAGTTAAGTGCCCCAGCAACAACAGTATAAATGGAATGATGTTAACTGGATAATCTCTACTCAGTGACAGCCTTGTCTGCGCATTTCTGAACTTTAAACGTTTTTTTTTCCTTCTTTTTTTCTTCTTGTGTAATATGGCTGGGGAGATGTAAAATGATTCCCGGGAGAGCTTGGGAGCTCAGCACTATTATAGGAGCCTGGTAATGGAATCTAGATAAAAGTGACCATAATTCATCTGTCTGGACCGGGACCAGTAGCTAGACTGCTGAAGGCGGAGAAGGAGGGAGGGGGAGGACGAAGGGAGGGAGAGGGATGAAGAAGAGAGGGAGAGGATAGAGGGAGAGAGAGGCACCAAGAGAGGGGGGCAGGGAAGAGAGAGTGTGACAGAAAGAAAAAGCAAGGGAAAATTAGAAAGAGGGAGCGGGAGAGAGAGAAAATAAAATATACGTATAAGGGAGGAAAGAGAGAGAGAGACAGAAGCGGAAATAGGGTGTGAGAAGGAGAGAGGGAGGGAGGCAGAGATAAAGGACCTTGGAACACAAACACAGATCGGATAAAACCCAGGGTATAACCACATGTCTAGAAGTAAGGGTGCCTGCACAGGCCATGAGTCAAACGGCTATTTCCCCTCAGCCTGCCTCCCAGGTGTTCTCTGTAGGCATCCATCTAAACGCCATGCTGCCATGCAGCTCATTTCATACACATGAAACCACAGGCAGAAGGAGACCAGGTTCCTATAGAAGACAGGCTAACTCTCACACCACTGGGGTCTCAAACCACCTCTGCAATATCACCCACCAACATGTGGACAGCCCAGCACGTCTACCACCAGACCACACAAGGTTCTCCAGGGGTCCTCGTAACCACGGCGACATGTACTCACACAGATAAAAGAACATCCCTTATTCACTCACACACACTCACAAAGGAGACAAGCACACAGAAAACCATTTAAGGGTCACAGGGCTGCACTTTGAGCAGAAGAAGTATTGATTAGCCAATGATGGCTAATTTTGATGTTGCTGGCTGATGGCTGTGTGATGCAGTAGCCCCTGACAAGCTGAGACTGACTGATACTCTATACACACACACACACACACACACATAAAAAACACACGTGAATACACACACATACCCCATCCACCCCCCACCCTTACACACACACGCACACATACACAAAAGGAGGTAAAGGTGTTTGGACCCAAACTTAAGTTGTAGAAACCTCATCGTAAATCATCTTTGATGACCGCTGCTGGGAAAATGTTTCATGTAAAATATGTACCCAGTGATATTATATTCCCAACTCCACACTAGCCACTGTCACACACAAAAACCCTCTCCTTTCTGGGAGCCTGGCATTACTTTGGCTTCTGTCTGTACTCCAAATCTCACGGTTTGTGTGTAGTGTGTAATGTGTGTGTTTGTGTGTGTCTGTGTGAGTTCTGTGTGGGTGTGTCACCTTGTGTTGTGGACATGTGAAGAGGACACATCCTGAATAGTTAAAGAAAGGATGCAGGGATGCACTCAATTATGAACACACACACAAACACACATGGACACATGCATGAAGACACACACATAAACACACACAGACACAGGCATAACCACACACACAAACATACTTGGAAACACTCATAAACACACACACACAAACACAGGGACACAGACTGTGTTGCCATGAAGGCAAAATGTTTAAGGGACTTTTAATTTGACAAGCTATCCCCGGAGTTTTGGGGTTAGAAAGTGCCATTTTCCTGTAGAGTGGAAAGTAAACAGACCGAATGTATGCACGTCAAATATATCGATTGTTAGCCCCAAAGGCAATGTCGTAAGTGCAAATTCATTCTTATGTTAATAAGTTAATGTTAAAATACTGTTTAAAGGAAAGACTACACATAGTTACAACATTTTATTTACATATATTTACAGGTATATTCCATTACTAGTTGTGCTAAAGCAGTCAAACGTTTATTCCTTTGTTACAGTTTTCACTCTGTCACATCTGTAAGATGATGTTGGAAGTCACAGTAAACAGCAAGTAAATGCTCACTACGGCTTGTCGTCATTTTGCATCAGAGTTAGCTTGTTGTATGGACAACTGAGGACAACACAGTGAAAAGACAGACAAGTTAGTGTTGAACTTCGTGGCAAGATGGACATAAAAAGTGCTAAGGCTTCTGTAGAGGGTGGAAGAATTTCTCGTTCAACTGCATCATCAAACAGTGCGCTAACCCACGCACGTGCAAAAGCACCAGCTGCTAAAGTACGCGCTACATATACAGGACACGAAGCTAAAGCTAAAATAGACAAAGCAGCTAAACAAGCTGAATCACAGTTGGAGAGAGTAAGAAGATAGACTGACCTTGAGACACTCGCCATGTGCTGTGAAGCTGCTGAAACCGGGAATCAGCTCACACAATGGAGAGATGTATTCTGTTGGATGAAACGGGCCCATCAGAAGAAGATAAAATAGAGCGGATACGTCCAAGCTCATTTTGCCCCAACTTGCTCCCCAGAACGAGCAGAAGGCTAGCCCTCAGACATTTCAGCCTGCTACAGCTGCCACTCTCTGTTTCAGTCCAAACAACCCCTTTTCTTCATACCGGCAGGTTCCTGTTTCTTCACATGAGCCATCACTGGCTAATAACACTGGTAATGTGGACTTAGTAGTAGATGGCCCAGACTATGCTTATGTTCCACCAGCAGTCAAACTGTCAGACATATTTGACACTGACTTGAATGTTTATGCTCCGCACTTTTTCCCTCAGCTGAAAACTGACCAAGTGTGCGCACAACTGAACATCTCGCACACTATTTTGCTCGACTTGACCTGGTGAGTGCAAGCTTGTATGATTTTGATGATCGACCTGAAAATGATTGTGCTTGCCAGTCTTCATATAAAAATGCTACCCAAGGCCTGTGTCTCACTGCTACCGAGGAGCTGGACTTAATGACTCGATGGCTCGGCAAAGAATCCAGCAACTAAGTGAAACGCTTACGTTCAGTGCACATAGCAAGTCCAGACATAGCACTCGGTAAAGCCTGGGAACGTCTTCAGGAATGTTATGCAGCGCCAGAGGTAGTTGAAAAGGCCCTCTTCACTCGACTTAACAAATTCCCTAGGCTTAAGCACTCAATGGGAAGGTTACAATCCCTCTCCCCCCGTGTAACCTGTGTGAACTGGTGAAACTCACTCCTCAGGTATGTAATGGGCCACCCGCGTCAACGAATAGCTAGCTTTTCTTTGGTGTAGTTGGTAGTGGTCGCGCTTGGCAAGTCGGCGGTCGTCCGTTCGAGCCCAGCGAGTGGATAACGACGCCTTGTCGGACGGAGCGTGGCTACGTCCATTACATACCCGTCACACCCGCTTATTAAATGTAACGACTTACCTGACAACCGGGCTGAAATCCCAACGCCGATCGACGCTCTTCACCAACCTCACCTCGTCAAAGTAGCAGAACACATCCCGGAGTTGGACCGCACTGCTGAGATCCTCCTGCTGCTTGGTGGAGACATAATTAGAGCGCACAAGGTAAAGGAGCAAATAAACGGCCCTCTCAACACCCCCTTTGCTCAACGCCTTGACCTAGGATGGGTGTTGGTCGCAGAGGTATGCCTAGGGAATGCACACAAACCAAATGTCAGCACTTACAGGACAACGGTGTTTGATTGTCGTCGGCCTTCGCTCCTCCAAACGAGCACAAGCTTTTTGCATGTCAGAGAAGAGCATCATGGCAAAAAGCCTAGGAACAGTGTCTTAGGGCCTAGCAGGGCTAAAGAAGACCGGCTGGGTCAAAATACATTTCACAGCACCGAACAAGACAACAAGATGGCACCTTTAGTTGAAGATGAGATCTTGAGAATAATGGACAAAAAAGTCTACAGAAATTATTCACACAGTTGGGTCGCTCCGTGACTGTTCAGGCAACCTAGACAACGGTTGCCTAACAACCGTGATCAAGCACTGAAACGGTTTAAATCACTTCAACGCAACCTGGGGAGGAGGCCAGAGATAGAACATCAATATGTGGCATTCATGGGTAAACTGCTGGAAAATGACCATGCTAAGGTGGTGCCAGGACTAACGGAAGCCGAAGAGTGCTGGTACCTACCAAGCTTTTCAGTATTTCACCCACAAAAACCTGGTCAAATCAGGGTGGTGTTTGATTCAAGTGCCCAAAACTCTGGAATCTCCTTGAATGATGTGCTCTTGACTGGCCCTGATCTTAACAACTCTCTTCTGGGAGTACTCATGCGGTTCCGAAAGGAAAAGGTGTCATGGCAGATATACAGCAGATGTTTTACTGCTTCCTCGTAGAGGAAAATCACAGGAACTATCTGAGATTTTTATGGTTCAAGGACAATGATGTGATGAATGAAGCCATAAACTACAGGATGAAAGTCCATGTTTTTGGGAATAGCCCATCTCCAGCAGTGGCTACCTACGGGCTTAGAAGAGCCATCAGAGAGGGTGTGCAAAGACATGGAGCAGACTCCGTCACCTTCGTCGAGCGCCACTTTTATGTTGATGACGGTCTTTGTTCTGTCCCAACTGATGCTGAAGCCATTGACTTGCTGCGTAGGACTCAGGCTTCACTTGCTGGGTCCAACCTCAGGCTCCACAAGTTTGCATCAAACAGTCAGGCTGTCTTGGCTGCCTTCCCAAGTGAGTACTGTGTGGCAGCTGGGAAAGATGTAGACCTCAGTGGAGATGAGTCGCCAACTCAACGCAGTGTAGGGCTGTCTTGGCATCCCCTTTGTCACTGGTTACCCAGACACTCGTCTGGGACAGTTGTTGATTTGCATGAATGCTAAAATGACAATCACACCTTAATGACACACCTCTGGAAAGGTGGTCTCAACAGATGAAGAGGAAGGTGGACCGAGGAAGACTCTGAAATTATAATTAAAAGTTGTGTTCTTGTAAATATAGTTCTAAACAGCTTATAATGTCATGTTTGATATGATTGTGTTTCTTATTTTATGTATTACATTCTAGTAATAATTGTAATACTGTAACATGTACATTTACAGGGTTTACAGAGTTTGTGCTTGCAGCAGACCAACGTGTTAACATATTCCCTTGTCTTGCAAGGGCACCACTTGGACTACTGCAGCCTTGATTATTGATCCGATTTGAATTTGTATGCGTCAGACAACTTTTCTGTCACATGGTCGCAGTCCCCATTTTAGTTAGGTTTGGGTGTATATAGGTAGAAGTGTTTTACCAAACACTTCGAGTTCTGTTTTACGATACAGCTCCGGTGCGTCAGGCGCCTAGTCTTTATTGTGAATACCTTTGTTAACCATTGCTCTGAAGGTATGTTTTGTATTTGATGATATTTCATTATCATTGTATTGATTATCTTACTAGTTAGATCATTGTTTGTAACTATTATTGTGCATTTAAAGTTACTTGTTCTCCTTGAAACGTATCTATCACCCTACGACGGTGAAAACTTTGATCTAGTCTGGTTAATACAGCTAATACTGATTATAAACAGAGCCCTTTGAAGTAGGTTTTAACTTATGGCCTCTGAGTCACTTACAGTGGACCTCCATGCTCCGAAGGAATTTACCGGGGCCTCTGAGTGGTCGGTTTACATACTAGGTCGGTGGTTAATTCCATATTATAGTAGAGATAAACGACTGATTAGTGAACATGCATACTTTAGGGTTGATGCTCTGATCAAGCAGACGATTTTGACCTACGCCAGAGTTTCATGTCATTAACCCCCTCGGTTGGAACATTAAATCTGTTCCAGGGGAAAGAAATCTAAAATAAGTTGTATTTAAGAACTAGAGAGCATACAATTTCTGGGGAAATTGTGAGGTTGTGCATGCTTGCGTCTGTTGCAGGTGGGTCCGTCCCTTTAAGTTGTTCCCTTCTTGTGATATTTTCAAGCATTTAGCCTACTCATAGGCTATTGCATAATTCATTAAGAATACCATTGGAAAGAAGCTACTGTAACAACATTATCACTGGCAATATTTCAGATGGAATCGCAATTCAAACAGTATGTCTGCTAACTGAAAATATGCCCCCTAAAAACGTAAATAAGCATTTATAAGACATTTATTTTGTGGAAAATCGCTCATGCATAAAAAGCTCAATAGAAATCATTGTCAGTAACAACACAAAATGCAATATAGCCCTTTGTGGAGAAGCTGCCCCGGTAAATTGTATACTACAGTGTTCGTCTCGGTAGCGATTGCATTGGTTGAATTTGATGTACCATTCCGTTACACGGTTTAGGCAAGTTAACAAGCTGCTAAACTAATGTTTTTCTAGAGGTAGTCACGTGTTTCGTGACGTTAGTAGCATCATTGACTGTGGCTAGCAAGTTAGCCAAGTAAATAAAAATATATTGCAACTCAATGGCTACCAACTTTTGACATGATGTTTTCTAAGTAATCCAAATATTGACGGATGCTTAGGGGGGCGGCACGATGCCATCCTTGCTGTGCAACAGTCTCTATGCACGTCGTATCTAATGCGTTGTTGCTAACGTGTGCGGACGCTGTGACGTAGGCTAGAACTGAGTACCCTTCGCCGACAAAAGACACTTTTTGCCACCAAAACGTTGTATTCTCCTAAACTGTGCAACGGAACAAAAATAAAAGTTATAGCAACTCAATCGGGACCAAGACAAAACTTTTGACACCAACGTTTTCTATGTAGTCCAAATATTGACCGAGCCTTAGGGGGGCAAAACTAATAAGATGAAGAAATATGTGAGATAACAAAGGTTGTGCTCCCTGCCGAAGGCGGTGCACACCCAATAAGGGTGAGAATGCCCCGTCCCTCGTTGACACCAACTAGTAACGGAAACTGTAACAATAACAATATACAGTAACAGGTTTACTTTATTTGTTAAATCTAGGGGGGCAACGTGAACATATAGAAGCTTTAATTGCAATTTAAAAGTTACATGTGATACACACAGACACACACACACCCCAGGTTTACATAGCAAGTACATACACAGATCTTACAAGTCCCCTAACATCATGGACAAGTGTAAGGGATGGCATACATGTGAGATGCCTCTCTCTCCGGATGAGCTTTACCATGCAAGAGAAGTCATCATCAGAGCTGTGCAGAGGAAAGCATTTGAGAAAGAGTTTGAAGCTCTAGAAGGAGACAAGCCAGCTCCTCTAAACAGCTGCCTACGTCGTCTCAACCCTATCTTGCGGAATGATCTCATCTGCCTCGGAGGCCGCCGGAAAAACGCAGATGTGGAGAGCAAAATAACCCTGTTGTTCTCCCAAAAGAAAACCATGTGTCCTTGCTGCTCATCAGACACCATCATGCCCAAGTAAAACATCAGGGCCGCCATCTAACTGAAGGCGCCGTGAGAGCTGCAGGACTCTGGATCCTGGGAGGTAAAAGGCTCATTAACTCAACTCTTCACAAATGCATGACTTGTCGCAGACTCAGAGGGCGGATGCAGTAGCAACAAATGGTAGATCTGCCACCAGAGCGTCTCAAGGCCTGCCCTCCCTTCACGTATGTGGGGCTGGATGTCTTCGGACCATGGCACATCACTACCGGACGTACAACAGGGGTGCAGTCTGAGAGCCAGCGGTGGGCCATATTGTTCTGTTGTGTGAGGTCTAGGGCAGTTCACATCGAGGTGATTGCCTCAATGGACGCTTCAAGCTGCATCAACGCCTTGAGCCGCTTCTTTGCCAGAAGAGGACCAGCCAAACAACTAAGGTCATATTGTGGTACAAATTTAATTGGGGCCTGCAGAGAACTCAGGATGGGCGCAGACCAACCAGACACCACTGTGCAGAGGTACTTACACCAAAAAGGATATTCCCGGGTGTTTAACCCACCACATGCTTCGCATATGGGTGGTTCATGGGAACGTCTCATTGGAGTAGCCTGAAGGATCCTGGATTCTTGAACATGGCACTCACCTGACCCATGAAGTCTTGTGCACATTAATGGCAGAAGTGGCAGTAATTATGAATGCAAACCCACTAGTTCCGGTTTTAAATGACGCAGAGGACCCATTCATTCTCACAGCATCGATGCTATTAACTCAGAAAGCCGGCGTCCCGCCTCCTTCAGAAGATTTTACCGACAGAGACCTCCTCACCAAGCAGTGGAGACAAGTACAAGCCTTGTCCAACATGTTCTGGAGCCTTTGTAGACAAGTGTACTTGTCAACTTTGCACAGCCGGAAGAAATGGACTAAGTTCCACCAAAATCTGCAAGAAGGAGACGCCGTCCTTCTCAAAGACAACCAAGCTGTCTGCAACAACTGGCCTTTGGCGGTAATCACAAAAGCTATTCCTGGAGAAGATGGCTATCTTGAGAAGACTCCTATCTTCTCAGTAATATTCAACACAGGCTACCAGACCATGATGCATATTCACATTCCAGTCTGTAATAAAAGTCCTCTTAACTCAAATAAAACTGAATTTCAGACACAGTCAGAACGTATTGAAATGTGCTCAAGCTAAACATATTTAAATCATGCAGTTGATGAGCTCAGGCCATCTAGTAAATCGCACATACTCACACAGTTGTCTTTAATGAGTTTAGCATGTTCTCTCAATTCCACTGAGACAGCCTAAAAGCTCTATATTACATATTCTCCTCCTACTTCTCTTCCTCCTCCTCTCCCTCTTTCTCCATTGTCATTCAAGTAGTCAGGATTAGCTGAGCAGGTGGACCCAAACTTAATCAGCCAGACAGGATCAAAGGATTGTTTGAAAAGAAGGTAACGCAGACTGGACAAAGCTAGTCATGTAGGACATAACCAAACAGACTAACGAACAGACAAAGACTCACAAAGGAGGCAGACACATATACAGAGGGCCGAGTCGGACAGCTGAGTGATTGGAACGAAGGGAGAGAGACAAGACAAGGACTTGATCACCAGAACCCCAAACAGGGGGACAGATAGGAAACACTGGGACACACACACACACACACAGCGAAAACACACCAGGAAGACACTGGGACACACACACTATCACATGGTCATGACAGTCGTGGTTGTTGTTATTGTGTAATGAAGTTGAATAGAAAGATGGTGGAATAGAAACAATGCAATGGATGACTGAACTAAATCCAATTGTTTGTAACGAGGTCACAATCCAACTGTAGTCAGATATCCAAAGATGAAAGATTAAAAAAAGAGTTGTCATCACACACAGAAGGTCATATAACTGCCCCCCGCCCCATCCCACACACAATATTCAAACTAGCCCTCATCCATCTCTTCATCTCAAAGGCTAATGAAGTTTTAACAGGACATCGTCAATGCATATTCATGACTGAGCATGAACATATTCATTTGTGTATCAGCCCTATTGAATGAATGATGCACAGTCCTGTCCAAACTCACACACACACTCACCTCTCCACTTCTCAGTGAAAAGCTTCTTGGCCAGATCAGGATCCCTGACTGTATTGTCTAGTGGCCTACAGACCTGCTCTACTGTGTCTTCTGTACTGTTACACTCCTGCAGTTATATATACGGTAATACACCTGCAGTTATATCTACTGTAACACACTATAGCTACATTATCATTGAGCTAATGAACTATGTTCTGGACACAGGCTTGAATGTTCTCTTGGGAAGTCCTCTTCAGCACAGGAGTATTTCACAGTGGAGTTCTGAGTAATCTGTAACAATTGTAAGGCACACACCTAGTGGCATGTGTCTTAGTGGCAAAGAAGCTAGGTTCTCTCCCTATGAGAGTAAGGTTTTTCTTTAGTATTTTTGATTAGATAATCACATAATGATGAAGGGAAGGAGGATTTGGACTACACCCTGTGTCCTGATTAGGCACGGTTAGGACAAGGGGAGGGATGTAGTCCTTTTGAAGAAGACCTCGGGGGCAGGAGGAGAGATGGGGGGAGACATGGGGGCAGGAGGAGGGACTTCTCGCTCTCTCTGTCTACAGCACTCTATTATAATTTATGAGCTGCTGAAGCCAGAGGTGTTTTAGCAACCAAGTCTATTTCACAACCACATAGGACCGCCAAACACACACACACACACACACACTCCTGTAAGTCTTTCAAACACACACACGCACACATACACTCCTGTAGATCCTCCATCAAAGCCCAGCCACTCTGTTCGCAGTAATATGACATCATAATCGAGGGCCAACCAGGGTGTCATATGGCCTGTTTAACCAGAATAAGATAAGATGTGTCATCGTATATAATAATAATAATCGTTTATTTCGTATGTGATCATACATTTGACATATAATGGCTGCTGTACTCAGAGATGAATGTCCTGGACCACTCCACCTGGAATCAGAAGCTGAACACAAACAGGAGAATCTGTACCAGAACTGCAACCTGGACTAAAAGTTAGGACGTGACCGTTTCCGTCTCACTGTTTGTGCCTTAGGTTACTTATTAGAACTCTCCTCTGAGTCACCTGTCCAGCAGCAAGGCACGCTTATTTCCAGCAAAGGGCGGGGAGAAGCGGAGGGGCTTGTGGCTTTTTCAACCTGCTGAGCTGTATTTATAGATTGGATTTATAGACTGATTGGAACATATGTAACCGTTGCGATGACAGTTTTATAGTGTAAACAGCCTTGGTTTTCTCCCGGTAAGGTGCACAAATGTACACACACATACATCCACACAAACAAACTGTAGGGGCATCACAGAGACGTGTCAGAGTCCAGGTGAAGCGAATGTTCTAGTCAGGAACCTTCGGTCCATGCTGGCGAGAAGAACATTCTGCAAAATGAGCTTTTAAGTTTTGTTTAGGATTCATGTCACACTGGAAGGAGGGGAGGGAGAGAAAACAACCAGTGAACTAAACAGCCACGTCTCCAGACATCACACAAGTGTATTCACCGGACAAGTTGTTTAGTCTGATGATGACTAGGCGTGTGTGTGTGTGTGCATGTGCACGTGTGTGTTTTGTGTGTGTGTGTGTGTGTGTGTAGCAGCATGAATATTAAATCTCCATTAGCATGCTAGGACCACTCACCAGGAAGGATTACAGAGACAGGGGGAGAGGATCAGAGGGAAGCAAAGAGGGACAGGGAAAGACAGAGAGAGATTACGAAAAAGGAGAGGAAGCAGAGTAATAGTAATTCAGGGTACAAGCTGAATAATAAAAAAAAGAGAAAGCTAGGGAGCAGAAAGTTCAATGTTTCACTTTTGGTCATTAGCCACTTGTCACGTTGTGAAGTGGGGTTGGACCCAGATGCAGGGAAGTCAGCAGGCATGGTTGAATTAAAGGTTTAATACTGAAACTGGGACACAGCCAGGGGAACACGCAGCAACAAAGGGTAATGCAAAGACAAAGACTTGACACAAAACAGGAACCTAAATACACAGAACCAAACAAGACACAGGTGGACACAATGAAACTAACGAGAACTCAACAAGACACAGGTGAAGACAATGAGACAGGGAAACACTAGGGCAGGGCAAAACCAAACACAGGGGGGCACGGCTGTGGCCGTGACACTACTCTCTGGTCAGTAACTACTCTCAGGTCAGTAGCTACTCTCAGGTCAGTAGCTAATCTCTGGTCAGTAACTTTCTGCTCTCTGGTCAGTAGCTACTCTTGGCTCTCTGGTCAGTAACTACTTGCTGCTCTCTGGTCAGTAGCTACTCTTGGCTCTCTGGTCAGTAACTACTCTCTGGTCAGTAGCTACTCTTGGCTCTCTGGTCAGTAACTACTCTCTGGTCAGTAGCTACTTTATGGTCAGTAACTACCCGCTGGTCAGTAGCTACTTTCTGGTCAGTAACCATTCTCTGGTCAGTAGCTACTTTCTGGTCTGTGGTCAGTAGCTACTGTCTGCTGTCTGGTATTATATTAGGTGTTGTCAAAGGGAAAGAGATGTGAACATGCTTGGATGAAGAATGTCTGAAAAAAGGCAAATCATTCAATTTTCTTATTAACTATGATTAGTTCCCCTTGACTGATAGAGGGACCAACAGAAAGAGAGAGAGAGAGAGAGAGTGAAGTGAAAGATAGATAGATAGATAGATAGAAAGAGAGATTGAGATAGAGAGAATGTATAACATGCATTATGCATCGTGTTATCCTGTGTGTAATGACCTTACAGTAGACCAACCTTTGGGAGTTGGGACATGGTGTGTGTGTCTGTGGATTGGGGTCTTTGTCGTCTAGTCCCTCAGCTGACTGCAGGACTAGGACAAAGGAAGGAGAGGCTGGATAATTGGAACACAGTGATGTAGTGGTCAATAGAAGTATGCTATTTGTATTGTGCTGCTGTAAGTATGCTGTAAGTATTAGTGTGTGTCTGGACAAGTACTGTAGTTTATCTCCATTTAGCAGATTATTTCATCCCAAAGAATATTTAGTATACAGCTGGTTTTGACCTTCTGAGTGGCTGACAGCCATGGCATTGGATTCAATGTTATTCATTTTTTATTTACATTATTGTCAAAAAGCATGGAAGCTTATATAGGTTATGCAGATTTAGATTATTTATTAGAGGTTTAGACTCTAATAGGCTGCTAGGGATTGTTAAAAGGAGTAGGACCAAATCATTCCAATGTACATGCACCTATTCTTGTTATAAATGGCAATAAACTTCACATTTGAAAACCTCTCCACAATTGTAATAGTGGCACAGAGATATGACTGCATATACACACGTGTGTATTAAGAGTAAACACATATATACTAACATGTAAATAAAATGATATGCATCTCTACTTAAATAGTATCCAATTGATATTGTAACTTCTGCTTTGAACCCATCACATTGCTCCTCCCGAGGTTTCTTCCATTTTTTCTCTTGCATTGAGTTTTTCTGGGAGTTTTTCCTTGTCTTCCTTGAGGGTTTAGGTTGGTTGAGGGGCAGTTTTTATGGGCGTATGTGAAGCCCTCTGTGACATGCTTGCGTGTAAAAAGGGCTATACAAATACATTTTGATTGGATTTGATTTGATCACTGCTTATTTTGCAGAATCGGAGTTGGAATTAGAAAGTTACCATCTGACAGTTGGCCCATGCCGAAATATTGTAAATAAACTGTATTTTTAGAAAACTGGTTGACACAACTAACAGTTGTTAGTGCTGTGACACATTTTCACTGAGAGATCCGAACATCCGGGTCAGTAAAATTATCTGAACTTCCCATCACTAGATGGTACAGTATGCAATATCCCAGGGTCTGTATTCGCAAGCACGCACAGACGCCCATAGAACTGCCCCTCAACCGACCTAAACCCTCAAGTATGACATTGTTTAACCCATTCTTTTTAAGAATACAATAAAACACTATCAGACTTGAGCGATCAGCATACAGTTTGAATATGTGTGAATTAAACCTTCACTGTTTTTTACCAACTCATTAATTCATCTTTACTCTGCTCCCATCTGGTGTTCAGAGAATTAAACTACAGATGATGCAGAGGAGATCCATAAACCACTTTTTTCTTCTCATAGAACATTAACCACCTTGTTATCCCTCTAGAACCGGGGTCTCCAACCCTGTTCCTGGAGAGCTACCTGCCTGTTGGTGTTTACTCCAACCACACTTGATTCAACAATAGTTACCTGATCCACCAGCTAATTATTTGAATCAGCTGTACTAGTGTTGGAGTGAAAACTCCAGGTAGCTCGCCAGGAACAGGGTTGGAGACCCCTGCTCTAGAACATTAACCATGTGTTCTCTTCATAGATCATAAACCACCTTCTTCTCCTCATAGAACATTAACCACCTTGTTCTCCTTTCAGATGGAGTCTGTGGATCATTTACATTATTTAATCCAGCTGGTATAAAATACAAATAGTCAATTTTGTGGTCGATGTTTACATAATTAATCAATGACAATTTCTCCAGGATCTTAACAAGTTTAACAGCAAAGATTCATAGAGTAGAAGGATATTTACAGACATTATTTAAGTATGAATCAAGCTCAGCTCTCTCAGCTCTCTGGCTCAATGTCCGGCCCAGATAAGGCCGGGGACATAACAGAAGAGGTCTGTCCTTAACCACTGATCAATTAACAATAATTAAAGATTACAAATAATGATTTCTGTATTACTTTTATACTGTTGTGAATGTTCTGAATATTATAAACAATGTTTGATCTATACTCTGCTATATTAGCTCATGAGAACATGGAACATCGAGGCATTTTTAGGAGCCCCATCTAAAGACTAAACAAAAGGTATCTAGGCACCTTGAATTTGCAGCTTCTCCATGTGCTTGCAAAAGCTATATTGATTGTCACCCCCTGTTTCTTGTGAGAGTAAAAAAAACCATATTGTGGTACTATTGTAATGATCGGACTCAGGACAAGTAGTAGCGATCCTATTGCAGGCTTTTAATAGTAGTATCGAGTAGTCAAGCAGGCACAGTTCGTCAAAAGGCAAACAGAGCAATGCAGGCAAAATCCAAAGGACGAGGGTCTCAGGCTTGGGTCGAACGAACAGGAACTGGCAGGGATATCAGAGGCACAGAGCAGGGATATCAGAGGCTAGGCACAGAGCAGGGACATCAGAGGCTAGGCACAGAGCAGGGATATCAGAGGCTAGGCACAGAGCAAGGATATCAGAGGCTAGGCACAGAGCAGGGATATCAAGGGCTAGGCACAGAGCAGGTACGGATGTCAGGCAGGGGTCGTTATCTCGGTTTCTTCCTTCAAAGGGAAGAGCAGGAGAATGGTTGGGACAAAAACAAAGGTTTGGTACACCTAAATTGGTTACACTTTTTGGCAGTCACAAAGTAGAAACATTAACAATACATTATTAAATAGTGAATAAGTTTATTTTTAAACACTATGTTAAGAATGAATAAACACTGTATTTGATTCATAATACAATTCATAAGGGTTTTGATAACTGCATTACCATACTTATATACACAGCTTACATTTACATTTACATGTATTCATTTAGCAGACGCTTTTATCCAAATCGACTTCCAAGGGAGAGCTTTACAAAAGTGCATAGGTCACTGAGTATAACAACGAGATATCCCCAAACATTGCAGGTAGTCAAACATGAAGCATAAATTGTGAAAAACCTAAAATGAGTGCCAAAGGAAAGAATCATAAGAGCATGCAGTTAAACAAGTTACAATTAAACAGCATGGACCTCAAAAAAAGTGCAATAGTGTACCTGCAGAAAAGCAAGCAACAGTAAAATTATTTCACAGCGAGTACAATCATTTTAAATCAGTTACAGCTGACCAACAGATAAGCCCTTCAACCAATGTAGTTCGGGATAGTTTACTTTTGAAGATTTTTTTGACTATTTTTGTCCAATTAGCTTTGTAACAAAAATCAATCAAAACAGCAATCAAAATGTGGCTCGTTGGTCTAGGGGTATGATTCTCGCTTTGGGTGCGAGAGGTCCCGGGTTACCTGGCAAAAATGGCTCCTGTTCAAATCTCAGATCAGTCCTTCACCCAATGTGGTTCGAGATGATTTATTGCGGAAGATTTTCCAACTGATTTTGTCCAATTCGTTTTGTAACAAAAATCCATCAAAACAGCAATCAAAATGTGGCTCGTTGGTCTAGGGCAGGCGTGTCAAACATACGGCCCGCGGGCCGGTCCCAGCTCGGCCCGTCGGATGTCTTTGCAAAGTTTGAAAATTACAGAAATACATACATTTAATTTCTATAAAAGTAACTGCTATTCCGAATCCAAATGTACATTAAGAATAGAGGTTTATGAGTACAAACGTTTTGTAATTTTTTTAAACGATCCAGTAATTGCTTCAAAAACTGCATAAATGCGATGTCTGCTCCGGAGGCAGAAGCGCTCATTGCCACAGACAGCAGTGCTTGCTGCCCGCTTTGCAACGCGTTTGGCGTTAAACGCGTCACAAAGCAAGGGAATCAGCAGAGGAGAGCCCAGGCAGATAAACAGTGGGCTGATTTCTGAATTTTTTGTCTTTATGTTTCTAGTTTACTGTAAAAATACCTTAAAATAGGGTTTATCATCTAAAACCTTCACCAATGATTTAAACATCAAGAAATATTGGGCCTCATTCTCGAACGCAGTTAAGAAGACTTTAAGAAGGAATTTCTTCTGAATTGGATTTAGGAAAACATTTGGCATTCATGAAAATTTTCTCATCTGGGATTTGTTCTTAACTTGAGAAGACTTTCCGAACTCGAAATAGCAGTCGTAAATCGATCAGAGTTGTCTCAAATGCGATTCCTTAAAAAAACACAAGGGGAATCGCATTTAAGAAAACTCTCCGTGTTAGAAGTGTTAATGAATTTGTGAGAAATCGTTGGTGATTGCGTTCACATCAACTCAACAGACATCCGCGGATTAAAATATTCTAATAATTTACCTTGCTTAGTATGCACACTGTTACATCAAGTGGATAACAATTCCACTGCTCATCTTACTGGTGTGATGTTGTATGTGACAAATAAAACCTTTAACTTGGACTTGAACATCATATAAATTCAACCAGGCCATCCAATTATCACTGATCACTCGACCTATTTCAAGGGACGAGTGTGCACCTTAGGCATATGGCACAATTACTGTTGCTTTTCGCTTGGACATAACTTGCGTTCCTGTTGCTTTCCTAATTGTTTTCTTAAATGTGTCGATTCTGACTGCACACGTCACTGCTGTTGCGTGCCCTTATAAGGAGCTGCCGGGGCGTGTATGTATGCAAATTCAGGAGCACGAGGACACGCTTTCAGCTTTAGAAAACCTTTCCGGGGGTAGCACAGCTCAGAAAACTTCTGCTGCGTAGGAACACATTTTCAATCGTTCATGAATTTGGCGGACGTCTTTTTCTTACGTTGTTTTTTCCGAAGCCCATAGGAAACATTTCAGAAGAAACTTAAGAAAATGTTCGAGAATGAGGCCCATTGTTGTTATGTATGTGTTATTATGCTATGATTTTATTGGTCTGGCCCACTTGAGATCAAAGTGGGCAGTATGTGGCCCCTTAACTAAAATGAGTTTGACACCCCTGCACTTATCTGTCAGAGTGACGGTCAATCGTTAATTTGAGATAAACTCAATACAATGTGGACACAGGATCCAGGTTTACTCGCTGAGAGAGATTTATTTATCTATTGTTGGACGGCTGACTTTGCGGCAGTAAAAAGGCTTGGAGGCAGTGTTTCCAAAGAGCTTAGGATGAGTTCCCAAAAGTTTTAATCGCCAGTGGCAGCATAGATACAAAAACCAACAATCACCTCCACCAACGATCAGGGGTGTGGTCTGGTCGCCACCTCAGACCCAACTCCCCTCGATCTGCTCTGCTCTGGCTTTTTATGGGGCGCAGCCCATAAACCAGCCCATACCATTATCTCTCCCTATCCTAAATCAATTATCTTTACCAAAATATATATTCCGCCTAACTATCAATAAAAACATTCACTTTAATAATACAGACAGGTTAATAAACATATCATCACGTTCAATTATTATTTCGCCCTCTAAATCGTTCCCCAATAATTACATAGCGCAAACCCCCTATCATCCCACCAACAACATATTCCGTTCCGTGCCCCAATGTTTAAAAGACCCTTCCGACTTTCTGTCGGGTCTTCCACCGATCCTGACTCCGGAAATCACCATCCCACCGCACGGCAAGAAGTTCGTGACTGTTCATCCCGTACACTGTTCCCCCATGCGATGCATGGCGGATCTCCTTCGCGACGGTATGTTGTCTGTTCGTGTGTACACTAATCATCGCTAGCGGTAACGGGCAGCCGCACCGTTACATCTATGTTAAAATAATACATAAGTATATTGCTTGATTTCACTTTATTGAATACCAGATCAGTGAGATGAATAAAGAGATGATAGAGAGATATATAGAGAGATGGATAGAGAGTTGATAGAGAGATGATAGAGAGATGGAGGATCTCATAAAAAGGACAGGACTGTGTGGAGGCTCTTCCATCCTCCTCCCCCCCTTTTCCTCTCCTCCTCTCCTCCCTCCTCATCCAGATACAGCTCCCTTCCTGGAAGAACAAGGATGTTTGTGTTAGCATGAGTTGAATGACATAGGCACACTCATACAGTACACACACACAGTCACTCACTCTAACACAGTAACCACGGTCACACCTATAGTTACCATGGGCACATACACAGTTACCATCAGCCGAGCAGTCACACTTACACAGTAACCATGGTTACCTTCCTGGGGGACCAAGGATTTCTGTTGAGTTGAATGAGACAGGCACATACATACAGGGCCCGCACACAGTCACTAATCGTCCCTCACCTACACAGTCACCACAGCTCTATTCACAGGTGGGTCTTGGTGCTCCTCGTGGAGTCAGTGTCCCAGGGAAGGTTTCTCCAGCAGTGTTGACACACCAGCACCACCCCGTCCAGCACTGGGTGGGGAGGAACTGACTATGGGAGTCACACTCGGGGACAAAAGCCCCAGAGAGAGGGGTCACACTGTTCCTCCACCTCTCACAGAAGGTCAGAGGAACAACTGGGGAGAGAGAGAGAGACAGAGAGTGAAAGAGGGGGAGAGAGAGAGAGGGCGAGAGAGAGAGAGAGAGAGAGAGAGAGAGAGAGAGGAGAGGGGAGAGAGAGAGAGAGAGAGAGAGAGAGAGAGAGAGAGAGAGAGGGGGGAGAGAGAGAGAGAGAGAAAGAGAGAGAGGGGGGGGGGAGAGAGAGAGAGAGAGAGGGGGAGAGAGAAAGAGAGGGGGGAGAGAGAATGAGAGATAAAGCAAGCAATCAATCTCAACAAGCGAACAATGAGTCCTCTCTTACACACACACACCTCTCACATCCCAACACACTCCTCACACACACACACTCCTCATACACCCACACACTCCGCACACACACCTCTCACATACACCCACACTCCTCTCTCACACACACACCTCTCATACACTCACATACCTCTCTCACACACACACCTCTCATACACCCACACACCTCTCTCACACACACACCTCTCATACACCCACACACCTCTCTCACACACACACCTCTCATACACCCACACACTCCTCACACCCACACACTTATACAAATAGACACACGCACCTGCACAGTTTGGTCTTGGTTGTCCTGGAGTAGTCTCTGTGTTAGAGATCTTGTCTCCAGCACTGTTGACACACCAGCATTTCCCTGAAGAGGTCCAGCACTGGGTGGGGAGGAACTGGCCCTGGGCATCACACTGGGGGGCGTAGGCTCCAATAGCCAGCACACTATTCCTCCATACCTGACAGAACGTCAGAGGAATAACTGGGGAGAGAGAGAGAGAGAGAGAGACGGAGAGAGAAGGAGAGAGAGAGAGGGGGGGATACAGAGAAGGAGAGATAGAGGGGGAGAGAGAGAGAGGGGGGGAGGGAGGGAAAGAGAGGGAGAGAGAGGGGGAGAGAGAGAGAGAGAGAGGGGGGGGGGAGTGAATGAGAGATAGAGCAAGCAATCATTTTTTCTGTCATAAACAAGGCTTTGACAACGCTTCAACCCCAACAAGAGAACACAGAGTCCTCTCTCTCACACACTCCTCACACACACACTCCTCTCACAAACACACACACCTGGGCAGTGGGGTCCTAGATGTCCTGGAGGAGTTTGTGTACCCTCTATCTCCTCTCCCAAAACATTGACGCACCAGCAGTACCCTGTAGAGCCACTGCACTGGGTGGGGAGGAACTGGCCCTGGGAGTCACACTGGGGGATGTAGGCTCCAGGCTGAGGGGTCACAGTGGCCCTCCACACCTCACAGAAGGTCTGAGGACGAACTGAAGAGAGAGAGAGATTTTTTTTCTCTCAAAAGAGGGGTGTCCGCCAGGGTTGTAACTTAAGCCCCACTCTGTTTAATATCTTTATCAGAGAGCCTCGAACAATCAACTCCACCCACTGATGTCACCTACAAAATAAGGGCTACAACAACAACTGGTTTTACTGGAAGAATACTGCCAACATTGGGCCATGGAAGTCAATCCAAAAAAGACAAATGATGGTAATACAAAAAAGCCCAAATGTCAGGAAAAGAAGCACATATTCACACTGGGAAACAAACCTATAGAACACACAATGAGTTATACATACCTAGGCCTACAAATGGCAGACTCTGGTAGCTTCCGCTTGGCAGTGAATTCACTTAAAGAAAAAGCTTGTAGAGCTTTCTATGCAATAACACAAAGATTTTTATAAAATAACCATCCCAATTAAGATCTGGTGTAAAATATTCGACTGCATTATCAAGCCTATTTGCTCTCCATGGAAGTGAGATATGGGGCCCACTCAGCCATCTAGACTTCAACAATTGGGAAAAGCCCCCAATAGAGACTCTCCATGCTGATTTCTGTCGAAATATACTACATTTACATTTATTCATTTAGCAGACGCTTTTATCCAAAGCGACTTCCAAGAGAAAGCTTTACAAAAGTGCATAGGTCAACGATCATAAACAACGAGATATCCCCAAACATTGCGGGTAGGCAAAACATGAAGCATACATTGTGACAAAGCAAATAAGTGCCAATAGGAAGAAACATAAGAGCAGGTAGTTAAACAAATTACAAATTAAACAACATGAACCTCAAAAGTGCAGGAGTATACCTGTAGGAAAGCAAGCAACAATAATATACTTTACAGAAGGGATGCACCCGATACCAAGCTCAAGTACTTGTTTTCAGTTTCTTAGCCTACATGAATGGTGGTGTTGAAACAACACAGAATGTAGACAATTAACATCACACTCCCAACACAGCATATCAGAATATACAAAAAATAATATGTTACCAATGTTATCATAATTAAACAAATATTATACGGTCTATTGACATGATATGAATAAAATCCGACCACTGTCGAAAACTAAACTAAACATTCCACAGCGCTGGTCCGACCGCTACACAGACTATTTATAAACTTTACAGATTTAGATAACGTTAAACAATCAGAGGACTAATGACAACAACCAAACAACTTTCTTTTATCATGAACTCACCATTTCACTAAGTTAAAGATTTAGAGCATAAAAAGAATACTTAGTGCGGTATTAGCCTACTGCAGGAGACCAACCGTCATTTCTAATAACTCTAGCTGATAAAAGTCTGTTGACAAGTGTAGTCGGCCTCCTATTGGCTGATCCCACCAGCTTTTCTTAATGGTAATTATGGCCATTGAAGGTTATTGGACACTGACATTTGTGCTTTCAATTTGTGATAAGCACATCAAAATTATACTTTTTTAATTCGAATAATAATAAAGAAGCTGTCCTACATTCATTATTATCACTGTGTTGTGCTTGGAAAACTGCCCCAAACCCCCCCGAAAAAATGAATTAGATACTGTATATATATTCATAAATGTACAGGTATCGGTATCGGCGAGTACCAGAAAAAATTATCAGTATTCGTACTTGGTCCTTAAAACGATTGAATTGTATCGGTGCATCCCTAATTTACAGCGAGTACAAGTGGTTAAATCAGTTCAAAACTAACCAACAATTGCAACAAGTCCCTCAATAAGAGAGAGAGGAGAGAGGAAAGAGGAGAGAGGAGAAAGAGAGAGAGAGGATGAGAGAGAAAGGATGAGAGAGAGCACTTGCAGCTCTCCCTTCATAAACACATCTCTAGTTTGATGGAGTGGGAGGGCGGTAATTACACTGAGGAGAGAGTTAAACCCACTACAGGATTACACCCCCCCCACATGCGTCTGCAGAGGGAAGAGAGTGTGTTCATGGGTAAATGACACACACACACACACACACACCTGCACAGTGGGGTCTTGGTTGTCCTGGAGGAGTACGTGTACCCGGTAACTCCTCTCCAGCAGTGTTGACACACCAGCAGTACCCTGTAGAGCCCCAGCACTGGGTGGGGAGGTACCGGCCCTGGGCGTCACACTGGGGGACGTAGGCTCCAAGGAGAGGGGACCCCAGGGACTCATTCTGACACTTAGTCAGAAGAAGATCTGGGGAGAAACATAGAGAGAGAAAGGATGAGAGAGAGGGAGAGAGGATGAGAGACAGAGAGAGAGAGTGAAAGGGAGAGAGAGACATCCCTTCATAAACACGGGCGGTAGTTACACTGAGGAGAGAGTCAAACCCACTACTGGATTACACACCCCCACATGCGTCTGCAGAGGGAAGAGAGTGTGTGTTCATGGGTAAATGACACACACACACACACACCTGCACAGTGGGGTCTTAGTTGTCCTGGAGGAGTACGTGTACCCGGTAACTCCTCTCCAGCAGTGTTGACACACCAGCAGTACCCTGTAGAGCCCCAGCACTGGGTGGGGAGGTACCGGCCCTGGGCGTCACACTGGGGGACGTAGGCTCCAAGGAGATGGGACCCCAGGGACTCATTCTGACACTTAGTCACCTGTATTCCTGTACTGTTGACATCGACTGAGTGGGGGGTGGGGATGAAAGGGAGACAAAGAGAGAATGAACATTAACTCTCCCTTCATAAACACATGTCTAGAGAGAGGGGGAGAGAGAGTGAGAGAGTGAGAGCGTGAGTGAGAGAGAGAGAGAGAGAGAGAGAGACAGAACACAGATAGAGAGTTGAGTTTAAGTTTTAACACCTTTATTAGTCCCCTTATGGGTTGCCTGGAGATGATACTATGCCTCATAACATAACCAAAGACATCCATTTTCACATTCTCTGTCACCAACTGTCTCTGTTCTGCACCTCTCTGTCACCAACTGTCTCTGGTCCGCACCTCTCTGTCACCAACTGTCACTGAATTGCTCCTCCCAAGGTTTCTTAAATGTTGTAACTTTTTTAAGAAGTTTTTCTGAAAGTTTTTCCTTGTCTTCCTTGAGGGTTTAGGTTGGTTGAGGGGTTCTATTGGTGTATGTGAAGCCCTCTGGGACATTGCTTTTAAAAAGGCCTATACAAATACATTTGATTTGAATTTGACATAAAATGTGTGCGTGTGTGTATTACCTTGTTCTGTCTTTTCCCCTATAGCCAGAGTAGCGCAGAGCAGCAGACACATGGGTGAACATCATGTTCATGATGACTGGAGAAGATCCTGGAGACCAGAGTACACTGGCACAACACCGCACCTGAAGAGATAAGCAGAGACCTCTTCACCAGCAGGACACAGCAGCAATCAGGACACCACAGTCCTGGAACGTCCTGCAGATTCACTCTCTATATTCAGTGAACTTCAGTCCTAACAGGGCAGCTGGGACAGATCGTGTCACAGCAGGTCGAGGTACACCTGCAGTCATGGCGACCTTCGAAGGGCTCCACATCAGGGGACATTAATGTTTTTTCCCTGATGTAGTCCAGTTCAGTTCAGAAAAGGCTTCATCGGTATGAAATACATCTGTAAATACTGCCAACCAACAAATAAATTGTAATAATATACATACATTCAACTCCGTTAAAATTGAAATTTCTTTTGCTATTATGCATTCACATTTTAATTGATCACATTTAGATTTAAAGAGTATTAAATCCTAGGTGACTGCATACTAGCAAGAGAAATTTCAATTGCCATCGAATTTTGATGTTAACTAGGCTACGTTGTGAGCTAACATTAGCTGGCTCGTTCACAGTTAACAAAGCTAGCTTGCATAGATTCTTGTTTTAGGAATGTTGAATAATAATATTCAAATAATAATTTGAATAAACATCCTCTAAGTCTTTGAATACTTAAGAGGGCAAATCAACACCTGACCACTCTTGTGGGTTTGCTTCTGCTAAAATAGAATAGACCGTATAAGGGGAAAAGCATGCCAGGCAAACATTGGTATGATGTATGAGCGTTTCAGTGTTATAGCCTAGCGATTGTACTTCGTGTGATTCTCCTCAAAGTAAGTTATTTAAACTTATTTCGCTGTGTTGTGTCTAAACTTAACAGTGTGTCAGGCTAGAAGTTTGTAAGATAGGGTTTACAGCCAGTTATTTTGGCGAGTGGAACAGAAACTCGGGCCATTGTATACAGAAACAGAGGCGTGGCCAAGCGCTGGTCAAAACCTTGTGAAATTCTGTATTCGGATCAGAGCGTTTCAGTGTTATAGCCTAGCGATTGTACTTCGTGTGATTCTCCTCAAAGTAAGTTATTTAAACTTATTTCGCTGTGTTGTGTCTAAACTTAACAGTGTGTCAGGCTAGAAGTTTGTAAGATAGGGTTTACAGCCAGTTATTTTGGCGAGTGGAACAGAAACTCGGGCCATTGTATACAGAAACAGAGGCGTGGCCAAGCGCTGGTCAAAACCTTGTGAAATTCTGTATTCGGATCAGAGCGTTTCAGTGTTATAGCCTAGCGATTGTACTTCGTGTGATTCTCCTCAAAGTAAGTTATTTAAACTTATTTCGCTGTGTTGTGTCTAAACTTAACAGTGTGTCAGGCTAGAAGTTTGTAAGATAGGGTTTACAGCCAGTTATTTTGGCGAGTGGAACAGAAACTCGGGCCATTGTATACAGAAACAGAGGCGTGGCCAAGCACTGGTCTGCATTTAAGGCAGCTAGCACACCTGTGGCAGCCTCGCCTGGCAGCCTCGGTCACTAAGACTCGGTCAACAAGACAAAGGGAGTCGTCCTGCGGGAGTCGAGGAAGGACGACGAGGCGGATCAATTCTTCTGATAAGTATCACCCTATTTTTTATTATTTTCTACCTAGGACACATTTATAGCTAGCATGTGCTTCTTTAGCATTCCCGTTCACTGCAACACCCGCAGACGTAGACGTAGATATGTCACAAAGTATATGCGTTCCACTTCTAACTTTAGCTACCTCTCTAGATCTTGTCCACCTGCTCTCTCTCTTTCTATAGGACTCTGGAACTGCCAGTCTGCTGTGAAAAAGGCCGACTTCATTCCAGCGTTAGCATCCCATGCTTCTCTTGATGCCCTCGCGCTAACAGAGACATGGATCCTACCAGAGAACACTGCAACTCCAGCTGCTCTCTCTGTCAACCACTCGTTCTCCCACTCTCCTCGCCTAACTGGACGAGGAGGCGGGACAGGTCTGCTTCTTTCCCCACATATTAAATGCACATCCACCCACTCTCTTTTACTGCCAAATCATTTGAACACCACTATGTGATATTTTAATTGTCCTCTATCGCCCACCAGGGCCCCTAGCTGACTTTGTGGAGGAGCTGGACATGCTCCTCAGCGCCCTCCCGGATGATGGAACACCGCTGATACTTCTTGGGGACTTCAACATCCATCTCGATGGAACGCAGGCTGTTGACTTCAAGTCTCTCCTGACCTCCTTCGACCTGACGTCGCTCAACACACCAGCAACCCACCAGGCAGGAAAACAGCTGGACCTCGTCCTGACACGTAACTGTATCACTGACCTAACCTCTGTAACCCCACTACACATCTCTGATCACTACTTTATCCAATTCTCTATATCTCTCCCTCCAACTCTTCCTGCCTCCCCTCCCCTCGTAACTTTCAGACGCAATCTCCGCTCCCTATCCCCCTCACACTTCTCCTCCATTGTAACATCCTCCCTCCCTCCTATTAACGAGTTCATGTCCCACCCCACCGACACTGCCACTAACATGCTGTTATCCACATTAACTGAATCACTTGACACCCTCTGCCCCCTGTCAACTAGGCCTGCGCGATCTTCTCCCTCCTGCCCGTGGCTCACTGATGTTATTCGTGAAGAACGTTCCACCCTTCGAGCGGCTGAGAGGAGATGGCGCAAGTCTAACGACAGTCTAGACCTTGATAAGTATCACTCCCTCCTCAAATCCTTCTCTGCCCATATAACTGATGCTAAAACTCACTACTTCTTGAACAAAATTAACTCTGCCTCAAACCCTCACAAACTTTTCTCTACCTTCTCCACCCTCCTTAACCCACCTCCCCCACCCCCTCCCTCCACTCTGACAGCAGACGACTTCTCCTCCTTTTTTGAGAAAAAAGTGGCTGACATTAGCAGTCGGTTCCCTGAACCAACCTTTCCTATTCACTCACCCTCTATGACTGACCCTACTAAATGTCTCAACTCTTTCTCAGCCCTATCTGAGGCAGAGATCTCTGACCTCATTCTCTCTCATCGCCCCACCTCCTGTCCCCTTGATCCAGTCCCCTCCCCTCTCTTTCAAACCATCTCTCCCTCCATCATAACATTCCTTCTCCATGTCCTCAACTCTTCTCTTACTTCTGGCACTTTCCCCTCTGCCTTCAAACAGGCCAGAGTTAGACCCCTACTCAAAAAACCCTCCCTTAACCCAGCTGTCGTCCAGAACCACAGACCGGTATCACTTCTACCCTTCTTTTCTAAAACAATTGAACGCGCTGTATCTAACCAACTGTCAAACTTTCTCACTCAGAACAACCTGCTTGACCCCCACCAATCGGGCTTCAAGACGGGCCACTCCACTGAAACTGCCCTCCTGTCGGTCACCACGGCCCTCCAGTCTGCCAGAGCGGCCTCGAGGTAATCCGTCATCATTCTGCTGGACCTCTCTGCAGCATTTGATACGGTTAACCATCGGATCCTGCTCGCCAGACTCTCCGAGATGGGCATCACTGGCACTGCACTTCAGTGGATCTCGTCCTACCTGTCGGGAAGATCCTACCGGGTCTCCTGGGGAGGCGATGTGTCTGACCCCCGCCAGCTCTCCACTGGTGTCCCACAGGGCTCCGTCCTTGGACCCCTCCTCTTCTCCCTGTACACCACCTCGCTTGGACCAATCATCACCTCCCATGGCTTCTCCTACCACTGCTACGCTGACGACACCCAGCTCTACCTGTCGTTCCCCCCGACCGATCCGGGGATCTCAGCCAGGATTGAGGCCTGCCTCACAGACATCTCTGCCTGGATGACCAAGCACCACCTCCAGCTGAACCTCGCCAAAACCGAACTCCTCATCATCCCGGCCAAACCGTCCATCTCCCATGACCTCTCAATCACCCTGGGATCGGCGACGGTGACCCCTTCGTCCTCTGCCAGGAACCTCGGGGTTACCATGGATGACGAGCTCTCCCTCACAGCCCACATCGCTGCTGTCTCCCGGTCGTGTAGATTCACCCTCTACAACATCCGGAAGATCAGGAGATACCTGTCTGAGCACTCCACCCAGCTGCTGGTCCAGGCACTTGTCCTCTCCAAGTTGGACTACTGCAACTCGCTGCTCGCCGGGCTCCCAGCATGCGCAACCCGCCCTCTCCAGAGGATTCAGAACGCAGCGGCCCGTCTGGTCTTCAACCTACCCAGACGCTCCCATGTTACCCCGCTCCTCGTCTCCCTTCACTGGCTTCCCGTCACGGCCCGTATCAGATTCAAGACCCTGGTACTGACCTTCCGAGCGGTGAATGGGACTGCACCCGACTACATCAAGTCTCTCCTCCAGCCCTACACCCCCTCCCGCCACCTTCGGTCCTCCTCTGACAACCGTCTGGTGGTCCCACCGCTCAAGACCGCCCGGTCCCAACACAAGCTCTTCCCCTGTCTGGCCCCCCAGTGGTGGAATCAACTCCCCACCTCCATCAGAGACACTGACTGTCTCCCCACCTTCAAGAATAGGCTCAAGACACACTTGTTCCGGGAATACAACGGTACCTAGGAAAGATCTGCTGGACATGATGTTAGTCTCTCCCAGGATCAGAAGGACTCTTACTTAGAGACCTGCTGCTCTTGCTGGTTAGCTGTAACTGCTTAAACTGTTGTTTGCTCTTCCACAGGTACACTCGTGCACTTTTGAGGTTCATGTTGTTCAATTGTAACTTGTTTAACTCCATGCTCTTATGATTCTTCCCTTTGGCACTTATTGTTGGTTTTTTCACAATGTACGATCCATGTTTGACTACTTGCAATGTTGGGGATATCTCGTTGTTATGATCAGTGACCTATGCACTATTGTAAAGCTCTCTCTTGGAAGTCGCTTTGGATAAAAGCGTCTGCTAAATGAATAAATGTAAAATGTAAATGTAAATGTAAGCAACACAACTAATACAATTGCTAATTAGTGCATTAGATTAATGCTTAATGCTTGATTAAAGAATAATCAAGCATTAAGAATAATCAATTCTATTGGCGCTGTCACAACAAAAACTGTCCTAGTGACAATAACTGTCCTATCTGACGTCACAATGCCGTTCAGATGCAAGGATGCCAGTCGCTATGCCAACCTTAAATTCCTAAGATAGCTACGCGTGCTAGCAGGAAACTAGGAAGGAAGTTTTGTATTCAGGCCTATTTAAACCAAGTTATTCTACTCTACGATTTGAAGTTTTCAATCAATTCAGCAACGCGCGCAGGTAGAATACTATACGTGTTGCCTTCCCGGTCTGTTAACATTTATGCTAAATAAGTTATTTTTTCAATGAAAATAGCTAGCTAGCTAGCACTAGCTATCGAACGAGTGAAAACTTGAAATGAAATGGCCTGAATACAAAACTTCCTACCTAGTAACCAGTATAGCAACCATGACAGTTCCCTGCTAGCATGCATAGCTATCTCAGGAAACTTAACGTCGGCATAGTGACGTACACGTCCTTGCATCGGAACGATACGATGAACTTTATTGTTCCGCTCAGGGAAATTTGTCTTGGACTCTGGAACGGCATTGTGACGTCAGATAGGACAGTTTTTGGCCTGACCATAGATACCATATATATATATCTATGATAGATAGATAGATAAATACTTTATTAATCCCATGGGGAAATTCAGGACAAACATAGATACATTTATATATACAGGTGCTGGTCATATGATTAGAATATTCTCAATTTATAATGCAGATTTCATTTTCCAACAGGACTTGGCACCTGCACACAGTGCCAAAACTACCAGTACCTGGTTTAAGGACCATGGTATCCCTGTTCTTAATTGGCCAGCAAACTCGCCTGACCTTAACCCCATTGAAAATCTATGGGGTATTGTGAAGAGAGAGATGCGATTTGGGATTTTCCTTAGTTGTCAGTTATAATCATCAAAATTAAAAGAAATAAACATTTGAAATATATCAGTCTGTGTGTAATGAATGAATATAATATACACGTTTCACTTTTTGAAGGGAATTCGTTAAGTAAATCAACTTTTTGATGATATTCTAATTATGACCAGCACCTGTATATATATCTATTGGCCTGACAGCCATATATCCATGCTCTTAAAGGTTCGCGCCAGCCCTGCACAGAAGATTAAGGTTCGGATTGTAAATTACAAAAAGGAACACAGGACAATACCAAGTGGCAATACGAAAATATTACATTATTGAAAAGATGAACTTAAATGAGAGAAACATACATTTGCGTTTCACTTATGTGACTTGTCAACCTATTGATCCCATTTTATACGACTCATAAATAAATACCTAGCTGCAGAACATAGTGTATCTCATGACCCTTAGAACGATGTTCTTACTAGTAAGGTTACTCTGTGTTGTTTGAATTGAAGGTAAATGTCAACATACCTGGCAGGTGTATTATAGTCAGCCTCTTCACTGCAGTTGGTAATAAGAAACCGACAACAAGTTTAACAATAATAATTGTACGTGCCTCTTCGTCAAAGAGAGACAGAGAGAGAGATGTGGGGTCATGGGTGGGTACTGTCTCTCTTATAGAGGTTGACAGATCCTCCCATCTCAGGTCTGCCCACCTCACCTGCTCACATTGTTTCAGAAACACAGACAAGTTAAACATGTTGCACTGGAAATAAAGGTTTGTTATCTGCTATATATGAAAAGGGGTAAATCATGCGTAGGGCCTAGGGAAAAGAAAGTTGTGTTTCCTGTTTCAGCCTTGAAAGAATTAGGGTAGGTAGGTAGGCATTATCTCTCTTTTGTTGTAATTTTTTATCTTTTTTAGACTTGGCCAAAACTCTAGTGAATAGAGTTTTACAGAGTAAAACTGAAATACATGATACACTGCGGCAACCTCAATGCAAAAGATGCATAATTGGGTGTGCCCTGCCTTCGGCATGGAGCACAACCTTTGTTATCGCACATATATATTTTTATTTATTATTGGGTGTGCTCTAGGCTTCGCCAGAGCCAACCTTTGTAATCTCACATATATTTTTATTTTTATTTTTTTCCCACCCCTAAAAAAAGATGCATGTTTGCACTACATAGACAATGTCGGTGTCGAAATGTTTTTGTAGAAAAAGTGTCTTTTGTCGGCAAAGGGTACTATTTCACTGCGTCAGAACACTCTAGCAACGAGGCATGGATACATAGAGACGTTCTAGCACGCAAAATGGAGTTTAGGATTATGATTGAAAAATACCACCCACAAAAAATCCCAACCGTTGAGTTTTGTTGAGAAAGCGATTTCGAGTGGAACTGAAATCTCGGATTTTTGATTTAGCCTTTAGGTCGTGAAAATCTTTGTCAGTCTAGTCTTAGGCGGCAGCCATGCTAGAAAGTTTCATAGTGGTATTTTCGTAATAGCACGCAAATTGGAGTTTAGATTATGAGTGAAAAATACCAACCCCCAAAAATCCCAACAATTTGGCTTTGTTGAGAAAGCGATTTTGAGTGGAACTGATATCTCGGATTTTTGATTTAGGTCGTGAAAGTCTTTGCAATTTGAGCGAGTGCGGTTGCCCGTGAGACCGCCTAGTCTTAGGCGGCAGCCATGCTAGAAAGTGTCAGTATTTTGGTAATTTGATTGTTCAGTCAATTTTAAACCAAAAAACAGAAAGAGGGCAATGTTATGACGATATGACTATTGTGAAGACAGCCAGGTGGTGGATACAAAAATATGCCCCACAAAACGTAGCTACACAAGTTTGACATTAGCGCCGGAAATTAGAATGTTTCTTTTGACATAAAGTTTAGCTGTGGCATTGAAGACAGGACACACCATTGATATATATCTATGCGACGCGGTCTCACTCAAATTTTTTAGCTTAAGATATGGCGATTATTGCGAAGACAGCCAGCATATTTTTGTGATTTGTGTGAAACTTGGAATTTGAGTGAGACCGCATCTTGTTTTGACGTTAGCCTCAGAGTCAGACTAGGTCGCCCACTGGCAGTGTGTAGTGTCCTAATTTCCGGCACTTTCAAACAATCAGCAGCCAGCTTGCCTCTAGCAAACTTCTTTTGAATTAGCCATTTCCCCCTAAATTAATGTAAAACGTATTTACGCTTTGGGGGCCATATTTTCAGTTACCAGACGGTACTGTTTGAATCGCGATTCTATCTGAAATATTGCCAGTGACAATGTTGTTATAGTAGCTTGTTTCAAAGGGGGTTCGCTTGTTTCAAAGGGTGTTCTCTTGTTTCAAAGGGGGTTCTTAATGAATTATGCAATATGAGTAGCTAGGCTAAATGCTTGAAAATATCACTAGAAGGGAAGAACTTAAGGGGACGGACCCACCTGCAACAGACGCAAGCAGGCACACCCCCCACAATTTCCCCAGAAATTGTATGCTCTCTAGTTATTGTTTATTTTCCCACCCCAAAGGATGCCTCAATATTTGGACTACATAGAGAACGTCGGTGTCAAACGTTTCGTCTTGGTAGCGATTGAGTTGCTTGTATTCGAATATACGTTCTGTTGCACAGTTTAGGATACAACGTTTTTGTGCAGAAAAGTGAAGCTAACGGAGGCTAATTTGCTAGCCACAGTCACTGACGCTACTAACGTCATAACGTCCCGAAAACACGCATGACTACCTCTCTAGCAGAACAATAGTTTAGCAACTCGTTAACTTCTGGGAGATAGCTAGCCTAACTAGCTTTGCTGCAAGGCAGCTGCAGAAACGCCACAAGCAAATAGGCCAGGGTGATAACTATTTACTCATTTTACTTTGTGATATGAAACACAATTGTGAAGTGTAATGTATAATATAAGCTGATATTACTTCGGAAACAGTAGTCTACTATTTCACTGAAGCATTAGCATCATGACATTAGCCTCTGTTGCCCGGGCAACACATACTACAGCGGTTTAGTATGATGCATCTGTTTTCAATCGTCAAAATAAACATTCCTCACAAATACATTTTCGTTGTAGGATTTATTATGACATTAGATTACAAGTAAACGATTTGTTGGTGAAATTATAATTACCTGTGGTTTCAAACCAGTGTAGCTCACTGCAACGCTGTAGCCTACGCGAGACACACTAGTACAGTATCTAACAAAAACATCCACAGCTGTTTAGGAAGTGAAACGGCGACAGAACATGTTCGGCACTCCCTTTAATCAAAAGTCTTTCAATAGGTGAAACTATCTGACTACTAACCAGTACTTCATTGCCACAGCCTAAACGTGTCAATCTGTTCATGAAAATAATACATTTCAGCCTAAACCATACAGCGGAACGTTACATCGAATTCAACCAACGCAATCGCTACCAAGACGAACAATGTACAGTAAACTATTTACCGGGGCAGCTTCTCCACAAAGGGCTATATCGCATTTTGCGTTGTTACTGACGATGATCGCTAGTGAACTTTTTATGAATGAGCGATTTTCCACTAAATAAATGTCTTATTTTTGGGGGCATATTTTCAGTTAGCAGACAGTACTGTTTGAATTGCGATTACATCTGAAATATTGCCAGTGATGATAACGTTGTTACAGTAGCTTCTTTCAAAGGGTGTTATAAATTAATTATGCAATATGAGTAGGCTAAATGCTTGAAAATATCACTAGAAGGGAAAAACATAAGGGGACGGATCCACCTGCAACCAAGCAAGCACACCCTCACAATTTCCCCAGAAATTGTATGCTCTCTAGTTACCACATGCTCTCCCAAATATGGCTTGGCACGAACCAGAAAAGTCCAAAAAATATCTAAAACATGGTGTGTAGGTAATGAAATTGCTTTGAAGATCGGGACATGAGCCAAATTTACAAAAGTTGGAGTGAAAGAAGCTATTATTTATGGATCAAGATGCATTTTTTCCTTGGATTAATCCATGTTGCCATAAAGTAGATGTATGCTTTGACACAAACTCTTTGTAGTATTCATTAGATCGACGTACTTTATATATTCATTTATCATTATTTGAAAACCTTTTTTGTCAGTTTACAGTACCTAATGACATAGATTAAGAACATACATTCGGGATGCGCGTGCAACATAGTGGCAGAAAAACAGGAAAGATAGCTTTTATAATGGCTAGAGAATTACACGGATTATACAAATGGTAAAATTTAAAAAGACCAAAAAGGTAGAGGAGGACTGCCTTTAGGAGGGAAAGCGATTCCCTATTGATCTGTCACATCAGAATTTTGATTTGGGTCACGAAAGTCTTGAAACTTGAGTGATGTTGCAACGGTAGAATGCATAGTCGGGCGGCAGCCACGTCTTCACGTCATGTCACAAAGTTCATAATTCTACAGTTTTACAGTCAATTTTACATCTAAAAAGTCGAGCAGGGCAGCATTCAAGAGATATGGAAATTCTGCTTTTAGCCAGCTGGTCCGATTGTTTTTGTGATTTGTGTAAACTGGCAATCTGAGTGAGACTGCTAGGGTCAGCAGGTTTTTTTAGGGTCGGTCGGGAAACAGGAAACACAAAAAAAAATCCTAGGCCAAGGGAGACCAAACAGTCAGTAAAAAAGAGACTGGGAGGACAAATGTGCAAGAGACTTGTCCTTTTCCTAAAAGTCATAATTTCCTCCTTTCCTCCTTTCCTCCTTCCATCCTTTCATCCTTCCATATCTTCCTCAGAGACCCCCCAGGGATGCAGCCCAGGTGTCCAGCCTTGCAGGGCGGAGAGGCTGGAGAAGCTACCTGGATACATGAACACCGTTTTTATGCACGAGTGGCTGGGACTCAAAACAGAATGATGTTTATTGATGATAGGTGAGTACAGGTGATGGGAGGCTTATGGTGGTGACGAACGTGCAGGTCTGTGGTACTGGTGGCCAGGCGGGAGTGAAAGGAATTCCAGGGTGAAGTTACTGAAAAAAACAGGAACAGGTAAGCGATTAGAACAAGCAAAAAACTGAGCAAGAAAACAAACTGACTAGACTGGTTAAGGCTTACACGCAAGCACTACGGCTAACGGTCCGGCAAGGACTGGATGTCAGGCCACAACTTAAGTAGTGTAGGGATGATGAAGATCAGGACCAGGTGTGTTAATTGCTGACGAGGGACAGGTAGGAGCAGGTTCATTGGCCGGCAACCGGAACGGGGTACGTTCAGGAACGCAACACAAAACACAGAACAAACCAGACAGACATGGAAAACAAACTCAAGGGGATGGGGTTGTAACACTACATGTACTGATTAAGACAGGGTAATCAATTTTCTGTTCCTCACGCACATTGAAGACACCCATAGTTGCCCCTCACTGCTGTTGTGCTCCTGGAGCAGGAAGTATTTTATCTAGATATGTCAGAGATATGAGAGCATCTTTATGCAACCTAATGATGCCTCTCTGTCTCTCTCTCTCTCTCTCTCTTCTGATAAATTATGTGATGTTTGTGGTGGTTGGGAACAAGTTGGGGCGGACTGGCCATCGGGCATACCGGGAGAATCCCCGGTGGGCCGACGGGGTTGGGATGGTCCAAAATACCAGCCCACTGCCATAAGCAGCCGGCCCTCCCTCTGACATCGCCAGCACCTCCAACTATTTTCCATATTATACAACTTGAACACGTATAAATTGCTCTAATACCTTATTAGATTACAATCGCTGACTACGTTTTATACTCCTCCTCGCGATCTGTATTTAACACTCATGGTGTTTATTTTTCGAATTTCTGAACTGTCTTCTGAAATGTGTTCTTACAGACTTCGGAAGTTCAACGTAAGAAAAGAAACATATACGATGTAATTTATTTGTAATCATTCAAAATAATGTTAAGTGTATGGGTATTTTTCCAAGTAGGCCAACGACTGGTCAATCCGTGCGATGCATTGAGTGGGCAACGCGCCGTGTATTGAGTGGGCCGCGCGCCGTGTATTGAGTGAGAGGGCCGGTCAGTGACAGTAACTCCCGGGCCACTTTTTTCCCCCAGTACGCCCCTAGGAACAACCACATTTCTGGTTACATTCCGTACAGGGTGGAACAGAATCACACAGACAATAACTATGCATTTATAATCTCCTCTCTATCTTTATTGGGCTTCTTTGTAATCAACTGTTTGTTCTGGAAACTTTCCCAAAGTTAGGTGGAATGTTGATGTAGAAGTGATCTAACTAGTTGCTCCAGCTTGGAAAGTAAGAGTTACACCTGTGCTGCTTGTGTTGCCACTAGTACGGCTTTCCTTCAGATAAAGAATTAAATATGTATATTGTAAAAAACACATCACTTATATTGACTTCTAGCGTGTTCCTATAATGTTGGTTCGTAAAGATGAACAAATACTGCATGTAGTGAACAAGATTCACTGTCTTTCAATCACACCTGAGTTACTGTAAGTCTTTTTCTCGGAAATCCGTCCCGCCCCCCGCACCTGCCCCGACCCTCTGCCCTGCCTCCGGGCCGTCCCCCGCACCTGCCCCGACCCTCTGCCCTGCCTCCGGGCCGTCCCCCGCACCTGCCCCGACCCTCTGCCCTGCCTTGTGTGACGTCCCTTGAGAGGGGGGTACTGTCACGGCCACAGCTGTTTTCGGTGTGTCCGTATCTGTGTTGCTCAGGAAGACAGGAGGAGTGTGTGTGTGTACACGTGTGTGTGTGTGTGGTGTATGATCACGTATGTGTTTCAACATCACATAAATTGATGTGTGTTGTAAAGTGATTTGCCGTGGGGTCTTTGGGACTGCTAATGCTGTCATGTGGTGCAATGAGGTTGGTTGGGTGTCAACTTGAGCATTTTTCCATATTTTCACCTCATCCAGAAAGTGTTCATCTTGGTTGATAATAGTTAGAGTTTTCGTCTTCCTTTTCCTCCTCATTTAACATGAATAGTAGAGAGTCATGAGAATCATTTAACATGAATAGTAGAGAGGCATGAGAAGCAAGGTGAAACGCTTCCACACTTTAATTTACTCTTTCAACATTTCCTCCATCAAAAAAGGCTTTTATTTCATTCATTCTGCGGGTACACGCAATTTTTTCAGATATTTCATCTGCCATCATTCTATTTAATTCACAACCATTCTTATGCCAGCAGAGGGCGCCAAACACACACATTGCGGAAAATGCCGGCCCTCTCTTCATGGCGCCCCGGGCGGCTGCCCGGTCTGCCCGTGTCTAAAACCAGCCCAGTAGGCCCTAAGACTTTTAATTTTCACAGTATCAAGTTATGAATTCCGTATCTTTGTTTATAATAATTGCGCATTTGCGTATCCACATTTAGAATAAACAATTTTATGGAACGTCAGCTTGTTATGAATTCCCAGTTGCTACTCACGACTGGCGGATCTAGGAGTTTAATCCCTCCAAGCAGGCGGTCCTTGATGTCCGGATGCAATGGAAAGTGAAACAGAATATCCAATCTGTCGAGTTTTACTTTCTGATGTTAATCACATTTGACATGTTTATTGATCCATTTAATTTAACATCAGTGTTTGTTTTTGGCTCAAATAAATGTCTTTTTTTTTGTAAAAAATCGTTTCGGCTTTTATGCAGTAGTGTCACTTTTGTGAATATCCCTGTTCCCTTGTCAGAGATATTAATCTATCAAGCATTGCACAGTCAGTCGGTGAACAAGTTAAGAATGCTTTATTGCTTGCGGCCACAAGGAGACAAAAACATCACACGCCATTGTGCTAGAAATTTGTCTGACTAGCAACCGTTGTTGCTAGTCATTTTAAACACCAGCGCTCAGGACTGTAATTGGCTAATACAAAGTATTTAAATGTTCCATGGCTCTTCTTCATTGGCTCCTCTGCATAGACCTAGCGCGCGTGTGTGCGTGCGTGTTTGAGTGTGTGCATGTGTGCTCTTTGACCCCTGTAAGCCTCCCCCACTTTCCTTTATGGCCTCTCCAGAAAGATAGTGGTCAAGACCAGGTCCCCTTGTTTATGTAAGCCTAGTGTTACCCAGAGTTCAGATTTGGGGTTAGGCCTATATTTGCACACAAGGAATACTGGAACACAGAATCGTTATTATACAGGATAAATATGTTACATCTTCAATTTCTCCCATATCCCTCCACTAGGGGACAGCATCGATGCACTGATCCAGGGGTGTCAAACAAACTCTTTTTTGAAAGAGGTTACCTGGCGAAAATGGCTCCTGTT